>JAHDVF020000657.1:836633-1130337 GCA_022606425.2 Lepidostoma basale
ACTTGAGTAAATAGCTGTATAAATTTGAATTTGGAATTCTTAACCAAAGAGAAGATATTTGAGATCAAAGTTGCCAGTACGGCAAAACGCCAATTTCATATGTAAGGACCTAATATGTCAAGAAAGAAAAATATTGTGTCAGTCCATTTCTTCTGCTTACCCGTTTGGAGAGACGGCGTGATGGTTGGTTAGTTAGTTTATGTACACATTACCAAAAATTTGAATTAGTAAATGATTAACGTATTCTGTTCGATTCACTTTGAATACATATCACCTTGAAAACTAAATTGAAAAAATACTTGTTGAATAAATGTATTTCTTTTTCAGTTGAATAAATCGTTACGCTCCCGATTTTCCGATTTGCTGGATCTCAAGTAAGGAGGCTTTTACTGAAAATTGATGTTCTTGAGTACCTCAATCCACCTTTATCGTGCACCCTTGTAAAAATAATATATAACAAGGGATACTTTCACATACGTATTCACAATACAGTGGTAGGGATATTATTTTTTTCAAATTTGTAAAACTATATATATTCTTACCTATTTTTAAAAATATATATTCTCTAAAAATGTATAACTCTGTTAAAATATCGCAATTTATTTTTATTCACTGAGAGTGTCGCGACAGCTGTTTCGCCAGCCAATGTTTGGCATCATCGGGTGTTATATACAACTCTGTTTGTAAGACCTGATGATGCCAACATCTGTTGATGAAACAGCTGTCGCGACATTCTCAATAACCTATGATAAATAATTGTAAATTTAACAGTTACTAAAATATGTATTTCATCATCGTCATCAGCCATCTGTCATCCACTGCTGAATTTATCCTCTTCAGATCGTTGGCCCTCGGGCAGGGGAACGTCCAACTCTCCTGAATCCTGTACGCGGTCTCCACTCCAGAACCCGTCTCCCCCATCGGCCGTCGGTTCTCCGACAGATATGGCCAGCCCATCGCCACTTCAGCCCGCCCATCCTCACCTCAGTCACCTTGGTTTGTTGACGAATAAATTCGTTTCTAAATCTGTCCCTCAAGGTTATTCCAAGCATGGCTCTTTCTGGGGTATTTTAGAGGTGAGAACATGACGTAATTTTCCAAAAGCCACCCAACTGAATTCAGAAGAAGAAGAACAAATCAAATTAATGTAAATGTCTTTAAATTAGAAAAATTCAATGTTTTTTTTCTTCATTATATGCAACGAGAACGTTAAAATAACACTAACCGCCTTGGTGTATAACGTTTGCATAAGTATCCAAATCTTTATACGGTTATCTCCAAAAACCCAAAAGGATAATGCTTCAACGGGATTTTAGCCGGAAAAATATTTATACACGACCGGTTTTAGTCGGATATTCGTATATGCGCAACTTATATAAATTTATTATTTTTAAATCCATATTATTTAAATTAGGTGATGAAGAATAAATCATAGATTATATAATGTTGAGGAAAACGAAAGTTCTATCAAAGTTTTTTATTGTGTGATACTTGTATGTTCAGAAGCAGGGAAGAAAATATGATGAAAAGCCCATGAACGCAGAAGAAATATAAATTCTTAAATACATAAATAAATTTAGCGTATTTCAAATATTTTATTATATTGTTTAACTTTTTCAAGTACATCTTAACTTGCTTAAAAAGTCATAATCAACATTTTATTAAGAACAACTTATTTTGTTAATTTCACACATTATTTTTTAAAGTTTTTATTTTATTGATTTATTTACATACTTTAGAAATAAATGGTACTGTATTCACGTGAGTTATGACAACTCATCCGAGAACTTGAGTGAAATGTTTGAACATTTAAGGAAAATTATAATATATAAAAGAAAATATCGAATAATAAGAAAAACGATTTGATCTGTGATAATTATGATAACAATGACATTGAGATATTTAGATTCTGACAAAGAGATGAGAAAATAAAATATATAGATGTTGTAAAGGAGATGAGACATAGAAATGAGACACAGAGATGAGACAAAAAGATGACACACAGAGATGACACACAGAGAGAGACACATAGATGAGACGCACATATGAAGTATAGAGATGAGACAAAGAGATGGGACACAGAGATGAGACACAGAGATGAGTCACAAATATGAAGTATAGAGATGAGACAAAGAGATGGGACACAGAGATGAGACACAAATATGAAGTATAGAGATGAGACAAAGACATGGGACACAGAGATGAGACACAGAGATGAGACACAGAGATGAGACACAGAGATGGGACACAGAGACGAATCACATAGATGAGACATAGAAATGAGGCACAGAAATGAGACTTAGAAATGAGACATAGAGATGTGACATATGTAGATACGAGACATTGAGTCGAGACATAGAAATGAGGCATAGATATCAGACAAAAAAGTAATAAACATACAGATGAAACAAATTTATGAGTCATTTTTAAGTTTGTGAATAATATAATTGTTGGAGTTATTATTCTTATAGTTATTAAAGGTAGAATGTCAATTTTTATAAATCATGTTCACTTACTACAAAAGCCTTTTAACAAAAGCAATTTTGATTTTTACTTGTTTTAACTTAATACGAGAGATGTACCATATATAAAATGAGAACAATGTATTTAAAAAAAGTATCTTAACTAACTTATCATCATGCCGTCTTTCCAAAGGGGTGGGCAAAAATAATGTTATTTCATGACATACTTCTCTCGCTTCCTCAACATACATACACCGTATCATGAATGTAATAGTTTTTAAAATAGCATGAAGGTATTTGCAAAGAAATTTTAAATCATGCTGCTCTTAAATGATATCAAGGTTCATATTTTGCTAGGGCTCCAATTCATAAGTATCTAGAACAGTGGTTCTCAAACTTTTTTGACGACGGAACCCTTTTGAAACACTAAATATTTTTACGGAGCCCTAAAATTACCGGAACCCGGTTTAATTTTCATTATTTAATTTTAATAATTTTATGAAAGTCATATAAAAAGGGTCATTATAAATTAGGCTCACTGTATCTTATTAAAACCATAGAAAAGTCCGTTTTTATTATTGTTTTACTACAATATATTATGTACTGTACGAGATATTTGATAATGCCCTAGTTATTACAATGATTATATTTTACACTGTTATATAACTTCACAATCGCGACAGCTGTTTCGATAACCAATGCTAGCATCATCAGGTGTTACAATAAACTAAATCATTGATTAGCGAAACAGCTGTCGCGACAATTTCATAGAAATTAAATCAAAAACGATATCATATCTTTTGTTTGGGTTCGGGTACAACTATCGTTGTAACTAATTTTCATTTTTCTTCCACACTGATAAAATGTATCCCTATAAAATCTCAACCCATTTTCTCGTATAAATGTTCAAGTATAATGGTAAATCTCAAGCTTAAAGCTTATTACACTCGGTACAAAGTACAGATTATTTTTCACGTAATAGTTCTTAACACTTCAACGTGACAGCAAATACTAATTAACGAAAACTTTCTCGCTTTAATGGCAAAATTAATTTCATCTTGGGATAGCGTCCGAGAAGTTCTATCTTAAAAGTTAATGGATAACGTCTTAAAATAATGTATCTTGTTTAAAGTTTTATCTCTGTAATGATAATGAATATTTTCTTTCTAAAAAATATTTCATTGCGAAATAAGTAAAATGACGTAGTTATTGTGTGCCCACGTTAGATAATTAGACATTTTTTAGTTAACTCAATGAACAGATAGGAAGCATTTGAAATGTGGCTCCATCGCCGAATGCTCAGAGTTCCCTGGACAGACATGGTTACCAATACTGAAGTCCTGAGGCGAGCTAGAGTTGACAGGGAATTGTTATCAACTATCAAGGTTCAAAAGATCTCACACCGGGTCATATACTGCGTGGGGAAAAGTACCACCTTCTACAACTGATATTGGAGGGGGAAATTGAGGGACCCCGAGGGCCCAGAAGGAGACAAATGTCCTGGCTGCGAAACGCGAGGGAGTGGACCGGCATCCGAAGTGTGGAGGAGCTGTTCCAAGCGGCGCAGGACAGGGACAGGTTCGCCAAGGTGATCGCCAAAGTTGGGGGGACCCGACAGGGCACTTGAAGAAGAAGAAGATTTGTTGAAGATTGTTTTCAGTTTATATTTTTATGAAATTGTCGCGACAGCTGTTTTGCTTACCAATGTTTTAGTTGATACTTTTAAAATTAAGTTAATTGGGATATTATACAGTAGTGTTTCAATTAAACAGTTAATAATGTTGAAATATCAAAGTGTTTCCGCAAAAACAATAGACTATCTGATATTGTTTTTAATACAACAAAAAATGCGTTGACTCACTTACCATATATGATAAAATATAACTAATTATCGAAAACCGAAAAATCTTTAATTCATTTTTTAATAGATTTAAAGTAGCAAAGCTTACATATTTTCGCCTTTTTAGGGCATTATTCTTCTTCTTATTCTTCACTTTTGGTGGACTCAGGAGTCTGTTAGTTCTCTTGAGACGCTGAATTCCAGCTTTCTCTACACCGTTTCGGGGGTCTTCCTGGTCGGCGTTGTCCGTTTGGCGTTCCATGAAGAGCTATGTATGATATTCTATTTGAGCTCATTCTTTCTACATGTTGAGGGCATTATTATACGTAAATAATGAAAATAAAAATATATACATTTTTTTAAATATGTATTTAGTTATAATCCACTAATGATCGAATCTTTGGCCGGTTTTGGCAGCTCGCTGCCATCTTCTGGTACCATTTTAGTGGTTTCATTATTTACAATGAACTTTTACCATGAAATTTTAAATAACACATTTAATTTTTAATTACCGTCGATAAAAAAATGTTAATGCTCTAGCAAAGCGAGCCTTGTCACCCCCATAAAATGTAATGAAACTTGTAAAAAACGTACGTTTTTTTCAATATTAAATATTTAATTTTTAGTTTTTTTATAACATATTATTGTTCAATTAATAATAAAATCTGTGGATATCCATAAATCAGATTTTTTATGGATTGGTAACTATTATACCACATTTAAAGAAAACACCAGAAAACTTGGTGTTTTAATATTTTTATAAATCAAAAAGATTATAGCGGGCATTGTTACCCCAATAAAATACATTCCATTTCATTATATAATGAAACTTCAAGAAAACGTGCGTTTTCTTATTATTTTTTTATATATTAGTATTCAATGGGAATTTTCATCATTCGATTTTTGATGAATAATTAACCATTAAATTAAATTTTTATTTAAAGTAGTGATAACTCAAAGTTTTAACATTTTTTCGAAAACTCACACTGCTCTTAAGTGATATCTGGGTTCGTATTTGTTAGGGTAGTAATCCAGATATTTACCATATATCAATAGCTATCATATATAATATTCAAACATTTTGTACAAACAAACCATCACGCCGTTTCCCCGTAGGGGTAGGCAGAGAGAATGGACCGCCTCTAGCTTCCTCCACATTCATACAACAAGTCATACTCGCACGTCGATTCCTTCGACTTCTACATGGCCAACCTTTAAAATTTGATAAATTTGGTCATGCCATGTTTTCCTCGGTCTGCCTCGACTCCGTACTACATTTACATCATTAACGTATACTTTATTAACCACTCTTTCTTCATCCATGCGTTCCATATGTCCGAACCATCGCAGCGATCCTTTCATAATTTTGTTCATAATACATTCATCCGCTCTACATTCCTTTCTTATATCAGCATTTGTATATAGACTTTATATAATGTAGAAATTATTAACTCGCTTTCCGTATTTCAGACTCGATTTTTTCATTGGTCGCCTCTAACAGTTTCATCTTGAAGAACTTTTAGGTCGTCTGTTTTTCACCTAGACTTTTTAATTTTAAATTTCCACGATAAGCTTTTTTGTGGAAAACTGAAAGGTCAGAAGGCAGAAATTAAAGTATCTTAACTAACTAACCATCACGCCATTTCCCTGGAGCGGTAGGCAGAAAGGATGGATCGCCACAATGCTCTGTCCTGGCATACCTATTGGGCTTCCTCTACATTCATACATCGTACCATGCACGCACGTCGATTATTCCGACTTCGAAAGTGGCCGCCTTTTAGTAATTGATTAATTTGGTCATGCCATGTTTTCCTCGGTCGTCCTCGGCTTCTTTTTACACTTACGCTGCTTTTGTACAACTTCTTCCAACCATTCTTCTCATCCATTCGTTCTATATATCCAAACCATCTCAGGGATCCTTTTTTAATTTTATTCATGATGCAGTCATCTGCCTTACATTTCTTTTTTATTTCATCGTTCGGTATTCTATCATACAACGTTTTCCCGCACATTCTTCTTAGTGATCTCATTTCTACGGCGTTTATCCTGCTTTCATCCTTCTTTTGCCAGCTCCAAGCTTCACTTCCATACATGAGGGTTGGCACTAGAAGTCCATTGTGTACTGCCAACTGCCATTAAAGTATATTTTTCAACGTTATCACAGCAACAACAATCGATGTGTAACGTATAAAAAAATATTACGAGTATTGAATAATTCAAAATATAAGGATTCTTACGAAACGTAAGAGCGAAGCAGAGCCATAGCTCTGTAAAGGTTTTTTTTATTAATGTCAGATATATTCAGAAGCCGAGATGTGAGAGTCATACAAAGTAGACGATACGAGGCGTCTATTGTGTAGCTGGGGAGGATGTGAAAATATTGTATTTTCCTCAAGGGGGAATAGATCAGATTCTCGAATCAATATCCATCTGTACTTGTAGCGGGAACGATAGAGTATTACAGTAAAGTCGTTTTTCATGTAGTTTATTTATGCCTATATATTAGGTAAAGTTCCCACATATCGCAAGTACCTACATACAAATAGTTCTTCCCCCCGATTCGCGGACTTACATAACATAATAACTTCTTCTTCTTCTTCTTTTCCTTATAGACCTTTGGTCTGTTCCTGAAATCAGACTGGCCTCTCTTGGGAGGTTGAATCCCAAATATCCATCTCTTCGGCGGTCTTCCGGGGGGACGGCAGCCGGCAGGAATCTGATGCGCCACAGCGTGTGGGATTCTGGTGGGATCCATCCTCTGCACGTGCGTATTCCAGTATCTTCTGCGTTGTCTGCCCCATCTCACGACATCCTCCCCTTGCAGATCTCGCGGATGGCCGTGTTCCTCACCCTATCTCGAATAGTCCTTCCAGCTATCATCCTCAGCGTCCTCATCTCTGCCACCCGTATTTTAGCCTTCGTTCTTGTGGTATCCGCTCTGGTCTCAATGCTTTATGCTATATGTCATACATAATAACGCAAATTGATAAATTTGCGAACACAATATACAGTCGAACTCGATTTTTACGATCACAGTAATGCGAGATCTTGGATATAATGAGGAAATATTCGTTGAATTATTTATTTTATGATTTTCTTCACACTTACATTTATTCACTTTTATTACGAGCTACTTCTCTCCAATTGCATATTTTTGTTTTAATTAAACTTTTTTGATGGGTATATTTGTAAGCATTTAAAAACACTTGTCATCTGATACAACGTGATGCAACGCACCCTTTGCTTCTGCTTCCGCAACTGCGGAAGCTCCGCGTGTTTTTTGGGATCCGTTTCTGTTTCTGTTTCCGCAACTTTTATAACGGAAATTTTATACGGAACTTTGAAGAATCCATATTAAGTATGAATGAAGACCAGCAAGACTCGAATACAAATAACGAGAATGCCTTTTTTTTTCAGAGACACAGTCACAACTTCAGGAGTACAAAAAAGAAAAACGATTGCCTTTGCACGAGGATCATAAAAATATATACTAATCTTTTGCCATTAGTGCGCCAATATTTATCAGCTCCTCCCAGCAGCGTCGTATTTAGCGGAGCTGGTCTTATATATGAAAAACACCGGAACAGATTGTTAGGTGTAAAAGCGACCAAACTGCTTTTCATAAAACTAACCACTACTTAATTTTTAATATTAATATCATTAGAAATTGTATTTGTAAAAAAAAACATAGTATTTACGGTTCCGCTTCCGTTTCTGTTTCCGCTAAAATTTACTTTTTACATCTGTTTCCGTTTCTGCTTCCATTGTGACATTTCCGTTGCATCACCACTTATATCGAGCAAATTCAGTCGGTCCTATCTTCCTCGTAATACCCAAGGTCAACTGTGTAAAAAATATAGAATAATAGGCCATTTCTCTGTTGGTAACTTAATTATAAAAAATAAGCTTCCGAAAGACCCCTAATGATGTTGAATATAATTTTTTTTCGTTGATTTAACAAGTGAAGTTGTTTTAACAAATTATCATATTAATTTAAACAAATGAATTGAATCTTCTCACCGCGCAAGGCAAATCGATATACATATTAAAAACGAGAGAACATTATAAATCATGCTTAAGATCAATAATGACATACGGCGTCGAAGCAAGGGCAAACAATGTCAAGGCCAAAAAAGTATTTAGGACTTCCAAGATGAAGACAATGAGATTAATAGGAGGCAAAACTCTCAGAGATCGCGCGAAGAACACCAGAATAAGAGAGATATGTGAGGCTGAGTACAGCAATGGAAGGACTGGTACGGTCATGTCCAAAGAAAGGATACTTCCAGACTCCACGATATTACTCTACATAATCGGTCTCACGGGACTTGTCCTTGTGGAAGAGGTGGATGGACAGCTGGAAATCCACCTCACGAGAGTATCAACCCTCTGGAGAACAGACTATAAAGGTCTGCACTAAGGAAGAAGAAGGCGAGAAGAATATGGAATTAAATGGGGGGATAAGAAGAGGACATTAAAGGAAATGTGTTCGCAATTATTTGAATTTTTAAATGTTCACATTTTCACTGTAGCTACATTTAAAGAGGTTCACTTCTTCCACCTGGTTCTTCCACCAGAGAACGAACCGTCTTCAACGTAGGAGAGTTTTACAGTGCTATCTGCAGCAATTTCGGTATGAAATAATAAACGGACTATGGTCTCATCCTGGGATGGGTTTAATCCAGAGCATGACCTTAGGTCTTTTACATAAAAAAGGGTGTGAAAATTTACATTTTTCTTAAAAAATATTATAATTATTATGAATTGTAGTAATAAATGTAATTAAAATGTTTGCTTTTTATAACATATGTAAATCTGAAAACATTTTTTTCCACTTATAAATAATATACGAGTATAAGGGATGGCGAACCTTTCTGAGTAATGAAATATAATATATCGCGTGCCACATGCCATGGAAATAAAAATGCATCAAATTTTTGTGTAACTTCAGATTTTTAATATAAAAAAAGCATTTAAACATCGAAAAGAATAAGTATTTATTAATGACAAAATAAAAGAAATAAATAAAAAATAGACATAATCAAAAAAAATGTAGAACCCTCAAAACTTCATTATTAGTGAGATTTTTCTTGTGGCACGCATGCCATAGGTTCGACATCGCTGTGGTATTGTGGTAAGTGGAAAAACGTTATTTGATTTTTATTGATTTCCGTGATAGGTACCTTTTTTTAAATGATGTACGAATTATCATGGTTGATGGATTTAATATATTATATGTTGGCATCTTAGACTGAATTGATGACTTGACATCACTCGTGGTATCTTCTTGGACCGACGTTTCGGAGATCGTTGCAGACTGCAGCAGATTCACACGTCGGTCGAAGGGAAACACGTCTCACAGACACACCCAAGATCCCAAAAAATAATAATAAATATTAATTTTATTAAAAATAAATTCATCCACTTTTTCCACGTGGAAAATGGATTAACCATGAAAGGTTCGAAAACAAAAGCTTCCGCTTTTGGGTCTCGTTCGCCAAACTAAATTATTCAAAAAAACCGGTCGATAAATCATGCATCGCTCCAGTTTGCCTTAATCCGGATGCGGCTCGGATTCGCGAGCTTTTATTTATAATGATGTTGAAAAATAATAAATTACAGCCATTTTCTAGTGTGTTTGACATCCGTTAATTTTTATCGAGCAAGGACAAGATCCGCGTAGGCGCGGAAGGCGGACTTCAGCCGTTCCTGTGAGCCGACCAAAACTGGAGCTAGGAATCATATATAAGCCGGGCTCTCCTCGAGGAAACGTCATTCGAGTTAGTTTCAAACGACACGGGTTACGAAATGGCTTTCAAGGTACTTTTTGAGTCATTTTCTATGGAAAATCTGTGAGATTTGTGTTTACATGTATTTCATTGTGCGATCGTTACAATTGTTCAGTGCTCAATACATAATAATAAAAACAATATATTATTTTTAGAAGTTCGCTTTTTTTACAAAACGCGTTTTTAATATTTAAAATTTACAGAATTTAAATTAAATTGAAAATTTATAGTCAAATTACCTTAATGTTGTTATTTGAAATTTCACGGTTAGAAGTTCATTGTAAATAATGAAAACAAAAATGTTAAAATTTTTGACCGGTTTCGGCAGCTCGCTGCCATCTTCTGGTCTCCAGGAGATAACAAACCGGTCGAAGACACAAGCATTAGTGGATTTTAACTTAATATAAATTTTAAAAAGATTTATACTATTTTTTTATTAGTCTAATTATCTACATGGTATAATAGAAAAATAAATATTTTTTTATTAAAATATATTTTGATTAAAAAAAACTGTTTTTAAAAATTGTGAAGATTGAGTGAAATCATTCCAATGGTCTCAATATTTTTTTTAATTGTGTATTCTTTACATTCTGTTTGTTTTGAAAAAATACGCGTAGGTATACTGAATAATTATTTACATAAACATGTTCGTATTTTTTTAACGTATTTTTTATGTTTGAAGAATTACGTAAAAATCTAAATTCAGTTTTTAACATTAAAGAAAAAAAAATGTTTTTTGTGTGTTTCATAATACAGTTTTGAAGGAAGACATATTAAGCCTTTTTAGGCATTACCAATTCTTCATTTGATAATGCCTTAGTAAGGAAAACATGTCACTATCAAAATATTTCATCAAACTAGCAAACTTATATTTTTCTTTAATATCAAACATTATAAAAAAATGTTTATTGCCACAGAATAATATTTACTATTTAATTGTTCCATTTTTTTCTAACTTTATTATGTTTTAATAGCCAATTACTCGTACTAATATCCATTACCTACCGGTTTCGGTAATATCTCCGTATCCCCATCACGGTAAATAACAAAGGAACTCCATTTCGTTTATTATGTTTTATTGGTTATTACAGAACCCTGTTTTCTTTTCCGATACTTAAGGTAATATTTTTAATGTAACGCGGATATACGTATATATATTTTATAATAATTTTTCGGTGAGTTTATTTCTGATGAACTCTGTCAGCCAGTATATTTTTTTATTTAATTTTCTTCTTATTTCTTATAGACCTATGCGGTCTGTTCTCCAGAGAGTTGCTCCCCTTGTGAGGTGGATCCCCAGCTATCCTTTCATATTTTAGAGCTCTTCTACGAGGACGAGTCCTGTGAGGCTGATTATGTAGTGCAATATAGGGGATTCTGCTGGTCTCCATTCTTTGGACATCACCGCACCAGTCCCTTCTTCGCTGTCTACTCCATCTTATAATATCCTCAGACTCACATATCTCTCTTATTGTGGTCTTCCTCACGCGATATTTTAGTGTCTTTCCTGCTATCATCTTAAATGTGTGAAAAAAAAATTATGTGTGAATAAAATACGCATTTAGTTATAAAGATTATTCGTATACTTCTTAGGCGAATGTGTGGAAAATCTGTGTATGATAGAGTGTCGAATGAAAGTTGAAAATAGTGAAAGATTCATTAAGATAATTTGGACATAAGGAAGGAGTGAATGAAGAAAGAATATATTAACGATGTAAACGGAACTAGAAATAGAGGAAGATCGAGGGAAACGTGACACGATCAAATAAATTAAATAGGAGTTGGAGAAATCGACATGCGTGAGTGACACAATGTATGAATGTTGAGGAAGGGAGACAAGTATGTCAGGAAAGAATAGTATAGCGATATATTATTTCTGCCTACCATAAATAATGAAAGGGTCGTTAGGATGGTTTGGACACATGGAAAGAATGAGTAAAGAGAGAATGGTGAAGAGGGTGTACGAGTATATGTAAACGACGTGAACGGAGCTAGAAAGGAGAGAAAGGCCGAGGAAAACGTTGCACGATCAAATCAATAAAATATTGAATGTCGGCCACGCGAGGAGTCGGAGAAATCGACGTGCGTGCAAGACAAGATGTATGAATGTAGAGGAAACGAGAGAAGTATGTCAGGACAGAACGGTGTGGTGGTCCGTTCTTTCTGCCTACCCCTCCGGGGAGACGGTGTGATGGTTAGTTAGTTAATTAGTTTTTAAGATTATTCGTTCTAAAGAAACTTCAAATTTAAGTATTTTATACGTTGTTTAAAAATAGAACAAGCCCGCGATTCACGACGCATATAAAACAAAATTTTAAAACTAAGAGTGCAGCATGAACGGGTATGCACGTCCCGTAGCTTTATTTCTGTTTTCCAACATTTTACGGTTCCTCTGAGATATATTAACGTGAAAAATTCGTATCTAAAAATAAACAACGTTCTCACGCATCCCTTGTGATTTCTCTATAACGTTTTATGGAAGTTATATTTACCCGTTAAATGTATGCTAAAATGAAAACACATTTTATTATTCTTCAAAATCACACGGAAAAATAAATAAAATCGGATAAATAATAATATAAACTTGGAGAAATGTTTACCTTCCCTTAATCTTAAGCTAAAGCTTAAATTTAGATAAAAGTGAAATCCCGTTGTAATTATTGAAATTGTGTAGGTTCTTCTATTTTAAATAAAGGTCATTAATAATTAATCTGAATGAAAACGTCTGTTTTCTGTAAATTGCTTATTTTATTTCGTGTGAATAACATGTTTCGGCTTACTGAGGTTTTATAAAATGTCTGACAGAGCAAGGAAATAACATATCATTATATTAAAATAAAATAAAACTTACCGAAAATAAACTTTCTTAACTATATTTTTTTATAAATTTAAGAGGTTAACACTGTGGAAGTCCAAAGTACATATTTTTAAAAATTAAAATACTTACCGATTTTTTCATAAATATAAAATACTGGAGTTTGTATCGTTCTTCCGATGATGAAGGTGAATAACCTTCGACACATGTCAAGAAAAATAAACTCAATGATAAAAAATCTTTTAATTTATAAAAAAAACAATTCGTTCTCAATAATATTAAATGTAGCAATAATGCTTTTTTTTTCTTCTTACTTTATATTACATATTTTTATTAATTTAATTAATTATTTAACGTTTTACATAATTGTTCTAAAAACAATCAATAAGATCACAAATCTCTTCTATGATGTATTTAAATAATGTTAAACTAAAACAGTATATCTCAAATTCGTACAGATCATAAATTATATTTTAAATATTCATCTTTTCAGTTATTGGCCCTGCTTGCCCTGGCTGGCTGTGTGAGCAGCAGCGTACTCCCGCTGCACACGGCGCCCCTTGCAGTAGCCAAAGCAGATTTCAACCCGAACCCGCAATACGCTTACGCTTACGATGTCCAGGACTACAGCACCGGGGACTTCAAGAGCCAGCACGAGACCCGCCTAGGGGACTCGGTCAAGGGGTCTTACTCCCTCATCGACCCTGACGGCACGAAGCGAACGGTAGACTACACAGCCGATGACCTCAACGGCTTCAACGCAGTCGTCAAGAAGGAACCACTAGCCGTTGCTGCGCCAATCGCAACTCCCGTTGCGACTTTATCTAATTCAGTAGCAGCAGCGCCAATCGCATTTGCAGTGGAACACAAACCAGTTGTAGCAGTTTCTCATCCAGTTGCAACCTCGCCCATTGCAGTTACAAATCAAGTTGCCTTAACATCACCTATCGCCAAGCTTGAAACCTTAGATGTTACACCGACTAAGGATACCCCTTCAGTGGACATCCAGGGAGGTGCTATCGCTGTTGCTGGACCTAATGGAGCCTACGCTGGTGGTCCACTGACCTCTTATACCGCTGGAGTTCCATATCCTAATTTTGTAGCTGCAGCACCGGTTCCTTCATACGCCGCTCCCGTGGCTGCTTATACTTCATATGCTCCCATTGCATCGTACCCTGTTCCATACCCCGCACCAGTCGCGGCCTACCCCCAACCTTTCACCTACACTTCTTACGCTAGCCCCGTTGTTAGCAATGTTGCTGCTTATTCCGCCTATCCTCAGTACTTCGCTCCTCAGTATGTAAAGAGTCCCCCTACGTCCTATGCTGCCACCAGCTCCTACAATGCCCCCCTGGTGACCAAGGTAGCAGCTCCCTTAACCTATACCACCTACCAAGTTCCCAATGTATACTCTTCCCCTTATGTTCAGTGGTGAATATACATAATTTAAAATATTTTAATTACGAAAATATTTAACTAATAAAAAATACTCAACAATATGTGTGTTTCTATCATATTTATTTTAAGAAAGTTCCTTTTATTTTACAAAAATGGAAACAGAATATTTAGTAGTTAAATCTTAACTTGCTGATGCATGAGTGTGACAACACACATTAGTCAAGAAAAATATAACAACTAAATGTAATAAAAGTCCAGATAATAATAACCGTCACTTTAATTTTTATCCAAATACAAATTACTTTCCACCCATCAAACTGGAGAGGCCACCGAGTCCACCGGCACCTTGTTGTAACTGCCTCATCATGTTCTGTAGTCCAGATACACCGCCCATCTGTTGAAGTACTCTGGGATCCATCATCTTCGCCATCTGCTGGTTCAACTTGGCCATCTGTGTCTGGTTAACATTCTTGGCTGCATCACCACCCTTGAACAACCCTTTGATTCCCCCCATTCTCTTGACAACCGCAGCAAACTTTGTGTATTGTGATATCAGGTCTTTGACCTCTTTCTCTGTGACCCCGGCACCCTGGGCTACCCTGATGACTCTGTTATTCTGCTTGGAGAACAATTTGGCCCCATCCCTGTTGTCAAGTTCCGCATCGTTCATGGAGTCCATCATAGTCATGAGACGTTTTAATCTTGCCATAGATTCTTGTTCGCTTCCTTTCGACGTGAGGTCTTGAGAAAATCCAGGAATCATGCCCTAAAATAATACATCATTTAAGAAAATATAATAAATCTAAAATATATAAGTCAGATACATCCAAAAATAATACAATGTGAGAAAGATAATAGAATTATTGTTACCATAATTTGTGAAAAGGGTCCCATTTTCATAATATTTTGAAACTGCTCGTACATGTCTCTTAATGTGAACTGCCCGTGTTTAATTTTTTCCAAAAGTTCATTATCGTCTAATTTGAGTTCATTAACTTTATCTATAAGGCCTTCGATATCTCCCATTCCTAAGAGTTTGCTTATAAATGGCTTCGTTTTGAAGGGTTCTAAATCATCTATGTGTTCACCTGTTCCTATAAATATGATAGGACTCTTTGTCGCAGCAACGCTGAAATGGAAAAGTGAGTCAGGTTAGACAGACAGCATTCTATTATGCAGGTTAAAACATCTTTTCCATCATTCTACATGAAATATCAATTGAACCTTGTGTAGCGGATTAAGCAGTAAGTGGACTTAGTAAATAATAGTATTTTGTTATCCAAATAATATAATAATAGTTTCACCAAAGACTATTCTTACACATAATATTATAATCAACATAATGATATTCATATAAGGTATTTTGATAAATGTAATATACTCGTATATAGGAAAAGCAAAAATATATGAAACTAAGTGCATATGAAAGAAATGAAACAGTTTTGGCGATTTCTTTTGTCATTGAAATCGTCTGTACTTTTGAACACGAATTTGATAATTTGTTAATATTTCTAAAGGAAAATGAGTACACTGTAAAAACCACACCAAATATGTATTGAGCCGCCAAAGATATGCCTTGCATATTTCCAAATGTTAAAATAATTATTTTCTAATGCGTCTGTAATAATATTGTTTTCTATTTTATTCTCATGTTGTTTCTGAGAATTGAAGGAAATCGAAGTGTCGTGAGAAGGAGAAAAATCCTGGCTGAGAAAAATCCTGGCTAAAAAAAACCCTTCAAGAATCATCCAACATCCTTGTTTAGAACTGCTGCATCTAAAGTAAAAATAGCTATGAAATTGGCCATCTTAAAATAGGAGAAGAACGAGAAGAAAAAGAAAAAAGTGTGTTGCTTTTCTTTTTTTCTTAACTCCCATTGTGTGGCTTCATGTGCAATATAAAAAAAAAACTTTGAACCGCTGCTGACTACATTTGCAGCTCAGACAGATAGTCCCAGTTCATTATAATATTACGAACAATTTAGAGACAAGGAATTAAAGTAAAAAGATTTATAAGACACATAAAATGTTTTATTTTTAAATGAGCTGTAAAGGTAGTCTGCCACAGTTCAAAACCAATTTTTTGGACTGTAAATATAGCCAACCGCACGGAAACAAGACGGAAAATATATTAATACTTACGCAGAAAGGGCACCACCTCCTTTGGCGTGGCCATCCAACTTTGTAATAATAACTGATCCAATATCTACTTTATCCTTGAAAGCCTTAGCTTGGGCCTCGCAAGCTTGACCAATTGTGGCATCCATTACGAATATAATATTGTCTGGTTTCTGGAACATAAATTCAGTAAATTTATATTACAATATCTAACACAAGAAACTTTATTTTTAAGGTGAGTAGTGCAAATAAAAAAATACATATATGTACCTATAAAAAAACAGATTGGAAAAACACCATCCACTAAGGAATACAATATTTTTACTTGAATTATTAGATCTAACACAATTCTACGAAGAAAAAAAATTCTATCACAATATGTTCAATTCCCTGCCTTGTTCTGTTCCGGTGTTTATTAGGGCACAAAGACATATTTTTATAACACAATTGTCCTTGACCAATGGTTAAAAATAGTAAACATAAGTTAATATTGTTATTTGAAATTTCATGGTAGAAGTTCATCATAAATAATGAAAATAAAAATAAATAGTAAAAAATCTTTTTCAAATGTATATTTAGTTAAAATCCAATAATATTTGTGTCTTTGACCGGTTTCAGCAGCTTGCTGCCATCTTCTGGTCGATCCAGATCAATCCAGAAGATGGCAGCTGGCTGCCGAAACCAGTTGAATACACAAAAATCAGTGGATTTAACTAAATATACATTTAAAAATAATATGTAAACAAAAATCAGTAATACATTATCAAGTGGCGATGAATAGTATGAATTTTTCTTAGATAAAATACACATGTACGAATAACATTTTATAGAATTAATTAAGATCTTTCATTATTACTCTCTGATCATGATTATCGATTACACAATATTGTTATTTTTGCAGATATATCGACTGACTTTAACAGCAAGACTTGAAATATATTCCAAATTTAAACCAACAGAAAGATCAGCTATACTCGTATAATGTTATTCCGAGACCTTATCCATTAACATAAATAAATAGCCACATAGTATTCAAATATTAATTAATAATATAATAATTTACTAACAATGGCAGTGGCAACGGCCAACATCTCCTCGAATAGAGATTCCTCTTGTTTGTGTCTCCCACTGGTGTCCACAATGATGAACTCAAAACCTTCCTTTTTGAAGATCTCCACTCCCTCTTGGGCTATCACTACAGGATCCACTTCTGTGTAACTGGAAAAAAAAAATACAATAAAAAAAATTACAATGTGCTTTGAATGAAAACAAATATTTTAGTAGAATAGAAATATAGAAGGAATTCGTTTTTAGTTCATCAAATCTAAATGAAAAGAAATTAAATAAATTAAAACAACTGTAATGATCATTTGGGTAGCTGTGTCAGCTATACCTTCAACTTATTTATTGTTTCTCGAACAATGACGTATTTGATAATGCCTAAACAAGGCAAAACATGTCATTCCCATAACTATAATAAAACTTCTAGAAAACAGACATTTTCATTTGTATTAATTAATTTTAAAGATGGACTTTTTTAAGATTTCTTTGGACTAAAATGATTTTTCGAACTCCTGACATGGCTACTTAATAAATTTTTATTTTATTACTTAATGTCTTAAAATGTTTATTTGATTTCAGTTGGAGGTAATCACTAAATGAAAAGAAGTATATTTATCACATGGCGAATTTTAAATGTTTTTTTTATTTCGCCAGTTTTATAAATAACCAACATGTTTTAAAGAATGGGGGGGGGAATCATGATTACCTTCCGTAAAAGGGAATCCTCGCTTTTGTGGCATTTTGCTTAATTTGATCGTAGGCTCCTGCTCTGAAGGTGTCGGCGCAGACGAGGCAAGACTTCCAGTTTTTTTTTAGGTAGTGGTAGGCCAGCTTGGTGCAGGTGGTGGTTTTACCCGACCCCTGGAGACCCACAAACATGATGATGTTTGGCTTTCCTTTGACGGGTTGATACGGTTTCACCCCAGGATCTACAAGCTGTAACAAAATAGAATAAACAATTTTGGTAGACAAAAACTAAATGATAATTCTGGTAGACAAAAACTCAAAGGCATACTCGTAAAACAAATAAAATAGTTTACATTCAAGTTGCTTGAATCCACTCTAGTTTATCCCCATTTTAGATTACATATCAGTTATTTGGTCATAATCAGTGGCGATACTCCCATAGAAGCCCAGAAGCCCGGCTTGCGTGAGAAATTTTGAATCAAAACCCCGAAATCTAATTAATCATGCCTCCGCATAAACCAACAACCCACCAAATCACCTTCCAACAATATTCCCATCAGACGTAAGAGGAATAGCCACAAGAGCTGAACCTCTGTAAACCAGAAGAGGTTTTGATTCAAAATTTCTTACGCAAACCGGGCTTCTGGGCTCTTATGGGGGTACTGCCACTGGTCATAATGCTAATATCAAATCTATACAGCATTGCTTCTAAAGAAAATATCACATATGTATTGCTTGATTTTGAATAGATATTAATATTACAATATCAATTTTAAAATAAAACTAAACTTTACATTTTATTATATGGAGAGAAAGGTTGGAATTGGTGTGTAATTTCAAAATTGACCTGTTTAAAAATTTCTGTATTTTCCTAGATAACATTTACTTTTTTCGTATTTACAGACAAAAAGACTTTCCACAAACAACCCTACAAACTCAATCATGGATTCAATCCGAAATATAATAAATAAAATTATACTAAGTAATGTTTATTTAGTTTTCCTGGTGATGAAAGTATAATATCTTCAATATGTATAAAGAAAAAATAATAACAATGTAAACTGTCCTACATCAAAACCCACAGTGACTTATTCTAAATTAAAAATGATGATATCGATGAGATGGTATTTAAATTAACCATAAAATATATATCACACTATCGCGATGGCCATGCTACACGCATTCACGCCATGATGTGAGACTCTATAGTAGTTCATCACCGCTTAGCACTATGCAAAATACTTTGGTGTGGTCTTAGCCTACAAAATACAGATGGAATATAAATTATTCAGATATTGCAAAATTAAAAATAAACTCATAATTTATTTTATAAATAAATAGTGCCACAAATCCTTATAATTGAATATCAAAAAAATTCTTAATTAACCCTTATCAGACACTATTTAATTTTAAAAAGGCACTGTGTATGTTAATTCATCATCATCAGCTGTCTGTCATCCACTGCTGAACGTCACCACCCCCTATCCATTGCCACTCTCATCCATCCATGTCCAGCAATCCTCTTCAGATCATCGGTCCAGCGGGCAGGGGAACATCCAACTCTGCAGAATCCTGTACGCGGTCTCCACTCCAGAACCCGTCTCCCCCATCGGCTGTCGGTTCTCCGACAGATATGGCCAGCCCATGTTAATTGCTTAATTGGTAATATTCAACTGACAAATTAATTAGGCGTAGATTCCACAGACAACAAGATTCAAGATGATTCATTGTGTCACCTCACATGTGCCATATGAAGACAGCAACAAAATTCCATTGTCACTTCAGAGGTGAATTATGTCCGTTAAGGGTTAAAATATTCTAAATAAAATGTCCTTGGATGAAGCATTTAAATAAATCATTTCATATGAGAGCTTCTTTAAGTTTCACATTATTACTATGGTTAAAACGCTATATTGTATAAATCCGCCCCAAAAATTTAAGATTAACTGTTTTATAAAAAGACAAAAATGTACTACGAAAACCGAAAACTATTTTATTTTCTAAAATCTAGAATGAAAATAATAAAAATGATAAAGACAATGGTAAACCACGCAACCTAAATGTACTTTCTTTACCACAATCTGTTCATTCAAAGAGTTATCTAAAACGCGAGTAGGACAGTACTTACCTTCACAAGTTCTTTGAAAACGGCGGACTGAATCATTCTTCGCTTGTTCAAGCCTCCAGCCATTTCATCAAAGTCAATTACAGCTCTCACATTTTCCCTTAATTTCTTGACTAAGCGTATATTTACATCAGCTTCTAATAATGCAGCGCATATTTCCTTTAACATAGAACTTAAAACCTGAAAACAAAAAACAAACTTTCGAGTTAATTTATTACCAAACAAGGCAATGCGTTCAATAAAAGAAAATTATATATGATATTGTAGAAATAACATGTTATTTAATATAATACACATTGTATTAAAGCATATGCCTTCATAAAAGAAACAGTAAAGAACCTCTTCATTTATAATTGTTGCCTTGCTCAACGATTGGAG
Organism: Lepidostoma basale; assembly: GCA_022606425.2. NCBI lineage: Eukaryota > Metazoa > Arthropoda > Insecta > Trichoptera > Lepidostomatidae > Lepidostoma > Lepidostoma basale. Next base: position 857,307 of record JAHDVF020000657.1, read on the forward strand.
GGCGGACGTAATTTTACGCCCTAAATCAGCTAACACCATTTTTTCTGGGTTTTTTTACACGATATATTATAAAACAATGTTCCAAATAAGTTTATTTAATAACCAATGTGTTCCAATTATTAAAAAACTCATCTGTCACATTTCCTATTCGTATGGCCAACACGTCAATATCCTGAAGTTGCATCAGTTGGTTTTATTGCCAGTACGAGAATTTCACAGAAGTAAGTAGGTAACTTACATTTTGTAGTTTTTAATGGCAACATATTTTGTCTAGAAATTGAATAATTGTCAAAAATCAACATTAGCCCTTTCTCGATTTCTAGGTTATGGTTGTGCGGTTAATCTTGTATAAATTAACTGTTTACATTTAGACAAATACACGAAGCCTATTATTTAAAAAAAATGTCGCCTCACGCATTTATGTGTAAGTTGCTTTCGTATTTATTTTTAAATCAAAACTCTTCAAAAAAATTCATTATTCTAAAATGTCCTGGAACCTACTGTTAAAATTAAAATGTAAAACTATTTGTATCACTCGTTTTACAATAAATGTTTTTCTTTTTGCAGCATCACTTAACCCTCAGAGACTTTTGAGATTACCTCTGACCTCCTTTAGAAAATATCTTTCAACACAGATTGAGCCGAAACCTATAGAGTCAGTTGAAAAAGGTAGAGTTATATTTGTCAAAACTAATTGAAATTATTATCATTCTGAGATATATGAATACTTTTTGATTTATATATATTTTTTACAGTTATCACACCCCCCATTGTGGATCCTTTGAAGCACGCTGATTATTTCAATGTCAACAGTTTGTTTACGGTAAAAGATCTTTTTGATGCAAGAGTTCATTATGGTCACAAAATCGGTTCATTGAATGACAAAATGCGACCGTACATATTCGGCTCCAGACTAGATCATATAATATTTAATTTAGATATTACAGCTGACCATTTGCGACAGGCATTAAATTTCACTGCCCACATTGCGTACAGAGGAGGAATTATACTTTTCTTTATTCGAAGCCCACATGTCTCTCATATTGTAGAAAAAACGGCACAAGAGTGCGGAGAATACGCAAATACGAGGTTTTGGAGAGGAGGTATTTTTACCAATTCAACGAGCCAATTCCAGGCTGTTACGCGCTTACCTGATTTATGTATTTTCTTGAGCACTCTCAATCCTGTACTAACGCAGCACAATGCGGTCAGGGACAGTGCCAAGATGTGTATTCCTACTATAGGCATCGTGGATAGCAACAGTGATCCAACCCTCATAACTTATCCTGTGCCAGGAAATGATGATACCGCTGTTACCATCCATCTCTATTGTAAGCTGTTTAAGGAAGCTATCATGCTAGGTAAAGAAGAAAGAAAGAAGGTGTTGGAGGAGAAATAATAACCTGTGTTTTTAGTATGTAAGTGTAGATTGTTTTATAAAATATGTGTTAAATAAATTAAGAAATATACATACATTGTTTTTTCTACAACTATTATCCCAGAAAAATCTTACTTATTATTTATACTGCTGGTATTCTGTGTCTTACGTAAATACAGAGTTGTGGGAGACCCAGGAAAACTTGGCATGACCAGATTGATTGAATATTAAAGGTCAGCCATGTTAGAAATCGGAAGAATCGACGTGCGTGAATGAATCTGGAGGAAACTAGAGACGTGTGTCAGCATCGAGTAGTGTGGCAGTCCATTATCTCTGCCTACCGGTGACTAACGGTGTTGTTTATTTGTTTACTTACTTACTTCCTATGGCCATACAACTCTTGGGGAGTTTTAGCCTCCTTGATGATTTTTCACCAAGCTCCTCAATCCTGCGCCTTTTGCTCCCAGCAGTCCGATTCGCCCAACCTAGCCAGATCCGCCAGAACATTGTCCATTAGGCGCTGTCTAGGCCTTCCTAGAGGTCTTACTCCAGTCGGTCTAGATGCGTACAGGGTCTTGATTGCTCTGGTCTCTTCGGCTCGCCATACGTCCCCAATCCATGCTAGGCGACCGGCTCTTACGGTGCTCGTTATAAGGGGCTGCTGGGTCATCGTACGGATCTCTTGGTTGGACCTATGCCTCCAAATTCCCGCTGCAACACCAGGTCTGGGTCCCAGGATCCAGGTTGTTTGGTACATTTGTTAGTATTAATGGAATACACAGAAAATAATTGAGATTCAAGGTTAGATATATCTTGATCATTTGATGCTAAATAAGTATAATAAATATATAAATTAAAATATATTTTTTCTAGTAGTTTTATTATATTTTATGTTAATAGCGTGTTCATGACGTTCCTAAGGCATCAAATGTGTTAGTTAGTCAGGGTCAGCTAACAATCTGTTCAACAAAATGAAACCATTTTGAATAATTTATTATTTATTTTCAAAAATAAAAGATAACATTGGTGTTTTCAGCCTTATTAACATTGTTATTAATTTTAAAATTCACTTATACACATACAACTTAGCATGTTTAGCAATAAAAAGCATTTTCATTGATTTTTCAATGTTGTCAGTCTAGATAAAATGTTACTCTAAGTATTCATATATAATGTATTCTTGATCTTTTAATTACCTGTTTCATTACTTTGGTTATATAATATTTAGTAAATTATTAATTATGTTTAAATATAAAAAAAAAACATTAACATGTTGTATGACATTAATCACATTGATTTCAAATTGATATATGGCATAAAAAATAATCATCGCGTATAATGGCCCTCACATTTTTTGTTACTGTTAAATATGATTGAATCAATTTAACAACACACGATATATCCAACTGTAAGAATGATAGGGAAAAATAAGAAGTCCATTGAGGTCTTCGGTCTTCAGTGTACAAGCAAACAAATAAACCTGAGCATTGAGTGCCAGGCAGAAGACTTCTCCGATAGTTTTAGAACATACAATGGCTTAAGACAAGGTAGGTGCTTTAGCATACCTCCTATAGTGAAAGAGATTCGAGCATTGAATCAAGTGGGACCATAATGTACGAAGTATGTTCAGATGTCAGCATTTACTGATAATATAGATATTATTGCATGATCAGAATCGGCACTGGAGGAAGCATTTGTTACTCTTGAGTTGACAGACAGAGGAGCGGGTCTTCGCATTAATGAGGCCAAAACAAAATACATGTCTATCGCAATGTTGCGCGGTAACAGCCAATCCTGATTATATTAAAGATGGTCATACGTGGAGGAAAAGGTTCAACACCAAGCTCTACTATCAATACAAAGACCTCGGCTTGGTAAAGTTTATTAAAATTAACAGATTATGTTGGAATCTGGAGTGTTGTTCAGTAGGGCGAAGAAGTGTTAGCAGAGTGAGACTGCGCTGGTTTGATGTTGTGGCAGACTGTTGGGCTCTGGAGCAGCAAAACTGGAAGGTGACAGCCAGAGACAGGGCAAGATGACAATGTTATTTGGAGGAAGCAAACACCTACCGATAATTGTAACGCTGAGCATAAGGATAAAGATTATGATATGTATTTAACAAGTAACACATTGACTATAGAGCACTGACCGGGACAGTGGTAAGGGGAGAACCCAAACAACAGATCCCTGTCCAGGTCACGCCCTATACCATTCAGTTTTAAGTAAGTAAGAGGGGGTTTAGCCGTCAGGGAAAGGTTCGTTAGTTCACGATAGCCTTTCGTACAGAGTCAGCTTTAAAAGTGTGTTTTCCACGATCCAATTATTTTTCTGAGGTTCTGCAGTCAACGTGTTACACGAATCATGATAACATTTTGTAAACAGTTTTGAGACATATAATTAAAAATACAAACATTAATAATATTGACTTGCAAACCATAAATGGTTAAAATATGGCATTTGATTTTCATACAAGATGAACTCATTCAACTTTCATTGATACTCTGCTATCACGGAGTTTGAGGAGGTATTTAGTGCCTATTGTCTTGATGATCCTGAAATGTGAAATGAAACGATAGCAAGTTAGTTATTAAACATGGAACATTACTGTAAGTGGTACTTATAATATTGAAAGATTTCGAAGACCTCAATCCTATGTACACATTTAATTCCACACACCATTAACAATAATTGAATCGTGTTTTTCAGAAGTAGCACACATCCAGGAACCTCAACACTACAGGACGGACAAAAAACTGTCTGGTACAAAATTTTCCTACAATATATTATTTTTTTCAATACACATTTGTCATAGGGAGTAAAATAGACAAATGTGTATTGAAAAAAATATAAATATTGTAGGAAAATTGATTACCAGTCAGTTTTTTGTCCGTCCTGTAAAGTTGAGGTTACTGGATGTGTGCTACTTCTGCAAAACACGATTAAATTACTGCTATGATGGTTTGGACTGGACATATGGAACGAATGGACCATAGAAGAATGGTTAAAATGTTGTATACAAGCAGTGTGACTGGAATGAGAAGCCGTGGGAGACCAAAAAAAACATGGCACTATCAAATTTTCCCAAGAAGATTTCCTAAGCTTTCCTGACTGATTTTTCCATACACACTGTTTGAATACAGTTTTAAAAAAATTTCCTTCATCCTTTCCATTTCAATGACTCTTTAACACTTTGGCTGCCGAAATTCGATATATCAGCTTTCGCTACACCAGCGAAGTGCTGATTCTGACGGATTGTAGCCATGACTTGGACTAAGATCTTCTGGCTTACAGAGGTTCAGCTCATGTGGCTATTCTTCTTATATCTGTTGGGAACATTGTTGGAAGGTGATTTGGTGGGTTGTTAGTTTATGTGGGGGCATGATTTGTGTGGCCCGGAGTGTTCCTCTGAAGGAGGACCGATTTTGGGCGCTTGTGGCGGCTGGAGGTGTTTGGGTCGTAATTTGAGAGGTTACTGTGGGATTAGGATGTGATGTTTGGCAAGTTTCAGAATGAATTCATCTATTATCGGGATTCCCGATTCTAGGTGCAGTTGTGTGATCCTGGTCCATGAAGGCGCACCAAGCGATAAACGGATAGCCTTATTTTGCAGGATTTGGAGTTTTCGTATGTGACTCGAAGCTGCATAGCCCCAAGTTGGGGCTGCGTAAGTGAAGAACGGCCTTATGACCGTTTTGTATATCAGGAGTTTATTGTCGGTGCTTAGTTTACTGTTTCTAGCTAACATTGGATAGAGGGCTGAGATTGCTCTTGACGCGGCTTTGACTTGACTTTATTTGTTTTAAAAAAGAATCATATAACATTTTAGACAGAGTGTGAGGGAGTGAGTCAGTGCTACATTTGTAGATACATATTTTTAATTAAAAAAAAACATAAAAAACAGTGGACAGCCAGTCACATGGGGTCTCACGTCTATCAGTTTTGTTTAGATCACATACATTTATTATACATTACTCGTAGTGTCTGGAATCGGTTGGGAATATTTTTTTCGCGCCGAGATAAAGCTAAATTAACGGTACAGGCTACGAATTTGACGGTGGTCGTAAGAATGGTGGCTGCTGGCTGTACATTATTTTACACCATGCGTTAGAAACTACAGTAGTAAGTTTTTGTGTAGCTCTCGACCCAGAAATCAATGCCACCTGCATAAAAATAGATATCTTTTAATTTCGATAAATTAAGATTTATTTTAACCACATGTTCGTTTTTTTAATACAAAAAATAGAACCAAAAATATCAGTTGATTTTGTTTTTTATTTCAATAATTTCACATAATTTAAAAGTTGTCCAGTTAAAAAAAAAGGCGAACTCAGTTTGTTAGTTTACCTTATGTAACGCAAACAAGTCGAAATGCGCGATCAGTCCTCGGGTTGGCGCGATACGATACATGCGCCACGCGCGAACACTGCTCGTTCAAAAGCATTAAGTGGTTAAAGACTGTTTATAAATTAAATAATACATTTAACTTTTGAATTACTTTCTTCAAAAGCGGCTATTTTGGTATAATAATCCCAAAAGTGCCGGCAACCAAAGGGTTTATGAATAGGCATTAAACGATGATACAAATATTTTTGTGAATGTATACTTATACTTGTATACGAATCCTGGATTTTCACCCATGGGTGGTTAATTCAAATTTATTAGGTGTATAACTTTGCTTCCGCCGTTTTTTTTTCAGAAATTCGAGGCTTTATCGTAAAAAACTGGTTATACATTTATGATTCAAAGTATTGTCCATCGCTGGCCACTACTTTCTCCCATCTTTCGGGCAGTATACGAATCCCGCGTTGAAAAAACTGGTCATCTTTTGAAGCGATCCACGAATCAATCCAATTTTTTACTTCTTCATAAGACCGGAAGTGCTGGTCAGCTAGGCCGTGTGCCATTGATCGAAACAAGTGATAGTCCGAGGGAGCAACGTCTGGAGAATACGGCTGGTGGGGTAGGACTTCCCATTTCAAAGTTTCCAAGCATGTCTTGACCACTTTCGCAACATGGGGTCGAGCATTGTCATGCTGTAAAATCATTTTATCATGTCTCTCGTTGTATTGCGGCCGTTTGTCTTTCAATGCTCGGCTCAAACGCATTAATTGCGTTCGATAACGATCGCCTGTGATTGTTTCAGTCGGTTTTAACAACTCATAATACACTACGCCAAGCTGGTCCCACCAAATACTGAGCATAACCTTGGAACCGTGAATATTCGGTTTGGCCTTTGACGTGGAAGCATGGCCGGGATATCCCCATGATTTTCTGCGCTTGGGATTATCGTAATGAACCCATTTCTCGTCCCCAGTCACAATGCAATGCAGAAATCCCTTCCGTCTTTGCCTTGCAAGCAGCTGTTCACAAACACACAAACGCCGTTCAACATCTCTCGGCTTCAACTCGTACGGCACCCAATTTCCTTGTTTCTGAATCATTCCCATGACTTTCAGGCGTTTTGAAATGGCTGGTTGCGTCACTCCCAATGATCCTGCCAATTCTTGTTGCGTTTGACACGAGTCTTGATCAAGTAATGCCTCCAATTCTGCATCTTCGAAAACCTTCTCTCTTCCACCGCCATGCTGGTCTTCGACGTTAAAATCACCGTTCTTGAAGCGTTGAAACCACTCTCGGCACGTTCTTTCACTAATAGCGGCCTCACCATAGGTATTTGAGAGCATTTGATGAGCCTCAGCCGCAGATTTCTTCATATTAAAGCATAAAATTAAAACCTCCCGCAAATGACGAGAATTTGGCTCGTAAGCTGACATGTTTAATCGGGAATAACTTTATGATGCAGACACAAATCGACTAATATTTCGATGGCGTTATGTTTACAAATACTTAAGCTTATTGTATGACATCTATGATCTATTTATTCCAACTACCACTTACCGCTACTGCCATCTTTTGCAAAACGGCGGAAGCAAAGTTATACACCTAATAATTGTATCTCAATAGAGACGAAGACGCAGACTGGAAACTGAATATGGATGATCAAGGTGTTTAAAAAAAAAAAAATAATAAAAAAAAATAATAAAAAAATAAAAAAAGATGATACAATAAAAATATTACATATTTACCTTTGTAAGATATTGGGAAAGTAGCAATGCATGTATGACAGGGCCACAATTGGGAAGATTGCAACCCATGCCTGATCAAGTTTGTTTGCAAGAGCTACCGCAAAAAGATACCCGCACCTCTCCCCGGTCATCCTTTTATCCGTTGACTGCGCAGACTGCCCAAACTTTTCATCGAGCTTTCCAGTGAAGCTCTCTTGTAAAAAGTTTGAAAATGTTGGCCCAGGGCATACAATCGTTACAGTGCAGTTTTTGGCAAGTTTTTCTGCACGAAGTGAATCAAAATAACCCTAAAAATAACAAATAAACACAATATGAATATTTCTTCTATATTTGCCATTGCTTTGTGTTGTGGGTTCACTTTTTTTAAGTGGAATGTTTTTCAAGAGTTATTCAAACAATATCAATACACTCTTACGCATTATTTTTTCGTTTATTTTTACATTATTATTTCTTAGTTTATTTTTACCAGAGTAATAAGTTAATATATCTATCTACACACATAACTAATCTTTTTCTTCTTATATTCCCTTATCAGGTCCCCCTGACGTCAGTGAACACGGTGGCAAATGCTTTCTCAATACAGTGATTTGCTGGGAAGTGTTACTGGAGTGGTTTCCCATATACTCTCCCTCACACATATTAATCTTCATCTTCTTTTTCCTAGCCATCTCTCCACTACTGAATGTAGGCCTCTATAAACATTTTCTTTTCCTTTGAAACTTTCTCCATATTCCTCAATCTCTGACAAGATTGGGATAATATCGTCAGCCCATCTTTTCTGGGGTCACTGATGCCCCTTTTTCCTTCCCATGGTCTCAACATCAATATTCTGGGTGCCCATCTCTCTGTTTCCTATCTGGCAACATGTCCTGCCCATTTCTACTTCAGTTTGGCAACCCTGTCCATAACATCGACATGCTTTGTCCAGCGTCTGATTTCGGTATTGGATATTTTGTGCCTCAGACATATGCGAAGCATTCGTCTTGCTATAGCCACATATTAATACTATTTTATTTATAAAAACTTTAAATTTTGTTAAATTTATTTTATAAAACATAAAAACACTATTATAAATTTGTACAGGTATTTCTATGAATACTCATTAAGCGATAATAAAACCTTTGAAATTATATTCATATAAAAAAATTATTACTCACATGTAAAGCATGTTTAGTTGCCGTGTAAGAAGCAGAATATGGTACACCAATTACTCCTGCCGTACTGGATGTAACTGCCACATGCCCCTCCCCTTTTGTGATGAAGTATTTAACAGCTATTCTTGTCAAACTAACTACTCCAAAAACATTCAATTCAAACATGCTCCTGTCGACTGCGATTTCAATGTTCTCCCACAAGCTACGCTGTGACCTCCCAGCATTATTGACCAGAATGTCAAGGCATCCAAAGTGTTTAATAACTTTATCAAAGAGTTCTTGGTGTTTTTCTGTCTCCGAAATGTCTAGTGGAAGAACCAACACATCTGCCGATGATAGCTTACCCTTTGACACTTCTGAAAACAGCAAATAAAATATGCGATTCAGAAATAATTTTAAAACAAAGACAATAATAAATGGATGAACTACTTTATTGATTTCATTTAATACCTATCTATAATTTCATTTGTCAATATATAAACATAGCAAATTTGTTCTATTTTAAAGTAACATTATTCACTAATAGTTTATAGTATATATCTGCTTAGTTCTATTCCAATATATCAATTATACAGAGTATCGAGCAAGTTACATATTTTAATTACTTGGATAGTGTAAATATTAATAATAATATGCTAACTTTTATAGCGCTGTTTTTGTGATATAATCACCTCAAGGGCGCATTAAGACGTGTTTTAAATCTAAAAATCAAAATTTTCGCGATCGGTTAAAAAGTATAGTAGAACAAAGTATAAATGTTTAAATTGGGTATGAAATATGAAAAAGATGGGTTTTCAGTTTAGATCTGAAATCTGTCGGATCATTTATGCATCTGAGGTGTGAAGGGAGATTGTTCCAAGCTGATGGACCGGCTACCACGAACGCTCGATCCCCGAAATTTGTACTGGGGCAGCGCTTAGGCTCAACTAATCTTCCTATTGCCGAGAAGTTCGCCGAGCGAAGTGTGAATTTCCTTGTATTTAGGCTGTCCGTTATACAGAGTTCAGATATATAACTTGGTGCCATTCCATGTAGGGCTTTGAAAACTGTCCAGCAGAGTTTATACTGGATTCTTTCTGGACTTTTAAGCCAGTGAAGTTCTTTGAGATGTTGTATTATATGGGACTTTTTTGGAATGCCTTTAATGAGTCTTGTGAATAATAAATTATGAATGATGACGATATAAAGAATAAGTTGAGTGCAGCCTCTCGTGCATTCTGGAAATCACGAAAGAGAGTCTTTGACAATCACGACCTCACAATAGGTACCAAGGTCACAGTATACAAGGCTGTAATCATTCCAAAAGTCGCCTACAGATGAGAGACATGGGTCAGTTATAGACGCCACACCAAGTCCCTGGAAAAACTTCTGCAGTGTAATCTTCGCCAACTACACAGAATTTGCTGGTTCCACAAAATCTCCAATGCCAAGGTGCTAAGGAGATCCAACTGTTCCAACATGGAGTCACTGCTCACTAGCGCTCTCTTGCGCTGGTCTGGTCATGTACAACACATGAACGATAACAGGCTTACGAAAAGCATCTTAAATGCAAAAGAGTGGCAGAGTGGAGAAGAGTCATCGCTGCGTGCCAGGGGCCGGAGAGACGGAGAGGACGGGGTCCAGCCGTGGGGGCAGAATATTCTTGTCCGGAGTGTGACAAAGTCTGTCAATCTAAAATAGGACTATATAGCCACACCCGGTGGCACAGAAGACAGATTTAAATACTTTTGTGTTCCTTATGCTCGTACTCACGGGTAATGAGCATTATTATTATCAATTATTGTTCATAAAATATCATAGATTTATGTGTAGAAACCCAGCTTAAACCCATAATTAACTATAGATTTACATAACAATATATTACCTACACAATTAAAATTATCAAAAGAGAAATCCATTGGAGCTAAAATGTTTTCAATATTTAAAGCACTCACCTATGCAATTAGATTTTACTCTCTCTAATTCATTTTCCCTCCTCGCAGACAAAACTAATTTTGCTCCAACTTTAGCGCATACAATGGCTAAATGTTCACCAATTCCACTTGATGCTCCAGTTATCCAAATGACCTTTCCACGAAGGACATCTGAAAAATAAATTGAAAATTTCTTCTAGTAAAACTATTCATACAATAATTAACTGATTTCTAAAATTCAAAGAAGGTACTCCGTTTTTAGGTTAAAAATGGATTTATATTAAACTAAAATCAAAGAGCTATCTAATATCATTATTTATTTATTTTTTTCAATTTTAATTTAAACATAATACATAATAGATAATTTTAAGAGATTTTCTACATCAAATCAATATCAAAAAAATTACAAACATAATCACCATTAACACAAATTATCTCAAATTCAATACCAATGAAAATGTTTGTTTTATAGAAGTTTTATTATAATTTATGGGAATGACAATGACCTGTCTAGGGCATTATCAAAAATTACATTTGAAAGAGCCTTAGATAGGTGAAACATGTCATTCCTATAAATTATAATAAAACTTCTTCATTATTTAATCTGGAGTTTTACATCATTGTTCCAGAATCAATAAATAACTTAAATATTCTAATTGTTTTGAGGTTTTTTTACCTATTGGTTTTCCGAATTTCTCTGCATACAGTACGCCAGCATCACAATCACTTAAGAGTCCAAGTAAAATATAGGCCAGGTAATAAATACACACAATTAAACCCACCCAAAAAAAGAACTCCATTGTATCTGAAAATGATAAAAGCCAGGTTATATTATATTTAACTCTGTCTCGACAAATAATGTCTTTCACACAACACTGCAACTTCGTTATTCAATAAAGTGCAAAGTGCAAATATATGCTTATTCCATTTATGTAGGTTATTTATTGTAAATGCCCTAAATCGAAAGAAAGAGAAGTGATAACAGCTTAAGAATGTTGATATTGTTGATATAATATCAAATTTCAACCTAACATTCTTTGGGGGCTGATAACAAAATATTCGTATTTTTTGTATGTATTTTTTATAAAATAAATATATTAGATCCTAGGTCATACAAACACCTCGATAATAACTGTTATAATAGCATTACGATCATGGAAACAATATTATTGACAGTTTATAAACATGCAAATTACATTACTAATTATAAATATGTACAGATTAATTTGCTCAAATAAATAAATACTCACATTTACAACTTCAGTATAGTTTTTCAACTTTCAATACTTGGTGTTTTGAGTGTTTCTAACCAAATGTTCAATTTTGATAAACTATTGACACTGACAGACTGACACAATTCATGAATTGCGTACCTGTACCTATATAACGACACTGAATGCGACTGGAGCGCTTGGACTAATTCTAATAAACCCACGAAAAAATATATGTTCTACGTCAAATTTGTATTGAATTTCATGTTTTGTAGTACTAAAAGTTAGTACCAATTTTGGGCACCACATTGTTGTTCCAAAAGGTTAATAACATTGTTTTGAACTTGACTCCCATGTGAATCGTGTTGATTCGATTCAATTACAAATTAGACTTTAATTTGACTATATTAAAAAAATGTTTACTTTGTATTATATACAAAAAATGGTTCTATTTTTTATATGTAATTCATGATATTACTGTTATTAATGAATTATTATTATTATATCCATATAACAATGATCCTTATAATATTGTCAATTCTATTAATTTTCAAAATGTATTTTGAAATATCGAATGTAATTTATTATTAAATTCTATGAATGATTATTTGCAATTCGTGTTAACTATTCAAAGAAACAAAGTTTATTAAAAAAAAAAAAAAAAATTAATTAATTAACTCTTTTCGCAGAAATCGCTATACTGTATAATATTTGTATCTGTTCCCTTATCATCTGAATCTTTTATAAAACCGTACACTGAATTGTCAGAAACCTTCAAGCAAAATTATCTTATCGTAAATGACACTTCATTCTCCCGAGAACATTATATTTTAGATAATAGGTAAGTGCCTTTTTGTTCATTTCGATAAAGAAGATAAATAATAAATGGTTGAGCGTTATTTTATTATTACCCCAAAATATAAATAGGTACCTATACTTACCTATATTTAAGCGTCAGTTACAAATTATTGTACGTAATCATTGAAATGGAAAATGAAAAATCTATAATATGTATGTACACCAAACTCACGAAAGAGACATTTAAAAATTACTAGACTGTACCTACACATTAAATACTATACAACTTATACGAATATCTTATTTACAAAATATAAATACTTTCGAACTTATTTTTAATAAAATTGTTTAAAAACAAAATAATATCCAAGTGTTTTAATATATTATATAATATTTAAATATTAAATATACTTATGATTCATACCTACCTAAGACCGGTAGTCACGTACGGCTGTTAGACATAGTCTCTAACACAGAAAGAGTAAGCCAGGCTGGCAATTTTTGAGAAGAAAATACTGAGAAAATATTTTGGACCCACGCTGGCCATGTAGAAAGAATGCCAGAGAGTAGAACATCAAAAATTATATCCAGATGGGTGCCCCGCGAAAAGAGACCAAGAGGCAGACCGAGGAAAAGATGGGCGGATTGCGTGGAAGAAGATTGGGAGAAAATGGAAGGACCTGGGACAGTGCCATCTTGACGTTATAACGTTGTGAAGGAGGCCAAGTCCATCACCGGGATGTAGCGGCGAGAAATGAATGAATGAATGATTCATATGTAACTCTAAAGTGACAGAAATGTATTAAATGAGCCCAATTATCATAAAAAATTCATTATTCTAAATCACTAAATAACAAATATTTTATATACCTCAGAGGCAGAGGCAAATCCAAATAAATAAAAATTCAGTAGTGCCAAAATCAAGAAGTCGTTTTATATTCTTGCCTTTTAAATAATTGAAACAGATCAACTGTTCTCTTCAACTTGGACTTGGACTTGGATCTTCTGGCTTACAGAGGTTCAGCTCATGTGGCTATTCCTCTTACGTCTGATGGGAACATTGTTGGAAGGTGATTTGGTGGGTTGTTAGTTTATTCGGGGGCATGATTTGTGTGGCCCGGAGTGTTCCTCTGAAGGAGAATCATACTTCCATTTAATTAAAGAAAAAATATGTATTGCTTATTGACATTAAAAAAAATAGTCTTATGGATTTGAATTTTGACTTGTAAAGTAAGCTTATAAAATGTATATTTATCAGTTAGTGCCAAATGATCGAAATCGACATAGCTTTAAAACAATGATTTAAATAGAAACTTGAACTATTAACGTAATTGATTGGATATTAATAACATAATACAATAAATGTCAGTAAAACCAAATGGATGGCATTCGGACGGCTTGACTACAATGGGTCAGTATTACATTTGAACGGTCGTAACGTTGAAAGGGTGTCAAAATTTAAATACCTCGGCAGCATACTAACACAATCTCTTGACCCAGACGTAGAGATAAAATGCAGAATTGAGGCAGCATGAGCTGCATTTAATAAAATGAAATCACTCTTCTGCAATGATAACATAAATTTGAAACTCCGCCAGAGAATGATCAAATGCTGTGTGTGGTTTGTTTTATTGTATGGATGTGAAACATGGACCTTAAAAGTCAACTCAATGAACAGAATGGAAGCATTTGAAATGTGGTTCTATCGCCGAATGCTCAGAATTCCCTGGACAGACATGATTACCAATACCGAAGTCCTGAGGCGAGCTAGAGTTGACAGGAAGCTGTTATCAACTATCAAGGTTCGGAAGAAGTACCACATTCTCCAACTGATATTGGAGGGGAAAATTGAGGGACGCCGAGGGCCCGGTTGGAGACAGATGTCCTGGCTGCGAAATGTGAGGGAGTGGACCGCCATCCGTAGTGTGGAGGAGCTGTTCCGAACGGCGCAGGACAGGGACAGGTTCGCTGAGGTGATCGCCAACGTTGGGGGGACCCGACAGGGCACTTGAAGAAGAAGAAGATTGGATATTGTCTTTTCGGGAGTATTATTATACTATTATAATTTTTATATATATTTTTCCTTTAAAATATTATTTATAATTATTTATTTATAATATATTTTATAATATCACGTATGCTGATGAGACGGTTATATTAGAGGACAGTAATGGGGAATTATGCTCAAGTTGGCAAACTTTTTCTTTTGAGTCAAATATTTAAAAAAAAATTAAGGTGATCAATATTTTTATCTAAAATTACAAATTTAAAACATTAATTTAAGCAACAAAAAATGGAAATTACAAATAATATAAGAATAAAAAACATACACATTCATGGCGGAGAGATGACATAGGTCAGTCTAAGTTGACATACTATTAATTTTAATCGTTTTTTATTTTATTTTCTGTACATAATTCGCATTATAACTGCTTATGTCTTGGTTAAATAATTGCAGTACGCTGAAAGTTGTCGACGCTTTAGGTAAGCCACCCCTTGTTCATTTGTTGGACAGTGTCTATGGCCTTAACCATGACTTCTCACGAATGTCACTCTGACTTCGTTTTATAGTTATCAGGCATCCTAGAATGAAATTAAAACACGATTTAAAAATATTATTGCATGTACAGTACTTCAGGGTAATCTTAAGCCGACAGATGCTATATCATCTTACCAGTTAAGGAATAAAATGATTTGAGCATCTACGACTAAAAGCTTTTATGTTACATTTATTATGATTTAAAATTACATAAGCCATAATAAATACACTTCATACTAAAATAGTCAAACACAGTGAAAAGCTTACCTGATACATATTTTCGCCACAAACACATTTAACCAAAAATAATACTTCCACGCAACAAAATCAAAATATTTCACAACACATCCAAATAATGCAAGCAGGCAACTAGAGATGATTAGTGCGGTGGACCCTTCATTGAGCTGATTACGTGAAGGTCATTTTGGCATTTGTGGCGCGAATATTTTAGCTGATAAGGGCACCCTATCTCACCTAACTATGTCATCTAAAGCAAAATTTCCCTACCCTATCTCCAAGAACTCCTACACAGATCAATGTTGCGAAAACCGAATGGATGGCAACTGTGTGACTTGATATTTCAACATCTACTCTAGAAGCGAATGTCGATATGAATGTCGACCAATTCAAATATCCTGACCCGGATATAAAAATAAAATGCAGGCTTGAAGTTTAACGTGCTGTATTAATTAAAACGAGAACCTTATTTTGCAACGTTAATCTAAACCTGAAGCTCCGACCAAGAAAGGTTCAATTTTATATATAATACAATCTGTTCTAGAATACTATAAGGCTGTGAATCTTAGATTCTGAAAGTGAATATAATGAACCATAGATATAACTGTTAAAATTTATAACACTGTTATATAATAATATCAAATTTTATTTTTATTCACTGAGAGTGTCATCATCAGAGATGTTGGCATCATTAGGTGTTACAATAAACTTCAGACACTATCAGTGAATAAAAATAAATTGTGATATTATAACAGTGCTATAAATTTAAACAGTAAGTATCATAGTGTTTCGGCCAATACAACGGACTATTTCATTACGAGTAGAACTATGGAAGGTTACCCAAATCCAATCGGCCAATCGAAGTGTGCGCAGGAGATGCCTATTGGTGGCGATGAGGTTCGCAACCCATCACACCGCGTCTCCCGCGGGGGCGAAAAGAGAAGGATGGAGTGCCGCATCGGTTAAAGTGTGTCAGTCCATTCTTTCTGCCTGCGACGGCGTGATGGTTAGTTAGCTAGTTTTTTTTTACTAAACCTACAATTTCATCAATATTAAATATTTCATATTTAATTTTGCATCAAAAGAAATTATTCTGTTATTTCTTTTCGCTATAACAACCATTTTGTGAAATGTCCTATACAGTAGTTAAACGAGTGTGTTCACAGACTGATTTTTTTAAACTAACGTTTTCTAAAGTGGTGACTTATTTTGTCAATCTGAGTAAATACTTCATCAAGGAACTTCTAGTTTATTACCACATCTGTGGTATGGAGTAAAATAAATTTAACTCCTTAAATAAGTAGTATTTTTCTTCTTCTGCTTTATTAAGAACTATGTCCTGTTATTTCTCGGAGCCTGTTGCTGGGATGTAGATATCCAACAACTATCTCGCCATCTTTTTGGTGGTCTTCCTGGGGGTCGATTTCCTATTCAAATAAATAGTGAACGATTAATATAATTATAAATGAAAGATTTCTTATTATAGATGATTATGCTCATAATGGATTATAAAACCGAAAGATTACAAGAACACAAGCAAAAAATTAAATCATAGATTTTCACAGAAGGTAACTCATTTTTTAGGCTGACAACGCCTGTATAAAGGCAATATTGTTAGCTGCAGTGATCAAATATTACCCATGTGATGATTCAAATAAAATTTTAAATATTGATACCCTACTAATTACAATTAAATATTGGGATATTGTTTGAATACTAACTATATAGACTGCTGACTTGGAGACCGTGGACGGCAAAGAGAAGTGCAGGGCGACCGCAACTACGGTGGAAGGATGATCTGAACAGACACGTCGGAATAACTGGATGCAGTCTGCACAGGATATAGTGACATGGAAGCGAATGGAGGAGGCCTTTGTCCAGGAGTGGACAGGAATAGACTGAGGAAGAAGAAGACTAAGACTAGCTTATATGGATGTGTATATTTAAAAAATATTAAATAATCATTTTTGGGTACACAACATAAACAAGGCATTTACATTTGTAATTATAAACACACGCCTACCCAATCATATTAAATTAACATTATTTATTTTAAAAATGGAACGAATTTCAAATTTTTGTTTTTCTTGACATTTAGGATGTTTTCCGCCTTGTGGCAGCACCGTGTCCCGTCAGCTGTGGAGGTATTGATCACCGGTTAGCGCAAGTTTTCCTAGCTAGCCGCTTTCCGCAATACCATGCCAGTGCTATAAGAATTTCACAACTTTATTCACACAATCCAATAACAATACAGTGCAGAAACGATTTAAAATCCTACCAGTTGACAAACGAAAGTCGGATATAATGCACAATTACTTTGCCAGCCTAATAATATCGCGTAATTCTGTGATAAATTATTTTATAGGTTAAGTCGACGAAATTTTTATTTGAATGTTTCCAGCTGTAATACGTAATAAACAGTGTCAGTTTTTTTTTATTTCAAGAGAACAATAAAAAAATCTACTTTGAATATATACGATCTCAAAAATCAGTGAAGTTTATTAAAAAATATATATTAATTTTTAAAAAATACTATAGTATCGATTCACATATAAGTAATGTAATATTAACCACATATAAAAATAATGTTTAACAAAATTTTATATAGAAAATTGGGACGCTTTATTCAAATATAATACATATTTTTTATTTTATAAACATTGCGGTAACCTTCTAGAAAGTGTACGTCAGCTATATTCTGATTATTGTTTTCAAATTGCAAACGTGAAGTGACACAATTTAATTATTGCAGTAGTCAGGATTTATTGTACTTCCGTGCATGTTTTATTTGTATTTCGAAATACAATAAACGAGTAATTAAAGTGTCATCATTTAGCGGGTTTCACCAGAGTAGATGGTTTGTGTTTCAATTAGAGTTTATACTCTCGCCGAAGAGAACATATAAACAAACTTCCAGTCCTTTTAGTATTTATTTCGGATGGAGTAAAAATAGTGATAATGTGCTCTTCTGTTTAAATGCTTCAGTCGTGTGATAGTGGTGAATTAATGAAAAGCCCCAAGATGTCCGAAGCAGGGTGTTGTCCTCCCCTTTGGGTTGTTATACTCCTTTTCGTTCTGCTCCTACTCTACTCGTTCTTCGATGTTGCATATTTTATCAGAATGACGTACACAATACTCAAAGCTAGGTATTGCAAATCGAAAATATGCGTCCTAGAAAAAGTGGAAATCAAATGTAAGTACTGCCTATCTAGTTATTATATTGATTAAGATTTATGTTCAGTATTTTCACTTTTAATTTATATTGACATGAAGAAATCAGTTTTATGTATTCTTCTTCATCTTACCCTTTGCCATTTCCCATCATCTGGGGTCGGCCCTCCTCGTACGAAGACACCAAACTAATCTATCCTGGCTCATCTCTACTGTCAGGTTCTCGTGTTGCAGCTCTTTTTCAAAAATAATTTTAAAAACTCGGTACTTTAATTCGGGGTAGAGAAATTTTAAATAAAATAAAATGGCGAAATCAAATTTCTAAATAAGTCACCAGGATCAGGCAAAACTATATTGAATTTACTTTAAATAATTTTTCCATACAATTACTATTCCCTCTTTATACAATAATGTTAAATTAACTATATGAAACAATTTTTTTTATGTTCAATGTTTTTTTACTATGGAAATAAATATATAGTGCTAACTAAGATGCGTGGAAGTTAAACATAGAACTGGCAGGAAAAGGATGAAACCAGAATAACTGCGATAAAGATGGGGTCTTTTAGACGTGTGGTAAAACGATGTAAGACAGAATTTCAAATGCTGATATAAAAAAGGAATGTAGAGTAAAAGGTCACTGCATTTATTTTAACATTTGGAACACATAAATGAAGAAAGAATGGTTAAGAAAGTATACTTTAACGGTGTGAATGGAGTACGGAGTTATAGGAGACCGAGGAAAATTTGGCATGACCAAATTAATCAAATTTTAACGGTCGGTCATGTTAGAAGTCGGAAGAATCGACGTATGTATGAATGTGGAGGAAGCTATAGAGGTGTGTTAGTATCGAGTAGTGTGACGGTCCATTCTCTCTGCCTACCACTTCGGGGAAATGGTATAGTGGTTCGTCCGTTTAAAAAAGAGGAACATACTATAATATTAATATTCTCGTGCGAAATTTAATTGCTCTGTACTTGCATGGCATTATAGGGAAAAATTAAAAGTTGTTTCACCATGAATAATTCCAATAAGCCTGCCTAGTCCATAGAGCAAGGCTTCTAAAGAAAATAAGATATCTTAATTTTTTAAATAATGTTTAAGAAAGTTTTTCTATTAATATTATATTATATTTTGCAATTTGAACAAGACAAATCTTGCATAATAGCTTTGTTTTAATGAGAAATATAAATGTTCTAACAAGTTCAAGGCGGCTGATTTTTTTGTATTACAATGGTAATTATCTTTTCGCTTTGAGAATGTTTCATGATTCAATATCAATGAGAAGTTATTCGGAAATAAATAGATTATAAATCATTTATTTTCTACCGCTAATATTCAGCTAAAATGGCAGAATTACTTAGTATCCAATTAGAGTTAATTAATTTCAGCTAAAATGGCAGTGCACAATGGTGTTCTTGTACCAACCATTATATTTGGAAGCGAAGCATGGAACTGGCAAAACAAGGATTGAAATAGAATAAACATAATTGAAATGAAATCTTTTAGACGAATGTATGGAAAAACTGTGTATGATGGAGTGTCGAATGAAAATATAAGAAGTGAATGCGTTGCGAATGATGGTGTTATGAACAAAATAATGAAAGGCTCATTAAAATGGTTTGGACACATGGTAAGAATGAATGGAGAAAGAATGGTAAAAAAAAGTATATGTTAACAATGTAAATGGAACTAGAAATAGAGGAAGACCGAGGAAAACATGACACGATCAAATAAATCAAATATTGAATGTCGGCCATGTGAGGAGTCAGAGAAATCGACGCGCGTACATGACACGATGTATGAATGTTGAGGAAGCGAGAGAAATATGTCAGGAAAGAAAAGTGTGGCAGTCCATTCTTTTTGCCTACCCCTTCGGGGAAACAGTGTGATGGTTAGTTAATTAATTTTTTTTCGTATTCACCTTCATTATTAATATAAAAAATACAGTTTGATTTACAGATGCCAATTAATTTTAATTTTTTAAATGTATAGATAAATGTGCAAACGCTATCACTATTCTTCTTCTTTCGCCTAGCCATTTCCCGTTATTTGGGGTCGGCTCTCCTAATACGGCTCCGCCAAGTCTCACGATCCAGGGTCATCTGGCTGTCCAGTCCCAGCGCCTTCAGGTCGCTGGAGGCCGACATGGTCCCCTCCTTCCATCTTCCAGTTCCAGGGCCTTGTGAACGATGTATTCATTGTCCCTCCCATTGCAAACACTATTCATTTAAATTATAAATTATTTAGACATTTTCCTTGTGTTCAATATTTCCACTTTAAAAAGTGGATAAAACAGTATTTTAGTTCATAAAAAATTCGTCATAATGTAATTTTTCAGTTTTAACGCCTTAATTTTTTTTATCAATAATTAAATAATAAAGCTAATTTTTAAAAATATGTTTTGTATACATGTAAATTCATAACACAAAATGTGGGCGATTGCATAATTATTCTTTTTTTCCATTTGATGATATTTAATGGATGGCGCTAGTGTAGACTGAACTAAAAAATGTGAAGTGTTTCTCAACATCGTAGAATATAAATATACATCTTCCAAAAATTTGCCAGACTTGGTGGTCGTAAGAAGGACGGAATGGGGAATGTTGTTAACATAAAGCGATCGCTTAACCCTACCAATGATAGGCCATTAGTCCTGTAAGCGTCTCGACCACCATATTCTGTTCCCAGAAAACAATTTACATCTTCGTCTCTATCGAGATACAATTAATCCTTATTAAAAAATCATTTATCCGCAATCGGTAAAATCCAGTATTTGTCTACAAGTATTTGTATACATTCAAAATGATGTTTAAATATGGTTTGGATATTGATTTCGTCGTATTTTTAAAGGATGAATGACATTTTATTGTATTATTTTCAGCCTGGTGTTTCCTGAACGATATAGACACACTCCTGTACCACATGAACAACGCGAGATACTTGCGAGAATTGGATTTCGCCAGGGCAGACTTTTACGAAAGGACAAAATTGTGGGCAAGCATTCGTCGAGCTGGTGGTGCGGTAGTGCAAGGAGCAACCACAGTTCGATATAGAAGATACATAAAGCCCGGCGCTTCATTCACCATCACGTCTAAGGTAGAAATAAAACATAACCAAACATAAATACTATTCATTCAAACATTCACACTCCAAATTATTAATTTTAATATACTTAGGAAATTGAAAATAACTTTGTGTAATCCACAGAATATTTAAAAAATATTTAAAAAAACACGACAAGTTTCGGAGGATACCTCCATCTTTAGGTGTAAAAATATAATAAAAACTAAACAAGGAAAGACTAATATAAAAAACGCATTTAAAATTCGATATGTTATTAATCGTTTGGGCATTCACTTTGTGGTTGGACATGATTAAATTGTAAATAAAACAATTGTTTTTCACCACTTGAGTATTATATTTTACACGACTAGTTTCGAAAGCTACAGATGCTTCCATCTACAGGTTTCAATATAAACTTAAGAGTTTATATTGAAACCTGTAGAAGGAAGCATCTGTAGCTTACGAAACTAGTCGTGTAAAATATAATACTCAAGTGGTAAAAAACAAGTGTTTTATTTACAATTTAAAATTCGACACAATAATTTAAATTTAAAAATTAACCCGGGCTATTTGTTAGTGCTAATAATTATTTTTTTATCAGTAAGAACTAATAAATAATATTTAACAATGATGATACATGATGATAACATAAAAAAATAAAATTGTAATTTAGAAAAAACATACATTTGAAAAGACATAATTTATATAGAAATTAATAAATGATTAATTTGCATTTGATTGGGAATGGGAGCTTGGGAGATTAAATGTAGAAAAAGTATTTAAAGAGAAAGGAGTAAAAGGAGGAATCTGATTATTAATTATGTTTTCACCCAATTTCACCGGCTTGATGATTTCTAAATTTTCAAGTTTGTTTAATTTATTGCTATTGTTAACTGTGTGTAGAAATATTTCATTTTAACTAACTATCCATCGTGTCGTCTCTCCGAAGGGGTAGGCTAAGATTGAAATAAAACCTAACATAATATTCACATAAACATTCACACTCCAAACTTTAAATTTTGACTAACTAAATAACCATCACGTCGCCTCTCCGAAAGAGTAGGCAGAAATAATGGACCGCCACACTCTTCTTTCCTGACATACGAGTACTACTCATGCACGCACGTCGATTTCTCGGACTCCTCACATGGCCGAAATTTAATATTTAATTGATTTTTATTTTTTCCTCGATCTTTCTCATTTAGTCTTCTTTCTTCATTCATTATTTCCATGTGTCTAAACTATCTTTGGGACTCTCTAATTATTTTGTTCATAACACTTCGTTATATCTGCGTGACACCCTTGCCAATGGAAATGCATCGTTCACTACGACCAGTGGAAACCATTGCGAATAATATTAAAAATCCTACTAGCTAATAATGGAAGATTCTACGATCATGCATTCAGCGTTCCAGCTCAGCTATAATTAGCTAAAATCTCAAAAATGTATACCTACAATAAATGGATTCTACGGTTCCCTACTGTTACAAAAATATGGAAAGCAACGGGAGATAACCACATTTATAAGGCCGAAGTGACACCCTATGAACTAGCAAAGGTGTTAATCGACTTTACTGCAAACCAATCCCTAGGATTGGAACATAAAAAAAACTCCCTGTTTAGTATTAAATACGAGGATAGTAGCGTTAGAAGATTACTATACCGTTCGATCAATTTTTATTTAGTGCGCCGTTGAGGTAAATAATTTTACAAAACGGAGCACTTTTAAAATAAACTGTCAGATAATTAAATAAGTATTTTAAAAATCATGAAAATTACATATTTGAACAAAGTCTGTTTCGGAAGGAACAAGCAGAGATAACAAGAAGCAAAACTGGTAGAACGAGAATAACATAATCTATTGAAAAAAATTAAAAAGTAGAGCATAGATTAAAACTCGTCTCTATTTGATATCAAAATTTCACTTTTTTAATACTTATTAAACAAAAGCACAGCGCAAACCTGTTTTAAAATATTTTGTTTATACTTGATTCTTTCTGTCGGGTCCCCCGACATTGAATATTATACGAGTACTTTAGAATAGGCATCTCTGTCCCAGATAGCTTTTCAAGGGTCGCCCGGGACTCAGGCCATGGCTGGATTTCTCTGAATATGTATTTTTTAAAGGAACATAGAAGCTCCCGTCACATACCCGAGGCTGTTATAGGGCGTAGCGGCGCCCTTTCGTCAGCCTCGCTCGTACATTCCCTGGGCCTGTCCCCGGTCCATCCGAGACTTACATTTAAAGACGGCAACAGCAAGGGGGTGCCAGACCACATTTAATCTACCCTATTTTCCTATCTCTAGTTTATAGTTTTTTTTTCTGTGGTAGTTTCTAGAGCGTATCACCGTGCAAAATAAGAATTTATTTGGTTCTTTACTCCCTAGTAAATCTATATACTTAGTTTAATTATTTTACATTATAATCTAAATGAATGAATATAATTTTTTTTGTTCGAAAGGGCTGGTTCAAGTCTCATATTCCCATATTTTAGTATAAGTATAATTCGCTCATGATCATGCAATACTCTCACTTTTCGTTAATAAATAAAATGACGAATATTTACACCCTAAAATTAATTATAAAACACATTTTTATTCAAATTATTGTCGTTTTTATGTCTTGCATACGATTATGCATTTACGGAAACATTACGATAAAACTAAAGTCTATCATTTGTAAATCTTTACATTAGGGACGTAATTTTGTTTCTATATTTGAATTAAAAAAAAAATTGTTCTTATTTACCATTTTCACAATAAAAAATGCCAAACTACCTTCGTGTTGCCATATAATTAAATTTACATTTTGCCGTATGTGTACCTATGTAGCTGACTTTTTTTTTTCCTTTCAAAGTTAACGTAATAGCGTGTACTTAACTTAATGGTCAATTGAGGTTATATGAAAATTGATTTTTTCTTTTACAAATTGTACCAATGTGTTGCTATCGATATTTCCATTGTAAATATTGAGATATCACACAGATACAAATGGCTTTGTACACTCAATTTATACAGAATTTTTAATCTGCCTAATTGTTTTATGGAACAAAAAGAAAGTAGCAAATACAAAAAAAATATGTTAAAGAAATTATTTTTTTGCTGTATCATTGTACATATATAAGCATTGTCTTTTTTTATTTATTAATTTTTATGAAATTGTATATCTGAATTGTTGTTGAAGTGTGGGTGAAAATAGCTATTGATTTTTCTGCCCAGGCTAGAAAGGCAAGGTCAAGCCATTGCACAGTACAGGCGTAGGTCAATAAATTATAAGTAGGGTCTTGAGTACACTATAATCTTCATGGCTATTTCTATCATTAAGAAGAAAAATCCGTACCCACAACTCTCGCACAGCGTAAGTTGTAGATGTGTTTGAACATATTGTATAAGGTTTGTTCTCGTTTTAGAAATCGGTAATCAATATTGAGTGTACCCCTCATCGTTGGTTTTCAAAATAATAATTTATTTTTATATGTCTCTTTTTGCAGAAATTGTATAGGTACCTACTTAATTTAGATTATTCTGTGGTTTCGTTAAAAAAATAAGACTTTATTACGTTTTTACAGTAAGCCAATATATTATCGTAGCACAAGCTTTGCAGTTATAGAATAGGATGAGTTAATATAAAGAAATACATTTAAAAAAATAAATTGCAACTTTCGGAAACGATATATTTTTTAAATCGTCAAATTGTATGTATTTTTTACGTAAAATTCCTAGAATAAAAAATGTTTCAGGAAATCGGTCATGATCATAGAATCCCAACTTTTCAAGTCCATTACCTTCTTTAAGATATTGTATTGTTCAATCGCCCACTTCGGTGGGGTTTGATATATGGTAGGTACCTATAATATATATTTTTATTTATGAATAAAAATAATTTAGAATACATAATACTTCCTAAATACAATAACATTTTCCAAAGCATAGACTTTGCTTTACTATCATATTTTTATTCTTTAGCGTTCTACAAGATCAAAATTAGGTACTATTGCTCTCCGGTGGACGATATTATCCACGCGGCCACGTCGCGAATAACAGGTTAAGAAAATCGGAAAAGCTTCAGTTTAAATACATAGATGGCAGCACTCGTGTGACTTACGTTTGAAATAAAAAAATATTTTTATCATTTTCATTAAGCTTTATAAATGCAGAAATATAATTTGTAAGAATGAAGTATACCAACATATCAAAATGATTTTTAAATGTATTATAGAATATACACAAAAAATACCCCTAGGAAATATATTTTTCAATATACTAGTAAGAAATATAACCAACCAATTTTGAAAAAAAAAATTTTTTTCATTGATAATAAAAGAGATACCATGTGGGCCGCCTACCGAATATGCACTAACTCTTTGTATCTCGCTTTTACGTGCAACCGAGATGCACTATTTATAGCACTAAAAATATTATAATTTGAACATTTATGAGTCATTTTTAGACAACGCCTATCATTGATAAAATTTCTCGATGGTTTTGCAAATAACGATGTATCGTTCAGTATTTTAAGAATAAAGCACAACAAATGTAAGCAATGTGTTATATGTTTACATTATAAAACACATTAGTGTTCCTTGAACAATGTTTCGCTTTGCCAAGGTATTATCAAATATTATCCCAAACTTTTAGAAAACCGACGTTTTCAATCTTATTTTATAATGGTTTCGATGACTACCAAATGTATTTATGTCACATATCAAAGGCCTGATTTTTTTTGCTTGTTTATTGTACAGGTTGTCTACTGGGATGACAAGACGATCTTCATGGACCATGAGTTCGTGTCTCCCGATGGATTCGTGAACGCTGTGGCCACTTGCAGACAGAGGGTGATAGGTTGCGGAGCTTCCACTGTTGCCAACCTGTTGCATCAAGTACACTGCGGGGGGACCTGCAAGGCTGTGGTGCCTACTGACATTCCGCCAGAGGTATTTTTTTTAACTGTTCTATTCATTTATCATTTTATAACGGCTTAGGTGAGCTGGACATCTGGTGCGAATGGAGGAGCTGTCAATTTGCAAGACCGCAGCTTCATTGCCTGGACGATTTTCTGAAGGACCTACAATTGTTGGGAGCAGACCTGAGGAGTGGAAGTCCAGGGCTCAAAACAGGGTCAGCTGGAATAACTTTAAGGAGGCAGCTGAGGTCCACCCAGGACTATAGAGCTAAATAGAAGAAAAATATTTATTTATCATTTAACAGGAATTTACAATTTTACGAATATTACGAATTTTACGAATTTACAACAGGAATTATAACAATACAAATGAAAACGCCAGTTTTCTAGAAGTTTTATTATATTTTATGGGAATGGCATGTTTCGCCCTTCTAAGGCATTATCAAATGTTGTGTTAGGCGGCTTCTTCTAGGGCATTATCAAATGTTGTGTTAGGAATTGTTTCGTCCTTCTAAGGCATTATCAAATGTTGCTAAGGCGTTATCAAAACATTTGATAATGACTTTGAAGGGCGAAACATGTCATTCCCATAAAATATTATAAAACATCTAGTAAACTGACGTTTTCATTCGTATTAATTATATACAAATTGTAAAAATTTCAGATGCACATTGCCGGCGAGTATCTAAAGGCAGAAACATACTATTAACACGCGACGTGGCGTGTTTACTCCCACTATCGGCAACACGTCGATCTAACTTGTTTGGATCGGGTGGCGTGTGCGCGCATGGCGTCGCGTCGGGTGTTCATAGTGTGATTCTGTCCATAGAAAACAATACAATTTGATTCGACTCAACACGCATCACGTGGCTTCGGGTGGCGTGGCGTGTTAATAGTATGTTTCTGCCTTAAGAGTTTATACGAAAACATGCATCGATAATCCTACAAAGTGAATGAAGTTTTAAAATTAGTTATTGGAAACAAGAGTTTATAAAATAGCCATTCATAATTAAGATCTGAATCTAATCCTAATTTATTGAGCGAATCATGAAACTGGCTGAAGAAGTATGATAGGAGTATTTATGTTGCGAATATAGAAGGAATTCTACGTGTATTTTTACATTCGATCTAAAGATTGCCATACTATGAATTGCAGATTGCAGCCTGGGTGCAGGCGAACGACATCTCGTCCGCAAAGCTGAGGAAACAGGCGTGCGACTGCGATCCCGAGAAATGCCAGTGCAGCTCCCCCGTGCCCCAAAAGGACGGAGAAAACACGGAAAAGCCAAACGGACACGTGTAAATGAAAAATTCTATTAAATCATTGTTCAACTAACAGATCGCCGCCGCCATGACTAACATACTGTGCTTAACAACCTCATTGTTCGCAACTCACAACAAATGTTTTATTACATTCAACAATAATAGTGATTAAACTGCACCTCCACGAAGCTTGTTAATAATTGAGGGCTGATCATTACAAAGGTGCCAAGTGACAAAATCAAATGTATTTTTGACTTTTTGTTACTTGGCATGGATTGAAAAATATATTGTAGTTTAAACTTTACCCAAAAGATGTCACCCATGGTACATGACACATTGACACATGTCATGTTATAATAAACAATTTTCTTATTTCTTTGTTTTATGTTCAAATCATATTCCATCTTTGTAATAACCAGCCTTCAATTAGTTATATTTAAAATCGTCACTTAAGAATTTGTTTGCCGATATAGTATTTTTTTACAGCCATTTTTTTTCCTTCGTCATTAAGGCTTTCATATTTTATCTATTCATTCGATATAAACAATATGATATTTTTTACAGTATTCAACATCGTGTATCATGTACAAATAATACTGCGCTTGGTTAATGATCAGTGTAAAAAAAATATCTCCTTGATATGTAAATAATTTCAGGAAAAAAAAGCGATTCACGAAATATCGAGTTATAATATTTAGTATAGTACTATTTTCAACATTTTCAAAACTGAATATTAAGTTTTTTTCAACGCAGGTTTTAGTTTTTTTCGCGCAAATGTTTGTTTTCTAGAAGCCTTATTATATTTTTAACAGACACTTTCATTAATATTTATTATTTAAAAAAAATGCATAATTGTTCAAGAAACGATATACGAGTATAATACTATAATTATTATAGTTATTGCCCGGTATCTGGTTTATTCCTATTTTATAATTATTTTATTGCCATTATTTTGTGCCACAATAAAAAGTTTAAACAAAATCCTTTTAGATTTACGCCTATAACACGATGGTCATCCATTTATTATTTCTTCGTTCGATATTCTATTATACATTGATTTTTCGCATATTATTCTTATCGATATCATTTAGAACAAGTATTATGAGAACTGACAGTAAGGTCAGAATATACAAAACCTGCGTAAGGCCTATACTGACATATACCATTGAGACCAGAGCGGATACCACAAGAACGAAGGCTAAAGTGCGGGTGGCAGAGATGCGGACGCTGAGGATGATAGCCGGAGAGACTCTTTGAGATAGGGTGAGAAACACGGCTATCTGCGAAATCTGCAAGGTGGAAGATATTGTGAGATGGGGTAGACAGCGCAGAAGATATTGGAATGCGCACATGCAGAGGATGGATCCCTCCAGAATCCCACACGCTGTGGCGCATCAGATTCCTGCCGGCTACCGTCCCCCCGGAAGACCGCCAAATAGATGAAGGGATGGCTGGGAGTCGACCTCCGAAGAGACTCCAGCCTGATTACAGGAACAGACCAAAGGTCTAAAAGAAGAAGAAGAATATCTCATTATTTGTACAGCGTTTATCATACTTTAATTATTATTTTGTCAACTTCGAGCTTCACTTTCACACAAGAGTTGGCACTCGAAACACATTATGCACTGCTATATTTGCTTCAGTCAATATTTTTCTATTAAGAAGTTTACAAATGAATGTAAGGCAGATGAATGCGAATTAAAACTAAGAAAGGATCACTAAGTTGATTTGGACATATGGAACGAATGATTGAAGGAAGAAATGTTAAAAAGGAATATTCACGCAGTGTGAATGGAAAAAGAGATTGAAGAAAGCCATGGAAGACATGGCATGATCAAAATAATCAATTACTAAAAGGTGGCCATGTTCGACAATCTGGACAATCTTGGAGCATGCGTGACACTGTGTGTGTGAATGTAGAACAGTTGTTCCCAAAGTGGTCCGTACGGACCCCCATGGATCCCTGGGATCTTTCAGGGGGTCCGCGGAAAATTAAACTTGATGTGAGGGTGAGGATCCGCAGATATTTTTCGTTATCGACCTTTTTTTTAGCTCATTCGCGAAAATAGGCCGGTCGAAATCGGCGACGACCTTTTTTCGGCCGACTTCCGGTATATTGATCTTAGCTTCGTTGGGAAAATCAAATGTCCGATTTATCGAATGAATCAAATAAATTAGTCGCTGCCGAATTCTACTGACCGCTGTTGAGCTAAAAAAAGGTGGCCAATGAAACGGTTCGTACTTTTTGCATATCCCTCCGGGGAAACAGCGTGGTGTTTAGTAAGTTATACTACGGCCGTTTAAAACGGAGTCGTGGGGCCATAAATGTCAATAGAAATAGGGATGGGAAGCCCCAGGATCGTTATCGGTATACGGCTACCTGCTCTCGTGGTGTCGATGAGTCACTATAATGATTTTATAATGATATGTACGTTATGATATGTACGATGAGTCACTAATGATTGGTTTTTACCGAATGCAGTGTTTTTTTGTTATAAATGTGTTTACTGCATTTAAATGAATTCATTCGTGTGTCACCACTCGTTACGCACTATGGATACTTTATTTTCCAACATTGATTTGAATAAATTACATGGCGATATTAGCCCTCAAACTCCAACAGTGATTCACAAAGTATTCTTGTTTGTCAATGGCTTCTCTTAATTTCAACAAACCACGTGAAATGGCCGCGTTTATTTGTGGTGTGAGTAGAGCGACAGTGGACCGAATAAAGACTGAATTATTGCAATCAAGCAGCCATCAATTAGTTTAACGGTCATACTATAGGGTGTAACAATCGTCACCATTTTGATATTTTACAATAAGGCCGCGTTGTTGTATCGCGTATTGCTCCGTGTTTACTGACCCCTAATTTGTTTCCAATCGACCTGTCACAATTAATGACTTATCAAATCACGATAGCCAAAATGGCGCGCAATTCAAATCTTGTATTCTTATTGTAACACCTTTACAGATATTTAAAAAAAAATACGAGGAAATAAAAAATAATAACTTCTATAAAATAAAGCAGTAGGAAAATTATAATTACGAAAAACTGCACCATTATTACTTATTACGATAAATTTTGATATATTTGTTTATCAATGAAGTTTTTTTTCTACCGTACACAATTTGATGACCATACAGTTTTAATGAATCGGACGAATTTTTAATTCATTGCCAAAATTAAATATTGATAAATTAATCGTGCAAACAAATTCTAATGTGGCATAAAGGTGTGAATAAAAGTGTTAAAATCAATGTATTTTTATCGATAGACTTGAGGCATTTTTATTGTGGAAATCCACAATGCTGAATTTTTATGAATCAAAACAATATGTAATTTTGATTCGTGAAAAATCACGAATTTACAATTTGTTATGTCTTTCAATATTGCAGATAGGTGACTATTATTTGTTCACATATTATGTATTGATGACGAATGAAATCAAAATGATTTACTTATTTGTATAAACTGCACATAGCTTTTATTTTTCAAATCCACTTTTCGAAATTAAGTCACTATTTTTTTGGTTGGTGCTTTAAGCATTTATTTACACCAGTATTATTTTGCTTTACATTAACAATGTGAATAAATTTTTAGGTTTGTTGAAAAAATTGTAAATATTCTTTTGACGTTTAATTTGGCCGCGAAATTGTAGATACTGAAAAAAATGTTGCCATATGAAATAAATATATTTATCACGACTACAAATTCGCGGCCGCAAACGTGGTGTTCTTTTAATTCGATTAATTGAAAATAATCTATGTGAATATGTTAGTTCACTTTCATTTCTTGCACTTGTGAAATAAGTATGCATGATGTCCGGAAAACTGATTATTTTCTGTCTCTTAATGTTTTATAATTTTGAAAAAAAAACATTGATATCTGCCATTATAAAAATACTGCATTTTTATGTTTCCCCGAAATCTTTGTACAATTAATGGTTTTTAATTTATGAAGTTATCCAATAATTAGTCACGTTTAATTTGCCGACATTTTGTTTGTTACTACCTGGAAATAGTTATCTCTCCCTATTTCTTTTTATTTAAATTCAATGACGTCTTAGTTATTCATATTATATATCATGTTTTTCTCGTTATTCTTATTGTTTAAGAATGAGATTTGGCGATTAATGGCCCATCCCATCTATTTTGAAAATAAAAATATGTATTAAGTAAAAATAGATGAATTATTATTTGAACTTTTACTATATTTATATTATTTGAATTTCAATCAAAAATATCATCACATTATATAATATTAATATATCATATATTATATTACATTTGTTCATAATATATATTATAAAAACATGTTTTTGTTTTCATGCTTTTCAATGTATAATGCACAAATATGATATAAATAGGAGATATCTTCTTCTTTTAAATCTGGTGAAAGAGTAATATTACTAACAGTAAGTGATTTTCAAAATTAAATACTTTTATATCGCTAATTGTCACTTAAAATGAATGTGGTTAATTATGACTTCATAAAACAAATTAATTATTTTACGTAATAAATTAGTATCTTTGAAAAACATTGTATTTTCACAACACTTTATTACACTCTTCACAAACATGTTTCGGACGGTATTGATCCTTTTTCAGTGTACAAATTTAAATATTGGAATGATAGACAATCGTCACTCTTGAACTACATCAAAAGGGAAGGAGTTAAATCAATAAAGAGGGTTAATTATTATTTAATTAGGATTGTAGGGCAATGGAAATGTACCAAAAAATATTTTTGATGATATATTCCCATTGTCTCTAGATTTTTCTATATACCCTTTCATTTACCATATTAAACAACGATGTTGTATGATTATATTGTTAAAATTTATATTGTTACACTGAAGAAGTGCTGTATACTGAATAAATAGTGTGTATAACCTGGACTGCAAGAAGAACAAATCAGTCACTCATTGAGCAGTTGGGTATCAAGGCAAGACTCTCGCGGATATGCTCTCAGGGAGTGTTGAAATATTTTGGACACATAGCCCGGAGAGATCAGGACAACCTTGAAAAGCTCATAATCATGGGCAAAGTGGAGGGAAGGCGACCACAGGGATGACCACCGAGCCGCTGGTCCGATCAAATCAGGGATCTGACTGGTCTCTGATTAGCTGCGGCCTGGAGACTGACGGGTGACAGGAGCGCATCACGTGCCATGGTCAATGGTTTACAGGATGGACACGACCCTCAATCATGAGGAATACAACTGAGAAGAAGAAGTGTGAGTACTATCCGAAACATATTTGTGAAAAGTGTAATAAAGTGTTGTGAAAATACTCGTACAATAGTTTTCCAAATTTATTGAAATGTGAATCTAAATTTCAAAGTAATGGTGAATACGAGTATAGAATAGAAAACACAAGTAACTTTCTTTTAAAAATTATATCGTAACTTACAGTTATAAAATATTTACTTTCTACATTGTTCTAGTATAATAGTTAAATGTTTCTGTTTTATCGCGGTTAAACTATATATTATCAAAGTGATAATCCAACGAAATGTTAAACCTAATTTTATTTCAAGAGCAGTTTTTGGAAATAGGTAAATAAAAATATAATTTCTACCGGGCTTTTCGTTGAATGAAAATAACTTCTGAAACACAATAATATGTATCGATTTCTATAAATGTGTTGCTATTTGAAAAATGTTTTATTTAATCAACAATTTTCACAAACATGTTTCGAATCGCACGTTTCGAGGACGTCTGCGGTCCGAAACATGTTTGTGATATGTGCAATAAAGTGTTGTGAAAATACAATATTTTTCAAAAGTAATTAAAATATAATTCCACAATACAAAGTGACGGCGAATATAGAAGAAAATAATAATATTTTATATAAATATTGATACAGATAGGTTATAACAAATTAATCATATAAGTACTTTCATTTTAAGACATTTTCAATAAGTCAATAATGTCACAAGGTCCAATAACTAGCTTACGAATTATAAGCTAAGCTAGTATTTGGATTTTTATTGGGGCTTTGACATTTATTTTGAATTCATACATATTATTTTGTTGGTACATAAAATTGTATTCTTTACTTGATTAATCATGAACTAGTTGGCTATGCAGTAGACATATATTTAAGAAAAAATCTTATTTTTAAAATTCCTCATGTTCTATTGAAGTCTTAATTTTTTTTATTAAAATAAAATATGGTTCTTAAAACCGGTTTGAACTTAAAAATTGTTTATCCAGTAAAATTATTTAAAAAATCTTAAATGTTGTATTTCAGTACACCGTTTTTAATTATAAATATGTTAGACGTCTCTCTACTTGCAGAAAACTATAGTAAGTCATAAAATAATTATAATAAACGATTTTATAACTTTATAATATTTATAAAGAAATTTATTAATTCATGGCAGAAATTTCATGGAACATTCACAGTATTTGTTAAATAAGGAATGCACTCTTATTATTTGTCAGTAAGATATTAACTTTGTAAAGAAATAATTTACGTAACAATTTTTCTATATTTGTTTAATTTTTTTTTTCATGATGGCAGAACAATATCTGTGGAAAGTTGCAAGGAGGTTACAGGTAGGCGTCAATTAGAAAATGCTCCAACGCCAGAAGAAAAATTTTAGTCATTGGCTTGTCAATGGTGTTTTAGGAACTATAATACCTATATATTTATTTAAAAAAAATATGTATTTATAATACAAACAAGTACCTGTCGCTATTAACGTATTACTAATAATATATTTTATTTATATTTACTTACATATAAAACTAATGCTTTTACGATATACAGAATGTTTAAATTTAGTAAATTTATCTATGGAACACTTAAATTAATTAGGAAATTATTTTACTCTATGGAATATTTAATTTAACCTCTATGTTGCTGATGGCTGCATTTGCAATCCAAAAAACTGACAAACTGCGGCAGACTACATTAGCAGCTCATATTTGAATATATCATCTAAACCTTTTTACTTAAGTTCCTTACTACTAAATTATACGTAAAATTATGATGAACTGGAACTATCTGTCTGAGCTGTAAATGTAGCGAATTGCAGTTCGAGATTTTTTTTACTGCATATAAAGCCAGCCGCATAGTTAAAAGGTTCCAAATTCGAAAAAAAAAATACAATTTCTATTTTTACAACACTTCATTTTACTTTTGGCAAACATGTTTCGCTTGTGACACAATCTTTTTCGATATACAAGGTTATGACAAAACCGAAACATGTCTGCGAAAAGTAAAATGAAGTGCTGTAAAAATGCAAAGTGCAATTCTATTTATTCAAATGTGAATCAAATATAGAATAAAGGTTCCAGATTCTATTTTCGAATAAATATACCTTGTTTATTTGTACCGAAATCTGATCATTATAAGTATTGTATTATTTTTTAAACTGTTATGAGATGTGAAGTAACAGAAATTGTAACTAGACAAATATGCCAGAATTGTTAATAATAACGTGTTCTATCTTCTCTTTCTAACTTTTGTGAAAGTAGTGTTCAGATTGTTTGATATACAATTTTCTTAATTATTTTAGAACAAAAAATTGCACATAATGTATTTACGCAAGTAGACAATTTAATAGTGGAATTATTGTGCTAACAAATTGAATAGATTATTATTCAGAATAATCATTGAAATTATAAAACAATTCTCCTATAATATGTCTATAATAAACCGAGGTTTGCAGGACTTATGTTTATACTAATAACAACAAATTTATTCATTTGTACAATTCATAATAATCTTAACCTACGAATACCGGGTAAAATATCATATATGATAATTACAGAATTGTATCTAACGTTTATATATGAACGAGTGTATTGTTTCAAATACATGATCAGCGCCGGATTGGCCATCTTCTTCTTCTTTCTGTGTCCTGTCAGGTCCCCCTAACGCTGACTATCACCCTTGAGTAGGCCTCCCCGTCCTGGGCAGCTCGGAACAGCTCCCCCACGATCCTCAGCCCTGTCCACTCTCGGATGTTCCTCAGCCAGGAAATCTGCCTTCTCCCAACACCTCGTCGACTCTCAATCTTACCCTTTAAGATCAGATGTAACAGTGCGATTGGCCATACAGCAGGAAATGTTTAGCTTGCGAAAATTCGGTTATTTTATTTTATTTTAAATTTTCTCACTAGCACAGAAGCGTGAGATGCTGTTCTAGAAATATCCTGTGGGTATGCGCAAGACAATTCTTATCATTGAGCATTTGAACATAGTCACGTCGGGTTTTGCCAGTATTGGAGTGTTCTGTCTTGTTGGTGGTCCATCCTCTCTGCCTACTCCTTCGGGAAAACAGCGAGATTTGCTACAGGCCCCGCGTTGGCCTTAATCCGGCAATGTAATTGATAAATGTATGTAACTTTATTTGAACTGATATAATGGTACGTTGTATATTGAAAATTGAGTTGAATAAAAGTATTTGGTGATTGAAATATGAATCTAATAATTTTACTTCGTATGAAACACTAATACATGTTGTTTTAACACCGCAAAACCTTTTTTTAAGTGTTTTTATATTTATTATAATTATTATTTATTTAAAGGTTCGTAAATCGTAATTATTTTTTCCAGTCGTAGTAATAATATATATATTTTAATATTTGCGTATTTAGTGCTAAATGTTTCGTTTATGAAAAAGTCCACTTAACATAAATGTATATTTTAAAATTGTATTTTTTGTGATTTTCATGTTGGGCTCTTATTTGGTATTATATACGTTATTTTATCAATATCTATCATAAATATTAGCAGATGAAACATGAAAAGCATAGTTCTGTAAGTATCAAATTTGATACACAACAGCAAAAAGGTTAAATATTCATATGTATCGAAACGTAATTGAATATTGTGATTTTAAATGTTTGCCTTTGCCTTGTAAAGGCACTGTTATGTTATAGATAGAATCTAGTTTATTATTATTATATACCAACTAGTATTGTAAAATATTTAACCTTTATGCGCACCAGCACCAAAATATTATATTTATTTTTTAGTATAATACTTGTTACATGCTTTTCTAAAGCATTTGTTTTAGGGAATTTGTTATAAACTAGTTGATTAAATAATATTTTGTTTTGTTCCTTACTTACATCTAATACCTAGTCCTAAAAAATAAATTATTT
Source organism: Lepidostoma basale (assembly GCA_022606425.2). Taxonomy (NCBI): domain Eukaryota; kingdom Metazoa; phylum Arthropoda; class Insecta; order Trichoptera; family Lepidostomatidae; genus Lepidostoma; species Lepidostoma basale. The sequence goes on from JAHDVF020000657.1 coordinate 894,150, forward strand.
ATTTAATGCAAGAAACGTTGAAATTTATTTATTTATTTTAACCCCTTTAAGTCCGTTGCTTTTTTGTTTAAAATTATATTTTGACCTCGCCGTCAGATTTTTTTTATTATTATTATTATTATTATAATATATCTAAAAATAATAATTCTTTCTTCTTCTTTAACAGCCGTTGTCGTCCACTGCTGGACATTGGCCACCCCCATACTTCTCCATGTATGACATGTCATACGGGGGTGGTTGGCATTACAACGCCACGCTTGCCAGACGGGTTGGCGAGGTGTCCTTCCACGTTAGCCTATGCATCAATATTATCCACCGAGGTTATTCACACTCGATCTCTAACATTTCGCATTGTTTCCAGGGGAGACCAAAGTCGAGGAGGTGTGGATAGGTACTTGGGATCAGATCAATCCTCCAGCGTAGCATGGCCATCACCACGGTGATGGCCATGCACCGCTCGAAGAGTCAATAGGATCCCCCTTACTCCCCCAATTCCAAAAATAATAATTATTGAACATTTATAAAACGATTAAATATCACGTTAATGGTAGAAATCATTAAGTTTAATATTTATTACTAAACAAATTCCACGTCTATTCCCGATAACTCGTACAAATCTTCCAATATTCTACATGTATGAAGCTAAACAATATTTGTATCGAATATCGATTTTAAATATTCATTGCCCGAAATCGATTTAAATCTTTATGTAGAAAAGCGTATGAAAGAGATTAAATGGTTGGATACAAGCGCCAAAATGAGCGGAGTGTCTGAGTGAACATGCGAAACAATCTGAAGATGAATGTGGTAATGATTCTCTAAAAATAAAGAAAGCGTGAAAGTCTGCGTTATTAGCGTGAATAGTAAAATTCTGCGACGAGTGAATGCATTTGTATATTATATTTTACGTATAGGCGAATGGAGATTGAAATAAGGGTTGGGATAGGCAACAAAGTGAATGGATTCTGTAAAAGTTGTCATCGCAAACAAGAGTTTTTCCAAGATAGCACAGTGCATAATGGTGTTTTTGAACCGATGGAAGTGAAACGTGGAACTAAAAGAAGGAAATCGAATAAATGCGGTGGAAAGATATCTCTTAGACGAATGTGTGTTAAATCTGTATATGATAGCGTGCCAATTACAAATATTTAAAGTGAATGCAGTGCGAATGAGAAAATAAACGAAGACCGAGGAAAACGTGTCACGATCAAAATCAATAAATAAATTGAAGGTCAACCACGTGAGGAGTCGGAGAAATCGACGTGTTTTCTTGACACGATATATGAATGTCGAGTATTGAGAGAAGTACACATTTTTAAAGCATTTAATTAAATGTGTACATAATTTTATCTATGTTATGTGATAAAAATCTATACGAAATAAACTAAAGGAAATACTCCTACTGTGTTTGAAATTCTCACGATCGACATAAAATGCAAATTCTTAATTCGAATAATAAAAATAATGATTATTTGAGTTTTTATAATCAAAATAATTAATCTGGTCAACGTAATAATTTCTACCAAACTTGAGCCATAGCGGTATAGAAAGCTTGACATGTTCTGCTAAGAATCTATACCCGGTAAACGATCAAATGTGCTTATTCGTCTTAGTAACATTTGCATTTTGGTTAAGTCAATTATACCTCTTTGGCGAACTATTCTTTCTGAATTTGAGTTGCGTTCCCCTTCCCGACACTTCATATCATTGTTATTCTAAAATCGAGGCGCGCGGATTTTTATAATTGTGGTAAATGTATTAATAATTAATTAATATGAATGAAAACGTCTGTCTTCTAAGAGTTTTATTATAGGTATTTTAGATGGAATGACATGTTTCGCCCTTCTAAGGCGTTATTAAATAGACATTTTATAATCCCTTAGAAGGGCGAAACATGTAATTCCATCTTAAATACTCGTATAATAAAACTTATAGAAGACAGACGTCTTCATTAATGATAATTATTTAATATGGACTTTTACATGATTCTTCAAGAAACAATAAATAGTTAATGTATGTGTGTAATAATTAATGTTGTATGGTACAAGTAAATAAGTAAAAAAAATATATAATGCAGCAACAAAAAAAGGAGACCTCCATTGATAGTCCTTCATTTTAGGTAAGTGATAAAAAATATGTTTATTTTATATTTTAAGTAAAGATTGCCTGTATTAACGATGTTACTGTGGATTTTATATAGTATGTGTTAATTTTTGTCAGAGCAAAAGTGCAAAAATTTAATATAACGTCAGTTTTTAAGAAATTTGATATCTATTTTTTAGTAATAACAGGCTGCATACATGACAAGAATTTCAATATATTGTATTTTATTTGTATTGAACAGTTTGCTTTCTTGAGATTTACTTGAATGAACAATCGTGTATTACGTACGTTTATACGTATTCAATGCTTATTGTTATAAGCAGAAGAACCAGTCAAACGTGATTTCATCCATTTTTGTGAAAGTCGTACGGCGCTGCAAATTTTGAGAATACTGGAATTACCGGTAGGAAAAAGTTTGACGTGTCAAGTGCAGAGTTGTTTAGCCGACTTTGCTTTGGATGTTGTTTATTGGGCTCTGGATGATCGTGTTGGTAGCGTTGTGTCATTTTATTGCGCTTTACGAGTAAACTGATCATAAAACTCATTTTTACTTTATAATAATCACATTAAATCCAAGATGTTGTGTTTTATAACGACTGTTATAGCGCTTCTCTACATGTTTTGGGATGTAAATTACTTCATAAGAATCGTATTCACCATCGGTCTTGGCAGACTACTACAGAAGAAAAGTAAACTTAATGAAGCGACGACAATATACGGTACGTTTTTTTTTTCAAATATTTATGTTACTTTAATATTAATAAATTAATATTTTTACGTTTTCAAACTCTGGACATTCTAGAAAGACATCTTACCTACTTGATTCTTCTAGGAAGATTTCGAACTCACAATAAGTACTCTTAAATCAGTAGTGGAAATTTACTTTCACATTTATTCATTCAATACATTCTGTACGAAATTGTATTTTATCCAATTAACCATCTTTATTTCTTATGTGCCAGATAACGACTTGTCTGTTTTATTTTGGATTTGGAGATGTAGGCATAGATTATGATATTTGTGCATTGTATGAATTAATAAAAAATAAAGTTATGAATAAGTACAATTTATGATACCTTGGCTATATGTAATGGTTAATATTTTATCATATTTATCAGAATTATTGAACTAAGAGACTTTAGTAAAAAACTAAAATAATTGAATGTGAGATGTATATATTATCATTATGTATTCTCTGACTAAGTACTTCAAATGCTGTGTCAAAACATAGAATTGCTGTCAGCATATTTACTTAAATAATAACCTCTGCAATTTATTTTTCTGTAAGCTGTGTCTTGTTGCCATGAATCAATGTTTAGCGGAGTAAGGATCAGTATTTATTTCCCTACTATTCAAAACTCATTTTTCTACCTGGAGTTTATTCTTAAAATTATGCAATGTCTTATTCAATTGTATAACTACTTAAAGGCTATATAATTATAATACTTCATATTATCATATTTTAGTATACAATTTATATTATAATACTTTAAAGTGGAGTATGGAACTGGTAAACGAATTAAAGTAGAATAAATGAGGTGAAAATGAGATAAATGCATGTGTGGTTAATGTGTATATGATAGAGTACCAAACACAAATATGAGGCCACTTGGACAAGAGTGGTCTAACCAACATTTTTTTAAAAATTGATTTACTGGTCTAACCCACACCTATTTGTGACCTACTATAAAAAAAAATTAATCTTACCACCATTTCCAAGTGGAAACATAGATTACTTCTTTTTCTCTGACAAAAAATCAAAATATATGGAGTCAAATGTGGTCTATTATAAGTAACCATCAAAAAATATCCTTAAACTTTATATTTCCCAATATTTCAAAATACTATTCTAAAGACATTCACCAAACAAACAAGGTTTATTACTAAAGAAGACCCTAACCCATATAGTTTTAAAAAAAAAATGGGGAAAAAACGTCAAATTTTCAATCGCATTTATCTCCATTGTCTAAATTTGGGGTTAGACCACTCTTGCCCTGGCGGCCTCATATAAGAAGCTAATTCAGTGTGAATAAAAGTGTATTGAATCAAGTGTTGAAAGATTCTGTAGAATGATTTGAATACATTAAAATAATGAATGAAGAAATAATGGTAAAGAATGTATATTTTAATGATGTGAATGGAACAAGAAATAGAGAAAGACCGAGGAAAATGGCACGATCAATCAAAAAAAAATTAATTGTCAGCTATGTGAGGAGTGATAGAAAATAGTTAGCCACATGAGTGCATAACACAATGTATGAATGTGGAGGATGCAGGAGAAGTATATCAGAAAGAACACTGTGATTGTCCATTTTTTTTCCCTATCGTGATGACAGCATTTAGTTAATTATGTATTTAAAAGCCATACATGTGTTGAGTTTTCTTAATTGATTTTATTAAATATATTTATAAAAAATAAATAAACAGTGTCCCATTTACAATTACAAGCATATTTGATAAATAAAATTATTTTTAATTTACAGTTAAATTTTAAAGTTAAATTTTAGCCATTTACAGTTAAATTTTAAAATATTGAAATTGTAAATAATTAGTATGTTATTTTTGTATATTTTCTAATCATAAAAGGCTTCACAAAAGTGTTCAATTTTATGGTGAACTCTGTTCAATAATACCCATAGACATTTAAATTATATTTAACCTTTTAATTCCTGTAACCTTTGGACATTTCATTATCTATTTTGAAGTCAATATTGTCCAATACCGGTGAATACTTAACCATGTTTAACTTTTTAATATCCTTTAACCTTTGCGCATTTCATTACCAATGCAAATTTGTGATTTTGATGTTTTCTTGTTACGTTTTTACGTCAAATTTTAGTACATAACATATATATCTCAACAACAGAGGATTACCAGTTTATGACCATATTTGGATATTGCAATTAATTATAAAATTATCATTAAACTATGAAAAAGTAAGTCGTTGTCATGACCTCATTTATAATCTTAACCTTACATCTTTTTTCAGGTTTTTGTACTACTAATGATGTTGATATTTTTTTGAGGCATATGAACAATGCACGTTATATCAGGGAATTGGATTTTGCCCGTTTTCACTTTTATGACAGAACCGGCATTTATGAGAATATCACGGCTGCAAAGGGGCATGCACTTCAAGGTGCTAGCAGTATTAGATACAGACGAACTATTCCCATTTTCACAGCATACAAAGTTGAAACAAGGGTAGCTATACATACATTGGATTATTCAATAAATGTTAAAGATAAATTAACAAGTGCATACATATATCATGCATGAAGAATGTTGCATTTCTTTAACTTTTTCTTTCCCCTTTGATAAATAAATTTATGTTTTTTTAATGTTTTTTACAGTTGATTTATTGGGATGACAAAGCTATATACATTGAGCAGAAGTTTATCACATTAAGTGATAAGTTTGTCCGGGCTATCACCATTTCCAAGCAGAATATTGTCGGTGTGGAGGTGGATACACTCTTTAAAGGACTCAAAGGAACAGAGGTGAAACCACCTTGTCCGCCTGAACTCACTAATTGGCTAGAATCTATTGAAATATCTAGCGCCAAACTAAGGAAAAAATACTGAAAAATACTCATTCTAATACATATATCATATCATCAAATTAACAATGCTTACTCAATCGCGTATTTTTCAGATCTGGAAATATGTATATTTGTATAGACTTTTCAAGTTATTACTAGTTATAATGTTTTGCAAATTTTCCTTATCCTTTTGACTTTGTACATCGCATATTTTTTCAGATATCTATATATGTAATTAAATATGTTTGCTCAATCAAATATAATAATAGTTATGAAATAAAACACTGCTCTTGACACATTTGAGTTTATTTTTCATTTCCCTATAATTAAGGTATAATAGCTTCAAAACATTTCGAAAAAAATATACTCAAAAGTGGAAAAAACAGTGATAATTCATCATTATGGATATCCAGTATCTACGCTTAATCAAAAATAATGATTTTACAAACAAAATAGTTTACGTGTGATTATCAAATTAATTGATTTTTATGTATGCATATGTAACTGTTATGCATGTTAACATAATAAATAATATTTATTTTTTTATTGTAAACTTTATATATTTTTTATACGTGGATAGTTGATCAATGTGAATTAAAACACCAGTTTTCTAAAAGTTTTATTATTTTTTATAAACATGTCATTCTCATAAAATATCACGCTTCTAAAAAATTCTCATTTTCATTCATGTTTAACATCATTGTTCAAGAAAAAATAAATAATGAATACTAATACTCCAACCTCCCTTGTGATGTTTATTATGTACTATCATTTTAGTGTTTCTTTAAAATATCAATTGTTGTCAAATATTATAATATATAAGTATGTTAGTGATACAAAGCTTATGTAACTGTAGAAGACATTTGTATAACAGTCTTCTTAAAAAGTATTTGCATATACTAAACCGTAAAACTGTGGACATATACATTTTAAATGATACATTTACTTGCCGTCTGCTTTTTTTAAATGTATTTTTGATTTCTGGTTGTGGTTAAGCTGTGATGAAATATAGTTTTAATTTATTTCATTATTATAATATATGTTTACATTCATTGTTTTTGTATCATGTTTGATGCTGAGATTGAAGTTATATGTATTATATATAAAAAAAAACTTGTTTAAAAAAATTAATAAATGAGAAAAACTGTTTTATGGTTCTTTCAATCGCAGGTGTTTTTCAGACCAAAATGGATAATATGTGAGTAAGGCTGGCTCAGTAGTACCTGAAGTACGATGGATTTTGAACTCGCAGAGAAATTTAACATATTAAGATTTATGCCGATCTCATGAATATTTAGATATATGTATATTAATTTCAATTCTTTGATTAATAACAATATCTTTTATAAACTTATTTATAACCTATGTCTTATTTATATGTCTATGATGGCAATATTCTTTAGAATATGAGATCTGTAATGTATAATTAAAAGAGGGAAACACTCTGATGGAGATTTCTGTTTAATCCAATCCAATTATAATGCCCATTGTCTCTGAGTATGAGCAGACTGAGTACAAAAAGAACTACATCTGCATTCTGTGCCATCGGAAGTGGCTATATAGTCCAATTTTAGATAGATACACTTTATCACATTCTGGACAATAATATTTTACTCCCACGGTTGGACCTCATCTTTACAGTGATGAAGGGTTATGTTCCAGAACAGCGAACATTCCTTACCAGTATAGCTAACAGTACAGTTGTTATTATTTACCAAATGAAGAACTCTACGATTGAATTCTGGGAATAAAAAAAATAATTTCCATTATGAGCAGTATTCATTGTCTTTAATTCACTACATCAATGATAACTGATTCCATATATCAAAGACGAGCAAGTCCCTAGTTCAACAGTCTCCAAGCACAGCACACTTTACAAGACAATGCATGGACATGTTTGTTTCTATAATAGAAAAATTATTATAGAATACAGGAAAAAGTGGTTATATCTTGGTATCTACCAGGATCTACAGAATTGAAGGTAATGAAAATTGTCTTAAATATATTTATAACTTCCATCAAATCATTTCGATAGCTAGGTAATTTGCACCGCATGGGATACCAGGACCCCCCAAAAGAGCGTTGTTTGGTAATACAATAGGGTGAAGAAGCGCCAGCAGACCGAGACTACAATGGTAAGTCTTGTGTCAGACTGTCGGGTCCTGAGGCAGCAAGACTGAGAGATGGCAGCCAGAGATAGGACAGGATGGAGACGTTTATTGCCTTTTAAATATTCCCTTCGGTATTTCTCCGTTATAAATTTACGCACCGATTTAAAAAATTATGTTATTACATAATAAATGCTTATTGGATTCTAAATTAATATTCTATGAAAATTTTGAAATAATTCTCTCATACATTCAATATTGCATGTGACTGTCTCGCTCACTTTTTACGTTTTACTTCCGTTAAATCGTTTTGTATTAGCGAGAGCGAGAAAAACATGTATTAATCGGGGCCAGAAAACTGTTTTTATCTTATCGCTTTTATAAAATTTGGGGTGTGAGAAAAACAAAATTACTTCAATATGTTCTTCCTTCGAGTGCTTGACCGTTTTGTTTCATAAAATAATGCTACAATCGCTTTTGCACATCGATAAACGTAATGCTTTTTTTGCAATTAGACATAAAATATTTATTTTCTCATTATTATTTATGTTATTTTGAAAAGTGTAGTGATTTCACAACACTGCAACCTCGCTGTTTTTTTTTTGCATTGTAAGGAAATGTAAAAATCCATATTATTCTAGTATTTCAGCCAATTCCATTATTTAATTAAATTTTTCTTTTTCTTACAATGGTACTTTGTCTAAAAAAGGATTTTGTGTTATGTAAACATTACAAATGACGTTTAGGATTTTCCATAGATTGTACAATTAAAAAAATCTTTTAGTACTATACAAATATCTATGGTTATTTTACGGATTGTGCGCGGTTTGCGAGTGGCAGTGTGCCAAAATATTATTATTTCGCGTTATCCGCATTGCCGCATTTTTCTTACATTTACCAGTAATTGAGTGGAGCTTGAGAAGAAAATTAAAATGGCTTCAGCGCAAAAGAAAAGAGCCTTATTCATTTGTTTAGGTAATGTCTTATAATCTTATTTTGTTGATTTTTTTATTAATATGCTTACGTTTGTATTTTAATTAAAAATCAATAATATACAAAACAAATATCACAAATAACGAAAAATATTTTACACTTGTGCATTAAATATTATCTGTGTCTCGTTTTACATGTCCAATTCATGTTTATATTTGATCTAATCAATCATTGCAAATTAGATTTGGAGAAGATTATTTTACACGCACTCGAATCTTCCGTAATCTAACCACGTGAATTTTTTTTGAAAACTTGGAATTAAATGTGCCAAAATGTTGCTATGCACCATTTTTTACTGTAAATAAAAATGTTTTCTTAATAAATTGATCATTGGAAGTGTTAGTAGTTGTGCAAAGATAAGATATTTTATTGATCTATTTCTACATTAATTAGGATAAAAGGAAATAATAGAAGAAATATAAATGTTTGTTTTATGTCAATACTGCAGAAGATGTAAAATTTTTTTCTGCATTTTTTAAATCATAGTTCTCGTATTTCTGAAATAATTTGATTTTTTAAACCATGGCTTCTTAATTGTTGTTTATGTACTCGTATGTACTACTAACTTCTCAATTAATAATAAAAAAATAAAAAACAAGGAACCCCAATTAAAAGTCTTATTGGAATAGTGTAGATTGTGTAACTTTGTTAGTGTTAATTTAAAAAAATATATATCATATAATGCCACACTCAACATAGAGTAGTAATGTTATATAAATAAATTATGTGATTTCTTGTCTTTATGGGTCAGAAATTCAATGTTTTATTCATGTAATTTACTTGTCTTAGTTTAAAAGCTAGATCCTATCAATATTGCTTATATGCAAAATATCAATCAAAATATACTTAAATATAATAATACACTTGTAAAAATAATATACAAACCACTTTATTCGTTATAAACACCAAACGGTTTCTCTCCCGCTGAAACTTCGTCAGGGTAACAGAATATATTTATAACAAATAAAGTGGTTTATATAGAAATTTTACAAGTGTATTTTTATTATATTTAATAATGTCACACCGCAAATTAATTGCTTCATACGAAAGCATAAAATAACGCCATTTATAAATTAAGTATCAAATTAGCAATTTATAAATTAAGATAAAATTAACAGAAATTTAAATCCATCTCTTCAAGATTTTTTTCATGTGTAGTAAATTAATTAACAAGTTAAAAAATAATTAATATTGATATTAATTTTATAAACAGTTAACTATCGGTCTGTCAGAACAGATCATTAATTTATTTAATTTGATTGGGATTATGTCAAAATAAATGAGAATCACAAAATCTTCTTTTTCTTTTCACATAAAATTATCAAACTTTATTTTTATTGTTAAATTACACATAAATCGCAGCCTGACATTAGAAGGTTGGCAATTAACACGAGTGTGATGACATCACGGAATATTTAAATTGTGAATTACTCCGTGGGTATTATAGTTGCATTGCTAAAAACTTCAAACATTTGTGACAAATGGTTCACAGGTGCCAGTATTGTTCTGTATTCAAGAAAAAATGAGTAATAAATTATTTGCAGGCGTAATAGTACACTGTCATACCGCCGGATAGGTTAATTTTAATCTCTGCAGTTGATTTGAAATATTATTGTAATATTTTCAGGGAATATTTGCCGCTCGCCCATAGCGGAGGGTGTGATGATTAAGCTTGTGAAGGAGAGCGGGCATGCGGACAAGTGGGACATCGATAGTGCTGCCCTCGGCTCCTGGCACGTGGGCAACCACCCCGACTACAGGGCTCTGGATGTCATGAAGCAGCACCAGGTTAACTACTGCAACCGAGCCAGGCAAGTATGTACACACTCTTGCTACACATCCACTTTACATGCCTACATTAATATTTATGTATTATGGGAACAACATTTATTCTATAACACAATTTCTGTCTATCTATCTAATCAATATGCCCTCTTTCCGAAGGGGAAGGCAGAAATAATGGACCGCCATCTTGTGATATCCTCAACCTCACATATCTCTCTAATTCTGGTGTTTCTCACGCGATCTCTCAGTGTCTTGCCTGCCATTGAATTGGAAAATACCTGTAACGTTTGTGATTTTTAATAAATTGTATTGAATTTAAATTCCTGACATATTTCTCTCACTCCCTCAACATTCATACACCGTATCATGCACCCAGGTCGATTTCTCGTGGCTGACATTCAATATTTGATTGATTTGATCGTGCCACATAATTTCTAGTTTCCAAAATAATCTTTCTCTCTTGTCTACATTTTAATATCTTTTTAATAATAGTATATCGGTTTTGAGTCAAAATAGTATTCCATTTTTAGCACCATCAACACTTCTATAATTTTTGCCATCTTAAATGCTGCATAAATCTAAATAATCAGACAGTTCTAGATCTAGATTTAAGAGAGTTGACAAATAGATTTTTTTTTCAACAGATTTACACCGTACGTAGGCGTGTGTTATCGTGCTGCATATTCATTGTTTTTCATGCGCCAATGAATGCTATTATTTTTTTTCACCACTCAACAGTTCGTTTGTTTAGAAAACAATTGTGGATTTATCGTTTGTTCAGATTTGAGAACCTAAAATTGAATTATTCTCTTGCAATTCTACCAAACAGACAACTTGATTTTTTTCATTGTGAAACCAACTCAGCAGTGGGCTTGTTACCCGACCTTTCAAATACCATTGTTTTTTGCATTCATTTCTCCTCTCAGATTATGTAAAAATTGCATTTCTGAGTGTCATCATTCAGTGCTGGGGTATCAATTTCCTTTGTCTCCACATCTTATTGATTTTTTAAAGATGCAGTTGTAGACTTGACCTAAGACCACCATTTTTGCAATTAGTAAAGTTGGGTTTAATAAGTCAAGTTAGGTTTTTGATGGTTGTGGTTTTTATTTTGTAAAACTCCATTATAAATTATAATGATAACGTGATTGCTTCACTGGTTTTGCAGTGCTTTTATTTTATTTATATCCTATATAAAAATATATAAATACTCTTTACAAATTTCTTTTGCCTTGTGAGGGGATTCTCAAACCATTTATTCTTTAAGTTAAACTTCTAAATAAGTTATTCTTAGTTCTGTTTATACACAATTTTTTTTTTTATAATCTTTATTGGTATTAAAACGCTCCTCCTTTCAAATATGAAGTTTTTGAAAAGCAATGTAGTTTTCGACATTATATTACAATATATATTATCTGCAATGTTTGTTTGTTTTTTTCATCAAGACTTTACACAATACAAGTTTTAAAGGAGAGTCCAAACATTACATCTTTATTTAATAAAGGCACCTTGTTTTTTTTTTTCTTCCAGTATTTTTCTTATTAGGGCCCCCCAAAACATAAACAATTAACATAATACATATTTCAAATTACAGTAGATGCTCAATAAGTTAAAATAAACCCTTTAATAAAAATATATATTTTTTATGGCTAATATTGAAAATATTTTTTTTTTAACCTTATTTTACATTCACTTTGACTGTACCATTCTGCGCTGTCCCATATGACATACGCGCTTAAGTACAAGTCAAGTGAGTACAAGTCTCCACAAATATTATGATTTTATTAGGGACAGGCGAAGTGTGGTCGAGCCTTTGACGTTTCGTAATTTAAAAAAATAAAATTAATATGTAAATAAATTTAATCAATAAAAAAAACTCCTTTTTTTTTGCAAGTTTCTCGGAAAATTACCTGTAGGTAGGGCGGTTAAATACTGATTCCATAAAATTGCAGAACACCATGAAATATTGGTATTCAATATAATGGTATAGCAGTATTGCAATCACTACTCGTACGTGAAGTTATATTATATATTTTATTTTAACTTTTAAAGATTCGTTATTCATAGATTTATGTTTGTTGGTACAAATATGAGTATGTTTCTAATGATTTTCAGATAAAGGAAGCTGATTTCCATAATTTCGATTTCATTTTCGGAATGGATGATGAAAACATGAAGGAGTTAAAACGTCGAGCTCCCAAGAACAGTAAAGCCGAGTTGCTTCTGCTGGGAGATTTTGATCCTGAAGGAGAACGTATTATCAGAGACCCTTATTATGTAAGTTACTTTTTGTAATTTCATGAATAATATTCACAAACAGGTTACGTGTTATGAACAAAATAATGAAAGGAACATTTACATAGATGGTTTGGACACGTGGAAAAAATGAATCAATAATGAATGGTAAAAACAGTATGTTATTCTTTGTCTTGTGTTTTTCCATCACGCTGTCTCTCCGAAAGGGTAGGCAGAAAGAATGGACTGCCACACTTTAACCGATGCGGCACTCCATCCTTCTCTTTTCGCCCCGCGGAAGATTATAATTCTATTGTATTTATTTAATTTATATTTTCTAATTATTCTGTAATTTAATAATTACTCTTGTTTTTATTTTTTTTACTTACGTATACTTGTGTTTTTTCAAATTATTATAAATCTAACTGATTTACTAACCATCACACCATCTCGCCGAAAGGGTAGGGAAATTATTATTCTGTTGATTTAAACGATTTAGATATATCTGTAATCTGAACAACAATCACAAACCATAACGCCGTTTCTTCGAAGGAGTAGGCAGAGAGAATTGACCGCCACACATCTCGATCCTGACACGTCTCTAGCTTCCTCCACATTCATACACGCACGTGGATTCTTCAGACTTCTAACACGGCCGGCCTTTAAAATTTAATTAAATTGGTCATGCCAAGTTTTCCTCGGTCTCTCACGACTCCGTACTCCATTCACACTGTTAACATATACTTTCTTTACTATTCTTTCTTCATCCATGCGTTCCATATGTTCAAACCAACCCAGTGATTCTAGCATGATTTTGTTCATAATACTTTCTTCTGCTCTACATTCCTTCCTTATATCAGCATTTGAAATTGTATTTGAATTGAATAATAATATGTAAATTAAAACTATAATCATTTCATACAATACATTTGTTTGAATTATACAGGTGTACCAGAAGTCGTCGTCAAGCCTGAAACGGATGATATCATCCATTCTTATAACTAGCATGTCTTACCCTATCATCCGTTGCCGGCTTGACGTCGATTTCTGGGACACCCTGTATTTTTCTCAAACTTGATTCACTAATATACAGGATGTCCCAGAAGTTGACATCAAGCCGGAAAAGGATGCTAGTTAAGAAGAAAAGAAAGAGAAAACTATAAAAATCCAAGTGTTGTATTTTTTAATTTATAGGCATTTAAAAAATCAAGAAAATTAACACATATTTTTTTCATAATAAGCATATCTTCGCGGGGTCTCCACTCTACCACCCTTCTGGTCCATTTATCGTCTGCCAATCTGGCAACATGTCCCGCAAATTACCATTTAAGCTTCGCTACCCTTGCGACTACATCTGTTACTCCCGACCTTCTACTTATTTCAGTATTTCTTATCCGGTCTGAGAGTCATACGTGTAGCATGGCTCTTTCGTGTTTCCTCTGTGCTACACGGAGTCTCCTTATGGTCGACTTAGTGAGGGTTAGCGTTTCTGATCCATATGTCAGTACTGGAAGTACGCATTGATCATACATTTTGCGTTTCAAGACCGATTCTTCTCTGTGTGCATGATCATATCATCCCTATCATCCGGGACACCTGTATAACTAATACTTAAATATTGACAAAAAATCTTTTTCAGGATGACGACTCAATTGGATTTGAAAAGTGTTACGTTCAGTCGATGCGTTGCTGTAAAGCTTTTCTGGAGAAACACAAAGAATAACCGAATATTGCAATTTATTATTTCTAAAATTGTAAATTTGACAAGGTACATTGCAGCAATAAAATATACAATGTAAACATACGATATTCATAGTGTTAAAAATTATCCGGAATATAATAAACAATAAAAAAAATCTTCCATATTGTGTATTTGTAGTTATTGTGAGTTAGAATATTAATCAAATTAAAATCGGTCAAAGGCTTGTGGTATTGTTTTTATTAATAGTATCTAAATATTGGATTACAAAATATTTAACAGTCGTAAAACTATATAAATAGTACAAATATTATAGCAAAAAATACTCTTATTAAAAATTCACAACACTTTAGGCACTCGTAAAAAAGCCATATAAATTCTTTATTTAGTCTGATTAGCTAATAACATAGTATTGAATAATGTTTAAACATTATTTAGTAAAATTATCGTCAGACTGTTATTCGTTTTAAGTTTTATTTATTTAAAAAAAAATTGTTTTAAATATATATATGACTTTGGCATTATGTTGATTAATTAAAAAAGTATATATCAGAAATATTTAATACGCAGTAAGTACACGCAACAATCAAATTGTGTATGTTTATTCATATTACAGTTTGGTGATTCAGTCATGACTTTAGAGTTAATAAAGCCGCAATAATAAAAGTACAATATAAAACATTCCACGCTTGTAAAACATCTTCATAGCTGATGTTAAAAGTTTAAATTGTTTATGATACATATACTTAATTATATGTACAAATTTTTGATGTATTTAGTTCCATCGTAAATTCCATATAATTAAGGAAAATAATATATAAAGATGCATGAACAATTAATTGTAGTAAACAAAACATGTGGTTTATTTAAAGTCTGACAGTTGGTTCATGAAGAAATACTAAAAGACTTGTATACCTTGTTACTCGAGATTATTGTACGAACCTTCTTTACAACTTTATTTTGGAGGTTCCATAAACTGATCTAAATCTAGATAGAAATCGATTGTTCCTCTGTAGTCTCTGAAAGAAAAATAAATGTTTTCATATGAATTACAAATTTGTTTATCATTTTATATCCTCCCCATTTGGAATTTTCTAATTTATTAATAGTTATTACAGGTTAAATTCATGGGACTCGTTACTAATATATTAAACATTTTCTATAAACTATTTGTAAGGGGAGCTATTAACAGTGACCGTCATGCCGATCACGGGTGATCAACCAGCGGATCTAAAAACCTAAAATTGTTTTAAAAAATGTATCAAAAATTCCTACGTAAAATCAACGCTTAACACCAATGAGTCATGTTTTGAAAATTTTACATAATTGGCGATTAAAGTGATAAACAATATTTTTACATATTCCATTTCACACACAATATTTGTTGCTTCTGTTATACTCATAACACCGAAAAAAAAAAGTTTATAATTAACGCATAATGAAATGAAGAATTCCCTGGCTAGAAAACCTTCAAGAATAGTTCAGTTGCAGCACATTCCAGTTTAGAGCTGCTGTATCGAAAGTAAGAATTACCATGATGTTGTCCAATCTCCGATAGGAGAGGAACAAGAAGAAGAATGTATCATCGTTAGTATAACATTATAATTATTGAAGAAAATTCTAATACATCAATACTCAATATCGTCAAAAAAGATTTTTCTGTTTATGTTTTATTATACATTAAATATAGCATACTGCTGTACGGATGTGAAACTTGGAAATCTACTGCGGACTTTATTGGAAAACTCCAGGTGTTTATAAATAGATGCCTTCGCTCAATTGGCCCCAAACAGTGTCAAATGCCGTTCTCTGGACCAAGGCAGGCGAAAAACCAATGAGAGAACAAGTCGCTAGACGCAAATGGCTGTGGATCGGTCACACTCTGAGACGGAACCTAGCCTGCATCGCTCAGGGCGCACTAGATTGGTCCTCTATGGGGGAAAAGAGGAAGCGCGGCAGACCTAGAGCCACCTGGAGAAGAGCCCTGCAGGACGAGGTTAAAGCAGCAGGCCTCACTTGAAGTCGGGTGGAGAAGATTCCTTGAGACCCCTATTCACCATGGAGGTGTGACAGGACAAGAAGAAGAAGATACATTAACAATGACAACGGTTTGTAAAAATAATGTCTAATTATAGAGTAATACAATAACAACAAACATTTTTTAAATTTGTTCTAATGATGTTTTAACATAATGGTAATCACAAAATCTGATCCGGATCGGAACGCTGGGCCGTAAGGCATCAAAAAAGAACAGAGGTTACATGTGTCAGAAATGAAAATGCTGAGGTGGGCCGCCAGGGTTGCGCTAAAAACGAGCACATCAGAGGTAGCTTAAAGGTCATTCCCATAGCAGAAAAGGCTAGGGAACGTCATCTGCGGTGGTACAGTCATGTGAGCTGGAGGGACGATAAATAAATGGTCTACAAGGCCCTGCAGCTGGAAGATAGAAGGAGAAGAATGGGTTTGCCTCCTGCAATGTGGATGTCCACAGTTAGGAACGACCTGAGGGCACTGGAACTGGTCAGCCAGATGACCCAGGATCAGGAGACTTGGAGGAGTCGTATTAGGAGAGCTGACCTTAAATAGCGGGAAATGGCTTAGGCGAAAGAAGAAGAGGTAATCACAACATCTATAATATAAATAATATTTAAAAAAAAATGTTTTCTGACTTTTGGACATCATGCACCAAAACATGCATGGATGCCAATTTTTTTAATTGAAGAATACATACCCTGTCTAGAGTTTTACAATTTGTTTCAATCTGATACTTCAAAAGATTTTATTTATTCTTTAAAATATTAACCTTTCGCTGTGAAACCTCCTAAATATAGACAAGACAAACATAAAATCAAACAATAAGTAAATTAGTGAATCGTTTAATGTTGCAAATTAATTTAATATTCACCTCATTTTTCAATGCGATCTTCGATATGTAATTTTTTCTGGCTAGTGCAATCCTCACCCACTCGGGTTTATCGGGAATGGCCTGGTGTAGGATGTACCTCACACACAGCAGCAAGTGCTCCAGTATCACAAAGTAGAAGAAGAGATCCTGGGGTTTCATGTCCATGCTCTCGGCATAGTGCCGGATCTGAGGGGAGAGCCAAAGAAGCCCACAATTTGTCATGATGGACATGGCTCCCACCACTTCAAAAGATCTCTGAAATTATATTATAGTTAAGTAAATTTTATTCAAATAATCATAAAGTAGTTGTTCATCAATTGGGTGGTGGCCTAGGGGACAGAATGCTTGGCTCCTGTTCCAGGGGACTTGGGTTCAAGCTTAGATACGGCTAGATTCATTGAGTGAGATATTTTCTGCTCCAATAAGACCCTAATTTGTAAGATTATTATTAGCATTATTATTTCTATATTTTTAAATAAATAGAAGTTTACATGTGGAAGTGCGGGACACAGAAGGAAATACAAAGTAGAGTAAATGTGGCCTGGCATCCCATTGTGTTTGCGGTAATTAAATGTATGTCCCGGATGGAAGGGAACAGGCCTAGAAAGTGTACGAGCGAGGCTGACGAAAGGGTGCCACTGCGCCCTATAACAGCCACGAGTATGTGGTGGGAACCCTTCTGTATTCCTCTTTAACTACTTATATTGGAGATTGTACGAGATATAATAGATCTAATACCGTTGATTTAAACTTTGATGTTAATCTTTTTTTTAAATAAAAAAATCTTATTTCAATATTTAAACAGATTTTTTTTATTAAATACATTTAAGGAATTCCCTATTTCATTTTTAAATAAATTATTAGAGAGTTACTTGTATTATCTGATAAACATCTTAAAAATTGTAAATAACTATAATGTTGTTTTTTTTATTTAATTTGTATTAAAAAACTTTAAACGGAATCTTGAGATTCCATCAATAAGTGCGTAAAAATAACACATTGGATCACAATGTTGAATCAATGTACACATATTTTGAAATTCCTTTTTTTTATGCTGTTATAAATAAAAAATATGAATAAAGAAAAATATATAGTTTATAGGTAAATATGTAACCTGCCAAGCTCCAATATCCTTAACCTTCCTGGCTAATGGTCGTTGGTAAACTCTGCACAGTTTAAAGGCATCGGCTCTTATTTCTATAATGTTATTTGCAACGGCCCAGAATGCAGCCAATGGATAAACTGATGAAAACAGTACCTTGAAATAGTATAAAGACATGCAAATTGTTTATCGGTTAAAAAATTAAGGACTGATTCAAAATTATTTATTAAATATAGTAGAACGTTGTTTATTCGGATGTCAGTTAACCGGAACGTCAATTATCTGGACAAGTCGAGATGATGAAGTGTTCTGTATCGTGAATCTTGTTAAAAAAAAATCTCTGATTATTTTTCCAGTACTATAGAGTAATTTAAGACTTTTAAAGTACATGTACTACATACACACTTGTTTTTGCAGTAGAATTTGTAATTTCATAATCAATAATGAGCCAAGGAAAAAAAATCTATTTACACCTTATTTGTTTGATTATCCGGAAAAATCGGTATCCGGAACACCTCCGGTTCCGTTAGTACGGATAAATGACATTCTACTGTACATAAATTATTAAACAACAGTTAACTAGGATACTAGCAAAGTAAATTGTAGAGGTGAGTTAGACTAAGTAAAAACATATTTGAGTTTGGAACTTTACCTCAAGTCAGATGTATTTTGACATCTTCCAGATAGTGAAAACTTAGTTTATAAAAATAGGTTAAAAGAAGCAAAATTAATAAAAAGATTGATTGATTGATTGAAACTGGATCTCACCACATAGCCGAATTGGATAAACAATTCTAAATAATCATCGTATGTTCCTTCATAATCCTCCATTTGTCCTTCCATATTGGCTTGTTCAATTCGTGGATCTTCATAATGTAGACATTCAACATCTTGCAAAACAATTGGAACGATTGTGAGATTCTCATTAAATATATAATTTTTCTTTTTGGTAGCTTGGGTTGTGGGGTAACCAGAGAAAATACTCTTGATGCTCTCCAACTATAAAAATTTACAAAATATAAAAATTGAACAATAATATTTTTTCTTTGTAACATTTAATTATTACGTACAAATAAAATTACAAAACATGTTTTGGACACATAAGCCCTTGATCAGTGTAGTTTAAAATATAATTTATACAAAACAAATATTTAAACAAATTTTACAATGAATGTGGTCAGTTTTGACAGATGTTAAAATGATTTTTTCAAACGTTTTATGCATTTGAAGACTACAGGGGAAAAACAAGGAATGTCAGTAGAAGGTTAATTTGAATAAATTGAGAATAAAGCTAATCAAAGTCTATATATTTCTTAGCAATTAGCAATCGATTATCTGGCCATAGTCGATGACACAGATGATTTTTGAATATGAAAATTTTACTGTGATTAGATACTAGAGTGAATGATTTACCGAGTTACCGAGTACGAGTTTTACTCGGTTTGATGTTTGCCAAACTGAATACTCGGCCGAATAACTCGGTTCAATTTCAAGTCCGTGAAATCTGCCCAAACATAGCGGATATGCAAGAAAAGCTTAAAGATGAAGTTCAGGATCGCTTTCAAGGCTTAGAAGGTGATAAATATTACTGTTTGGCTACTTTACTGGACCCCAGAATGAGATTTTTTAATCCAGAGAAATGCGAATTGATCAGGAAGATCCTATTTTAGAATCCATTGAAAGAAGCGACGTAACAGAGAGTGCCAGCAGCAGTGAAGAAAACGAATCTAATTCTAACCTTAACCAATTAAGACAATCACAAGATGCTTATGCATCATTTTGGAATTGCTTCCAAGAACTTGCTTCTACCCAGCCACCGGAGCGCGACGATCATAAAAGCCCCATGGCTCTAGAATTGGATCGATATGTAAACGAAGGATTGTTGTCAAAAGATAAGAGTCCTTTCAAGTGGTGGGCAAGACATAAAATAATATATCCAGACATAGCACATTTAGCGAGAGTGTTTTTCTGTGCACCTGCAAGCACTTTGTATAGCGAGCGTTTATTTTCAGAAGCAGGTAATGTTTATGAAAAAAAAAGGAACAAGCTGTTACCAGAACGTGCAGAGAGTCTTGTATTCTTACATCACAACTTGCCTTTGCTAAATTTTAAATATTAATTGTTTAACTTCAATTTTAATAAATGCAACTTTTTAATCCTCCTGTTTTCATTATATTTCCCAAAATATTATATTACTTTAGTTAAACCGAGTATACTCGTCATTTAGACCGAGTTATTCGGCCGAGTACGAGTAATAAAAAAACGCCGAATACACCGAGCACCGAGTATTAAACGAGTACTCGGCCCATCTCTAATAGATACGTACAAATGCCGCTAGATGGCATTATTACATTTATTTTGAATTTTAACTGACATTCCTTGTTTTTCCCCTGTAGTCTTCATTTGATATAAATATTAAAAAATAATATTTAAAGTTCTTATTGGGGTCTAGGTATTTATTGCGACAAGGAAATAAATCAATTATTGGAAGTTAAATTTATTTGATTACAATATTTTCTTTATTTTAAATTGCTTTTTATAAATTTCAAGATTATTCAAAGTTATATTTCTATCATTAACATGTTGAATTTCAACGCCGTTATCTTTGTTGAACCAATGATATTTTTCAATGAGATGATTTGCGAATTCTGAAAAGTTATTATTGGAGAGGCATTTTACATGCTCTTTTATTATTAATTTAAAGTTACGCATTATTTTTCGTAGATAAAAAGATGAGCAATCATTACATTTCAGTTTATAAACTCCTGATTGAATAAAGGGTTGTTACAACAGAAGATTTTTTTGTTGTTGTTCAATTATGAATCTGCAACACAAAGTAATGGTGAATCAAATATATAAATGTAATAATCATGATTTCTTATGAATCAAAATGCTGTAATAATCATGATTTCTTATGAATCAAAATGCTGTTGGTTGATGAACAAATGGTGTCTGACATATTTTAATTTAAAATAAATTACCCTGTTGAATGAACCACGTAAGACAAGTGGAAGAATAGCCTCTTGAAAATGGTTAATGGCTTGCAGAATGATGAGCATAATGGCCACTTGCTGTCGCAACATTTCAGGATCTTGCAGAATGAACGCAATGTAGAAAAGAGACATGAAGTTATTCACAAATTCAAATAGCACCAACTTTATCACACGGTGTCTCTCATATTGCGATTGTGTGCGGTGATTTTCTAAAAATAAAAATATACTTTATAAACTATTCTTACTAAAAAGTTAACACCATTAGTCACAAAAACATCTCATGTTAATGTCAAATATAATATTTAGAAAAATGTCTTTACTTATTTATAAATTTAAGATTTAAAAAAAAAGAATGGTTCCCAGAAATACAATTAAAAACCTCTATTCTCTGTATAACAACTTAAATTTATTAAAAACAGAGTAACAAAGCAAAAATATTTCAATTAAAGCCTAAGTTTACTATTTAATTTAAAATAAATAATCAAAAATATCTTTGAATTAATGATAAGTGGTTTAACATGTTGACTGTCTATGGTATTTTTCAGGATTCCGGTGTAAAAAGACAATTTAATTTAATCATATTGTGTTATTAAAAACTCTATTTATAGTAAATAGTAATCAAGATTATTTTTTCATGTATCGAACCTTGATTTTTTTATTCTCCTTAAGACTATTCTATTCATATTTATACTTATATTCTAAAAATTTCCTTGTAGCTGTACAAATATGGCAAATAAATAAAGTAGGAGATAACTAGTAGTTGGCATCCTAGGCAAAAATGCAAACTACAAGTTATCTCGTAGTTGGCAGTCAACGTGTTAAACACCACCGTAAAATTGATACTCTGTACAAAAATTGCTATTTTCAAAGCTTGAAATATCACCGAAATCTAAATAAAATGTTACACAGAAAAACAATGAGAAAATAAATGATAAAAATTCAAAATAAAATACTTGTTACCCCATTCTGTTAGAAAAGTGGCAAAACTTCTATAAATTAAGTTAACGATAAATACTATAGCGGTGTAGATGACACTGGGTATCATGATCATCCAACCGTTGGGGTCAAAGTCATTTCTTTTCATTTCATCTTCGGCCCAAAAGGACCATAACATTATCACGAAGCCGCCAAGCAACCACAAACAGACAATTGGTAAGGACACACAGTACATCTGCAAAAACAAAAGCTATGATAAATAATAATTGAGTGTACAACAAACAAAATAAGAAAAAAATGTATCTACAGGTAATTGTGTTAGTAATACAATTTAATATGGCTCTTTTATGTGTTATTATGGAAGCTAATCAATTAAACAATACATACATTGGACTTTTATACTATTAAAATGTACTCTTGAGAAAAAAGTATAATTTATCATAAAAAGTGGAATGTCAATAAGATTTGACAACAAACTCTACTATACGGATTGAAAAATAAAATGAATGTTGTAATGTGAACTTTATTTTAAAGCAGGAAGTGTAACAAAATGATTTCACAAGACCTTTAGATTAGTCTTCCATCTTGGGGCTCCAGGTAAGGCTTTTCCCGTGACAGGGTCAATTCCCATTACGCCTTGAAAGTTAGCTCTCGGTTCGTCTAAACTAGTCATACCAATTGTACCCCAATTAAATGCCAATTCATTACTTTTCCTTCTCCAAACCTAGAAAAATGACAAATTAATAAAATAAATAATGTCTTAAAAGCAAAATATTATCACATAGTACTAATCTGATCATATAATTAAATACAGAGGGATTATTGTACTTAATTAGCTCTTTTGTTGAGAATTATAAAGATATATGGTAATAAAATATATTATCAAATAGGTTTTTCTTTAATCCTTAAGCTGATTTTTGAAAACAAATAAAAATATTGTTTCTTGAACAATGATGTAAAATTCCATATTAAATAACCATTATCAAATGTCTGATCTCCAAAATATGTTCATATTTCTTCTATAATGTTAAAAATTTGATATTTGATAATGACAGTAGACAGGCGAAACATGTCATTCACATAAATTATAATAAAATATGTATTAATTAAAAAATTCAGACATTATTGTTTGTGCATAAACAGATAGTCTACTGGATGTGCGCTATCTCTTTCTCTCTTGCATGTTCCCACAAGCGTGTATGAAAGATGCACTACTTGTCACAAAGAGAGTATTTAAATTCAAGTATTTATAAGTCAATGACGATCATTGTTAGAATTTCTCAATGGCTTTGCGAACAACAGTATATAATTGTTTAGTATTCTAAAGGATTAACAAAACTCAATAAAAAATTTCAATAAAATGAGTACTTACTTCTAGGAAAACGATTACCCATAGAATATTGAAAACACAAAAGAAGACAAGAGTCTCGTGACTCAAGAATAATTGTATAAAACCCAATATCATTGGGAATATTAGTGCAGTGGTGTAAAATCCTATGAAGATAAAATATAAAGCAACCGCTTCTCCAAAATATGTTCTTATTTCTTCTGTAATATTAAAGAAAAACAATGGTAAAATTATATCTGAAGAGAACCATGTTGTTTCAGCAATTATATATTGCAAAACTCCATATCAAATTAGATATATTAAAATTATTATTATTGTTTTCAAGGAGTTTTATTACAATTTTAACATTTGATTTGTTCGGTTTTACTAGGCCAATCATTAATAACAAGAATTTGAATGCAAAATACACTAAGATTAGCTTAGTACTGAAGCAAAAAATTTATTGTAAATTACATTTACAAATATTTATATTTTTGTTTCACATTCCGATATTGACTTCATAAGTAGAGATATAAATTGTAAGAAGTAAAATAAAAATAATTGAATTTTATCATAATATATCTGACATGGTTCTTTATTTAAGAATACATATTTTCAACATTGGAAAAGCACCACATCAATACAGTTTGTGTAGAACGGTACTAAAAATATATTTACCAAATGGCTGCTTTTGAAAAAGAGCCATAAACCATCTAGAACCCAATTTTCTTAAGGCATCTTCATCGTGCAATGCATATATTTTTTCTATGATTCCCGCCTTCAACAATGCTTGGAGAACCGATTTCCCTTGGTAAAGACTTATGTTACTGTATCCGGGAACATTATTCTCATCTACTGAGGCTCTAATATTTTCTATCTCATGTCTTACTATTGTCTGTCGTTCAGCAGTAGTGAGGAAATCGTCCACGTGCATTCCTTCCTCAATAAATTCTTCCAATTGACTCACGATGAACTCTCTCAATACTCCAGAGCGGTCTCTTTTGACAATTTCTATTTCTTCCGCAACTTGCAGAAATTTAATTTTGGATGCAGAAACGTGCAAAATGAGACCCTAAAAAATAAAATTCATTAATTGAAAATGTGTGTATGCATAATGCTCGAAACAGTTAAAAAAATAATGAAGAAATGATACGTGAAAAAAGTATTGCATGCTTAAAAAGTTGCCCCAATAAATAACAAAACCAAATAATTAGTGGAAAATAATTTCTTGAGTTAATTCCTGAAATTTTTAACATTAGATATAAGAAGAATCCCATTTATCAACCATTACACCGATTACTATCACCAGAAAGAATGGACTGCTACACTGTAATTCCCTGACATAATTTAATTGATTCCTCAACATTCATAGATCGTATTGTGCACACACATCAACTCCTTGCGTGGCCGACATTTAATATTTTATTGATTAAACCATGTTACGCTTTCCGCGATCTTCATCTATTACTTGTTCGGTTTATATAGTTAACATATATTTTCTTTACCATTCTTTCCATGTGTCCAAACCATCTTAATGAACTTTTCATTATTTTAACTTTTCATTATTTTGTCGCGGACGATGCCGTTCTCGTTGCAGATAGTGCGGACGAATTACAAGTCTTGGTGTCGAGAATGTATAAGGTATGCAAGTCGAACGATTTAATGATGAATGTTAGTTTTTGAAAGGGAAGAGCAAATGACAGTTTGTAATATAAGTGTAAATGAAGAGAACTTGGAACAGTCGAGTGAATTTGTGTATTTAGGTAGCATGTTCACAGCGGATGGCCGAACGGACAGTGATATTGAAAGAAGGGTTGGTGCGGGTAACAAAGTGAATGAAGCTTTAAAAGTAGTTATTGGAAACAAGAATTTATCAATGAAAGCGAAAATGGCCGTTCACAATGGAGTTCTGGTTCCAACCTTTATGTATGGAAGCGAAGCATGGAACTGGCAGAAAAAAGATGAGAGCAGAATAAATGCGGTAGAGATGAGGTCCCTAAGACGTATGTGTGGTAGAACGATGTACGACAGAATCTCAAATGCTGATATTAGGAAGGAGTGTAGAGCGAAAGAAGGTATTATGAACAAAATTATGAAAGGTTCGCTTCGTTGGTTCGGACATATGGAGCGCATGGGTGAAGAAAGAATGGTTAAAAAAGTATACGTTAACAATGTAAATGGAGTAAGGAGTCGAGGTAGACCGAGGAAAACATGGCATGACCAAATTAATCAAATATTAAAAGTTGGTCATGTCAGAAGCCGGAAGAATCGACGTGCGTGTATGGCTCGATGTATGAATGTGGAGGAAGCTAGAGAGGTGTGCCAGGATAGAGTAGTGTGGCGTTCCATTCTCTCTGCCTACCCCTGCGGAGAAACGGCGTGATGGTTTGTTGTTGTTGTTGTTATTTTGTCCATAACGCACAACATTAATTCGCACTGCATTCACATCTTATATTTGCAACTGATACTATATCATACACAGTAAATAATTCTAATTGTTAATTTGGTAGGAAAAAAATCTTGACCAATTCAAAATACAGAAGTAACTGGGGATAGTAAAAATGGATGCATACCTCATTTTCTTTATATGGTTGTCTACGCACTGCCAGCTCAGCCCCTCCATCAACCCGTTTTCCTCGGATTCTGTTGATGAACCAGGCCAAGGCCTTTTCATTGGCTTTGTGGGAAAACTTTATCACTATATATGTCTGGGGAAATACTCCTGCATTATCATCACACGATGAACTGGTGTCGTCGCGAAAGGTTACCATTGTAATAAAATTATAAAATAATTTCTACTTTGTGTTCTTTGACATTCTAAAATTTAAAGATTTTCAAATATTAGAACATACATTAAGATAACAGTTATGCTGCACATTTATGAATGCTAAAATATTTTTTATAATAAATATACAAAATTAATCACATACAAAATTTTACAAAAATGTTCCTAGAATAATTAGTAAAAAATATATATTGTGTTTTCTTTAAATACTTATTAACATTACACTTTGAAACTATCATAATTTTTAAAATTATGTCTATATATTAAGATAGATTTTTGTTTGTTTTAAATATATAAAAATATTTACTTTTAAATTAAAATATTTTAAAATAAGAAACACTATTGACACAAAGATGAAACAGATAATGGAACAAAGTAAAATGTTTACAAAGAACTTCCGAAATCTTAATCTTATCTGCAAATTTGTATTAACAGGAGTACACATTACAAAATAAATTCAATACATCATAAATCTAACAACTATAGATAAAATCGGTAAGTAGATTAACACTACAATAGCCAAATATTATGTATAACATAAAATCTTATCTCACCTCAAAAAAAGATAAGTAACCTCAACAAACACGGATTTTATCTTCTAATTTCCGAGTATCAGCTGTCATCTGACAACTGACAGATGATAATATGTAAAAATAATAAATAAAAGAATTCACAAAAGGGTCAAATCGAGGGAAAAACTTGTAAGAAACTAAGCAAAAACTGATGGATATCTTTATATCTCATAAAAAACGCAACGTAAACTTCCTCGAAAAACTTGGCAAACAAATTTAAGAATAAACAAACACGTGGATATGCGTAGTTCGTCGAAAAACCGGCTTCAATTAACTCAATGTTTTTATAGGCAATAACACCAGAAAAAGTTTAAGATGCAACATTGTAAGATTCTTGGCTAGTCAGTTATTTATATCTGCATACGAAATTGCTATTATTAGTATACCCACACAAAATATTTGAGCATAGAGGTATTGCTACACAAAAACTATATACCTACATATTTTAAAAACAAAAACAATAAATCTGTTTTCATGCAGGTAATACGCACATACAAACTTATATTTCCTTTATGCAAGTTGGTGCAAAACTAGGTTAACGCCCTGTAAATTTACATAATGTTTCGACCTCGTACGTAAAAATAAAAGAAACATATCTTTGTTTATAATCGTTTCAGTAGACTTCATGAAATAAATATTAATGCATTTAAAAATTCAGAATTGGAAAACGTCAAAACTAAAATGACGTGTTACATAAGATATGATTGCCATCTACTGGGGAAACGTAAAATTAAAATGATTGAACACAAATTTAATCTCATAGTTATGTATTTTATATATAAATTAATCAATAGATGTCCTACTTCATACAATATAAACCTAATTGAAAATTATTTTCATCTAATTTTATCTAACTTAACCATCGTTTGGTTTTCCCGGTGTAACTTCCACGCTGTTCTATTTTCCAATCCAATTTTTCCAATTTAAAAAATGACCGCCTTTTAGTAGTTGATTAAATAGTTATTAATTAATTAGTGATTAATTAGTTATTAGTTGATTAATTAGTTATTAATTAATTAGTCTCGTTCGACTTTTTTTCCCATGTATACAACAATTCAACCATTTTCTTTCTTTTCGCCGAGTCATCATGAATCTCCGGTAACATTTGATTAATTTGGTCATGTCATGCTTTCCTTGGTATTTTTAACAAACATTTTAACCATTCTTCTCTCGTCAATTCGTTCCATATATCCAAACCATCTCAGGGATCCTTTTTTTATTTTACTTATGATGCAATCATCCGCTTTACATTTCTTCCTTATTTCGTCGTTTGGTTTTCTATCGTATATCGTTTTCCCGCACATTCTTCTCTGTGATCTCATTTCTACGGCATTTATCTTACTTTCATCCTTTTTTGACAGCTCCAAGCTTCATTAATTTGTTTACAATTCTTTCATTCACACTGCATTCGCTTATTATGTTTACATTTGAAACTCTATCACATACAAATTTACGTCTAAGACAGTGACCCCCAGGGGTCTATGAAATGAAAATGGGGGTCAAAGTAGATCTCATGTCGGATGGTTGAAATCGTTGGCGACCTTTTTTTTAGCTCAATCGTCAAAGATCGGACATTTGATTTTCCCCAATGAGCTAAATAAAAAAAGGTCGAAAACAAATTCCGGCTTTTTTCCGTAATTTTTGGCCTGATTTAGCTCTGTGTCAGCTTCAAAAACTGCCTTTATAGTTATAGTTATAGATGAATTTATAAGAAAATCAATTTTAGGAAAGCAGGGGATCTACACAAAATATAATAGAAGAAATCGGCAAGGGGTCTATGATGCAAAAAAGTTTGGGAACCTCTGGTCTACGAGATATAATTTCTACTAAATTTGTTATATTTTCATTTTTCTTTTGCAAGTTCCATGCTTCACTTCCACACATAAAGGTATACTATAGTGCACTGCCCATTTAACATTTTTAGATAGGCTACAAATTAGACAAATAAATAAAATACTTTCATATCACAGTTACTCTTGTTAAACATTGTGTTGGCAGGCTTAAATTTCTGAGAAGAACTAATTCTTGTTGTTTATCTCCCAAGATCTCGATTCGGCCGAGGTGATCGAGGATGTGACGTTATCAACTACGTTTGTATCTCGACATCTTTGAATATTATTTCTAAAGTAGAGAGATATGGTACTGAAGTGTCTACGCACTGCTATGAAGACGTATTTATTATATAGGTATAAATTATGCAATTGACATATTCGTTCATTTATTAAAAATCAAATAGAAAACAGGGTTGTTGCGTTATTTAGTTGTGGTTGTTATATCTGATGCCGTAATATTTATGTATTTTGAAGGATTAATTTTATATCAATATAGCCGAAGGTATATATTTTTTTGGAAACAGAATATGGTAGTCGAGGCGTTTACAGGACTTATGACCTGTTATTGGTTGGGTTAAGCGATCGCTTTATTTTGGAACTTGTATATATGCTACAATGTTTAAATAACTTCAAATTTTTTAGGTTAATCTACACTAGCGCCATCTATTAAGATTATTTGTAAGCATTACATCTTCGTCTCTATTGAGATACAATTAATCCTTAAAAATGATTAACCCGCAATGGGTAAAAAGTATTTGTCTACAAGTATTTGTATACATTCAAAAAACAAATTATGTATTTTATTATTTTTTCAAATGTAACTATCTAACTAACCACCACGCCGTCTCTCCGAAGGGGTAGGCAGAAATAATGGACTACCACACTTTTCTTTCCTGACATATTTCTCTCGCTTCCCCAACATTCATACATCTCGTCATGCACGCGCGTCGATTTCTCTGACTCCTCACATGGCCGACATTCAATATTACCCTTCCACCGACCCTTATGTATGGAAGCGTAGCATGGAACTGGCAAAATAAGTATGAAAGTAGAATAAATGCAATAGAAATGAGATCTCTTAGACGAATGTGTGGATACTCTGCGTATGATAAGAGTGTCGAATGAAAATATAATAAGTGAATGCGGTGCGAATGATGGTGTTATGAACAAAATAATGAAAGGATCATTAAAATGGTTTGGACACATGGAAAGAATGAATGAAGAAAGAATGGTAAAAAAAATATATGTTAACGATGTAAATGGAACCAGAAATAGAGGAAGACCGAGAAAAACGTGGCACGATCAAATAAATCAAACATTGAATGTCGGCCACGTGAGGAGTTAGAGAAATCGACGCGCGTGCATACACGATGTATGAATGTTGAGGAAGCGAGAGAAATATGTCAGAAAAGAAAAGTGTGGCAGTCCATTCTTTCTGCCTACCTCTGTCTGAGAGACGGCGTGATGGTTAGTTAGTTAGTTTAGATATAATAAAATCGCCGTCAGGAGAGTTGATAAGAGTCGCGCAGATGTAAAACTGACACTTATCAACTCTAGATGAGTCGGTGAAATTCAGGGTTACGTAGGTGATGTTACGGACACTGTCCAGTGTAAATGCATAGTGGCGAATTCTTAACATATGTGAATTTCTTCAGCGTTAAAGTTGTGTGATGTTTATGAGTTCGCTTAGATCAAGTGGGAAAAATACCGAATGCACCTGTTGATCTGTGGACTCTTATGGATAAAGGACGGCGTGAACAATGGCCGCATGGACACGGGCTATCGCGGATGTCAGGCGTCGTGTCCCGTCGCGGTCACTCCTTCCGTCAATACAATCAGCCCTCGATCTCTATCTGGACCGCACTCTGACGTGTGGGGTGACCATCGCACAAAAACAAATGACAAATATTTTCCAAAACTAACTAACTAACTAACTAACTAATTAATACGAATGAAAACAAGTGTTTAATTTAGTTATGCCATGTCTTTTATGGCCTTCCTGGACTTCCTTTTTCATTCACACTACTTGTATATACCTTTTAACCATTTTTCCCTCATCCATTCGTTCCATTTATCCAAACCATCTTAGTGACCCTATTATTAATTATATTTAGGATTCATTCAATTATATGCTTGTTATATGCCCATGGAACCAAAATAAGCGACACTTACAAACACATAGTTAAAATCGCACACAAAGGCAATCTTGTATAAACATAGCATACACTACCTTGAATAAATTAAGGTATTATATTAAAAATAAAGACAATATAAGGAAAACAATATCACTTGAGTTATTTTTATATGTGTAACTATGACGACCTTCGTGGCAGAGTGGTTATGAGCTCTGATTTCCATGCCGAAGGTCCTGGGTTCGATTCCCGGCGGTGGCAGTGTGATTGTCACACTGTCTTTGGTCTGGTGTAGAATTCACGTGACAATAAAATGGCGAAAGAAAAATTAGAGAAAGACCTATGAAGAAATAAATATAATGTAGCTTTCGAAATTAAGAAAGCCCTTTACAATAATATTCCATTAATTAATAATAAAACTAATCATTCCCATAGTCCCATTCTAGCAATGTTCCCCATTGAAAATAATTTTAAATACTCCCATAAAATTAAAAAATTTAACACGCTAAAATCTGAATTCAGAAATTCTCCGTAATTTTTCCCTAATGAGCATGACTCATCGCTTTAACGGTATATTCGTCTTTACACCCACTTTCTCATACCTCCACTCTTACTCCACTATACATTATGACTAGAGCGAAACCGGTTGGTGTTACCAAATAAAGTGGTGTTAATACAAATTACTAAACGTGTATTATTATTTTATTTATAATTTATAATTTATTTATTTGGCTTAAGCGTATACAAGGGGTAGAACATGAAGAAATAAATTTATTTTGTGTCTAGATTTTTTTTTATCATGGACACCCTAGATTTTTCAACCATGTCGCACATCGGGATCAACTCGAATATCTCCAGAAATAACTCAATGTTTGAAGAACTACTTCTCGCTTCACAGACCGGGAGAGCGATATAGCAATCGAGGCGTTAGAGAGGAATAGACCACGCACCATGGGGAACAACTAAGATGGATTGACATCATCGCTCGATAAACGAATCAGATTAACGCTCCTATCGTCCATAGCCAATAAACTTTCCCTGTATTCAGCTTTTGATAATATTCTGAATTCAAAAAAACTTCAATTGATTACATCAGTGTTACCCGGCATTCAGGTTTCGATGTTCTTAATTCAAAATGATTCTTTGATATTTTCTTACAACTATGCATCAACTTCAAAGAATTATGTATCTTGTGGTGGACTTTTGTTTTTTTTTCAATATGTTCCTCTTGCAATAGTTGACAACTCCAACAAATCCAAAGCGATTAACGAGGATGAACCGCCAGGCTGTTCTATCCTGAAATAAATCACATATTTTACATTCACACACTGTGACACGCACGCTCATCGATTGTTCCGACTTGAAATGCCGAACTTGCCGCCTTTCAATAAGTGTTTAATTTGATCATGCCATGTCTTCTTTGGTCATAACCGACTTCTTTTTCCATTCATACTACTTGTATATATCTTTTAACCATTCTTCCCTCATCCATTCTTTCCATTTATCCAAACCATCTTAGTGACCCTATTCTTAATTTTATTTAGGACGCATTCAGTTATATGTTTGTTATATAGAAAATGCAATTATCAAAAATAATTCAGCAAGTGGATTTCTACAAGTATCTTTCAGTGTAAACATCCTCTGCAAGTTGCGCAAGCTGTGGAGGATCAAATCAAGAGCAGGCCCCAAGGGGTAAAATTTGGGCGGTCCACAAACTTAAGACAAAAAAAAAACATAACATTTATTAGATTTAATTTAAAAAAAAACGTATGTTTTTTTTAAAGTCAGTAGATTAAACTTGGCTTGGGTACCTCATTATTTTGATGTATTCAAAAAAATAAATTAACATTAGTTCCGCATGGACGGGGGACAGGACTAGCAAGTACAAGAGCGAAACTGCAGAAAGGGCGCCGCTGCGTTCTATAACTGGGTAGGGAAGGGTAGGGTAGTGGGGAGAGAGGTAGTTGGGGAAGGGGCTATTATTATGAAATTGAAATGAAATGAAATATTGATTACCAAATTAAATTTTCATCGAATCCTACATTTAAAGTTCTCAGAGCGCCTTTAGATGTTATTTGTTATTCCAGGTTCTATGTGGCCGCTTATTCCGTTCAATCCAGCATCTAAAAAGTGGCATTTATTTTAACAAAAATTTTGTTGAAAAATAAAAATCGACATCTGTAATCCTCTAGCATGGCAAAATATAGTATATTGTTCGTATAAAATCTTATATATTTTCTACAAAACATTTTAAGATAATTTTTCAGGAAACAATAAAATATAATTTAAAGTTTCTTTCTAGAACTATTATTATAGTTTATGGGAATGACATATTTCGGTTTGCTAAGGCATTATCAAATGATAATTTCTTAGCAAGGCGAAACAGAATAAATCTTTGCAGAAAACAGACATCAAATTAGTAAAACAGATTTTTTCTTTTGAATAACAAATCGCAACTTCAATTAGGAATGTGTATAAATTGTGGTCTGGGGTAGAATTCTGGTACCAATGAAATGGCGATAGATAACCTACATATCAAGAAGGATCAAAGCAGAATAAATGTGGTAAAGATGAGATCCCTTATTATAGGAGGAATTATTATTATTATTATTTTGTTGAATCGCTTTTTACATCATGACAGCGTGAGCCAAATCGATGTAAATGGTATTATAGCTATCAAAGTGATTCTCGTGACATGTGATAGGTACCTAATCTATCGCCATTTTATTGTCACGTGAATTCTACACCAGACCAGAGCCAATGTGACAATACACTGCCCTCGCCGGGAATCGAACCCGGAACCTTCGGGGTCAATTTTATTTATTTATTTATACATAATACACAAATGCGACATAACAAACGAAAAACATTTAGGCGACTCATTTTAACACAAAACGGTGTTGCAAAGATAAGATTAAACAACATGAAACCAAAAAATCATACATATCAGAAGGAACCCAAATATGTCGACGTCAGTGAGGCAGTACTCTTTCCAGAATTTGTAATTTTTTTATTATGAATACTGCTTCACTGACAACTGAAAATGTCCAAATCCGAGACGATTAGATTCAATGTCCGAATTGCTCTTCCCACTGGCATCACCAAAGGCAGGTTGGTTCTGCGTGACGGAGCAAAGAACAATTGATGTCGGCGCTGTCGCAGGTAATTATTAGGTAATCAGTCAATGCACTTACCACTCGGCCACGAAGGTCGTCTGTAGACTCTGTCGAATGTAGACCGGAAGAAAATATTATGAACAACATTATGAAAGGATTGAATTAATCAAATGTTTAATGTTGGTCATGTTAGAAGTCGGAGGAATCGACGTGCGTGTATGACTCGTTGTATGAATGTGGAGGAAGCTAGAGAGGTTTGCCAGGATAGAGTAGTGTGGCGGTCCATTCTCTCTGCCTACTCCTGCGGAGAAACGACGTGATGGCTTGTTTGTTTGTTTGTTATGAAAGGATCACTGCAATGGTTTGGACGAAGGAAGAATGGTTACGAAAGTGTACGTTAACGGTGTGAATGGAGTTCGTGGGAGAACGAGGAAAACTTGGCATGAATGTGGAGAAATCTAGAGAGGTGTGACAGGATCGAGTAGTGTGGCGGTCTTTTCTCTTTGTCTACCTCTTCGGGAAAATGGCGTGTTGGTTTGTAGTTGTGGTACAAGTCTTTCATTCTTGCACAGTGCTATATTTCACACAAGATTTTAATAAAGTTGAGTTATATTATTTCATTCGTACATTGATATTTGATATGTTATTAAACGTCCGCTAGACACGGCCTGGTACAAAAATTGCATTGTCTCGGCTATATTTATTGAGCCCGCAGCGATATTCTGTGTAGGTACAAACTTTCGAGTAAATACCTCTATTTAAAGTAGACCGGTCATACATTTCTATGTTCACATGAATAATAACATAATGCAAAAGGTTTGTCGTAAGATTGATATACTTCTGGGTTCGCAACAAGAGCTTGTAACTTCTCACGGCACTTTTTTTTTATTTTATTTTTTTATTTTTATTTTTTTATTATTATTTTTTATTATTATTATTTTTTTTTGGTCTAACGTAGCGTATTTATCACTTATTTTTCTTATCAGGGGATTCTTTGAGAATTCCGTCATCTTGGGGGGCATCCATCTTTAACATATGTTCCGGATGGTTATCTTCGACAGCGTCAGCACAGACTCTTTTATCTCCCAACATGCAGAACCAACCTGCCTCTGATGATGCCGGTGGGTAGAGCAATCAAACTACTGAACATGATCGTTTCGGAGATCGAAATCTTTCATATTAGTGAAAGTGATAAATAGTAATCTCGACTCAGAGAGTATCTCGTATTTCTTAAGTTGAACGCTAATGCATTAACACTGTGGAATTCTATAGTTATATACTTAGGAAATTGAAAAACTTTGTTTAATCCAATATTTAATAAAAAATATTTAAAAACACGACATGTTTCGGAAAATACCTCCATCTTCAAATTCTTAATTCTTATTTTGAAGGTAAAATTTAAAAACACATCAATCAAAATATTGTCCATCGTAAGCCATTACTTTTCTCATCTTTCTGGCAATTGATGAATCCATCGTCGAAAAAAACGCCGCGTTTTTTGAGGTAATCCAGCCATCGACCCAATTCTTAACATGACGCCCGTATGTCAGTACTGGGAGGATGCACATGTCAAATATATTTTTCTTTAGGTAGTTCGCGAAAGGATATAGGACAGTTTACCGAAAGCAGCCCACCTTTCCCCCGTTTACTGATTGTAGGTACGTATTAAAATTATTTCATATTACGCATCTTAAAGTTTGGTTCTCTTCTCTTGTGTATGACCAGTGGTTCCCAAGGTGTTTCCTAGGGGTCCATGTGACCGCTGAGGAGATCTCTGCTAAATTAATTTGGGAATGCGCGAACAACGTCGGGGGGTTCGCCAAAGGTTTAATACTATATAAAGTAATATAAATATACAATCTAACATTAATTAATTCAAATCATCCTACAAGATTCACAGATCTAATTTGAATTAATTGAAATTAAAAAAAAAATCTATGAAACTAAAACTGGTCGTTTACAATGGAGTGTTAGTACCAACCCTGATATATGGAAGTAAAGCATGGAACTGGCAGAAGAAGGATGAGAGTTAAATAAACGCGGGAGATATGACATCCCTTAGACGAATGTGTGTTAAAACGATGATCGACAGACTTTCAAATCCTGATATAAGGAAATAATATAGAGCAGAATAATTATGAACAAAAGTATGAAAGGATCACTGCGTTGGTTAGGACATATGGAACGCTTGGAAGTGTAAATAGAGTTCGGAGTCGTGGGAAATCGAGGAAAACTTGGAATGACCTAGTTAATTAAATTTTAAAGGTCGGCCGTGTTAGAAGTCGTATGACTCGCTGTATGAATGTGGAGGAATCTAGAGACGTGTGTCAAGATTGAGTAGTGTGGCGGTCCATTCTCACTGCCTATTCCTCCGGAGAAACGGCGTTCTAGTTTGTTGTTGAAATACTATATTTTTTTGCTTTTTAAAACTTAAGTTATATTTTAATGTTACAATGTATTCATTTACCATTCAAGACATAAAAGTATTTTTTTTCTATTAATTAATATTATACAGTTCAGGAGAGTTATTTCACTTGGGGATTCATGGTCAGGTTTTTGCTGTAATAAGGGGTCCATGAGCATAATAAGTTTAGGAACCACTGATCTAGACGATGGCGTTTAATGTTCCGACAGGGAATAGGCGGTTCATATACAACTTTATGGTACCTAAGCTATGCTGTGTGGTCCGAAAGGAAAGCTGAAGAAACAAGAGATCGCTGACTTGCACTCACATTTCATCTAGTCTCTGCAATCTCAAATTTAGAGAGTTTGTAGGACTTTTATGGTAGAACACGTTTATTGTTTTTTCTTATAAAATATGTAATATGTACAAATGTACCATGCACAAGCTGAAATGTGCACAACTGGCTTTGGTGAGACAAATGAAAAAAAAATTATTTGAAATTTCATCGTAGAAGATCATTGCAAATAATGAAAATATATTTTTTAAAACATATAAATGTGTAATAATGAAATAAAACGATGTTTTTTTAAATACTTCCACTTTTGTCTTTATTTCGACAGCGACCGGTTTCGCCAAGCTCGCTGACCTAAATTATTACCATTTTCCTTCTAAATAATGACCCTTTATCACCAAGTTATCCACCATCATTCAGTCCTTACCCCTCCCGCAATCAATGCGGACAAAAAAAATCCTCCCCGATAGCCCACTACGTACTCCGCCAAACAAAATGGTCTCACGCAGGACGTTATCTCCTACCCAAACTCCATCCAGGCACTGCTACTTATCTTCCCCTCGGAAACATACTTTTTTATAAATACAATCCCAACACTAACTGGTCTTCCATTCCTTGACAATAATGTAAGACTTTATCATAAACCCTAAATCCCCCCTCGCCCTCTTTTGGAGGGACACTCCGGGCCATACATTTAGCCCCAACATAAAACAACTACCAAATCGCATTCCAACAATGTTTCCTACAGACGTAAGAGGAATAGCCATTAGAGCTGAACCTCTGTAAGCCAGAAGATCCAAGTCCAAGTCCAAGTATACATACATATCAGGGGTAGTAAACATGATTCTGTACAAAAATAATATTAAAATAATTATGTAAAATTTACCAAATTAAAATATTGGTATTACAAATATGTATTTAGTTAAATTTTACTTAGGGTTGTGGCTTCAACCGGTTTACGAGTAAATATCAATTTTATAAAACCTCTTTTAAGACAAAATCTTTCACCGTAAAAACTAAAACATATAATAATTTTTCAACAATAAAATGTTCAAATATGTTCAGATAATCTATTGTTTTGGCCGAAATTCTAAGATACTTCGACATAATTAAATAATGTTTTAATTTTGAAACACTGTTATACGTATCACAATGTATTTTTTTAATGAGATTGTCGTGACAGCTGTTTCGCTGAACTATATTGGCATCACCACCATCACACAGTTGTTTTCTAGAAGATTTATTATATTTTATGATAGTGACTCGTTTCGTCTTTCTAGGGCTGTCTTTCGTCTTCTGGATAATATAAATATGTCACTCCGTATAATATAATAAAACTTACAACAGACATTTCATTTTTTACTCTTTTATTGCTAAAATATAAGTTAAAAAAAAAACATCATGGTTTCCAGGTCAAAACATCGATAAATACATTATATTGGTAATAAATTATTAATATTTTTAATACAAATTTCTTGGTGTAAGTTCATTTCAAATAATAAAAACAAAAAACTTGATAAAATTTCTTTATTATTAGATATATAATATATTTAGTGTGCTTCCACTTGTGTTATTCTTCGACCGGTTTCGGCAGCTTGCTGCCATCTTTACGTCAACATTTATTTAGTTTACTTTTAACTACTGTCTCTCAAGATTTCGCCATATTCATACATCGGGACACGCACGCTCGTTGATTTTTCCGACATACCTGTATAACATGGTCATATTTCAGTACAATTTGTTCATACCATACTTTCCTCGACCATCCTCTATTTTTTCCATACACAAATTGTAACATTTTAATTTTTGTTATTTGCAATGAACTTCTACCGATCAATTTCAATTAACTAATGTATGTATTTGTTTAAAATGTGATTTTATGAATTACATATTTTTTGCAACAATAAAATTAATAGCGACGCTCAAGCAATCATAAACAAATTCGTATTTTTTGCATTAAAAATAAAATAAAACATTTAATTTGACATCACCCATCATTGTCATTGAAACATTGTCTTTGGATAAATTATTCTATTAAAAGAATTCATATCTTTGTTACGTATCGCGCTCGGTGAATGTTAAATAACCGTGCAGTCCGAATAATTCTTTTTTAAGTGTAATTTATGTAGATTCATAATTAACATTTGACGTTCGTCTGCATTAAAATCATGACAATGTCACGAAGTCGTCGCTTTCTTGTCAATCCTCGTTTACGGATCACGAGTCTGTCATAGACAATGCTTCCACAGTCATCAGCCACTCATTTCACGCAAAATTATCCCCGAAAACATCGGCCCACCGTACAGACGACATGCATACTGAACACTGCGCGCTAGCTGCAATTAGTGCGTTATGGGAATATTATTAATATTATTTTGTTGAATCGCTCTTTATATCATTAAAACGCTAGCCAAATCGATGGAAAGGGTATAGCTATCATATTGATTCTCGTGACGTGACAGGTGGCTAATCTATCTCCATTATTGTTACGTGAATTCTACATCAGACCAAAGAGAGTGTGACAATCTCACTGCCATCGCCGGGAATCGAACCCGGGACCTTCAGTGTGGCAGTCATAGCACTTACCACTCAGCCACGAAGGTCGTAACAACATTATATGATAAACTG
Organism: Lepidostoma basale; assembly: GCA_022606425.2. NCBI lineage: Eukaryota > Metazoa > Arthropoda > Insecta > Trichoptera > Lepidostomatidae > Lepidostoma > Lepidostoma basale. The sequence continues at coordinate 933,638 of JAHDVF020000657.1, forward strand.
AGCCCATCCGAGAATACTACGCAAGGAGAAAATATAATATTACCCTATTTGAATATAATATAAATAAAACATTAAGAGGATTTAGATCAGTGATTCCCAAAGTGGTCTATAACCCCCAGGGGTCTACGACAGTTGCAATAAAAATTTGGGGCCCACGAGATGTAAATGGAGGTCCACGAGATGGTTTAAGTAAATTGATGCTGAATATTGAAACGGAAAACGCATATCGACCTTTTTTTAGCTCATTTGGGAAAAATTGGACGACCGAAACCGTAGGCGACCTATTTTTTTTGGTCCAACAGCGACTTCAGGTTAGTAGGTAGAGAATTCGCCGGCGACCTTTTTTTTAGGTTGACAACATCCGGGCCTGCTTAATACTATCGCAGAGGGAATGGTTGAGGGCAGAAATTGCAGAGGCCGTCCATGGAACGCTTATATGGACCACGTGATAAGAGACATGCGTTGTGGCAGCTGCACAGAAATGAAAAGCCTGGCTAAAGACAAGACTGAGTGGAAGGGAACAAATGAGGCCTATAGCAAACCAATCCACCGGATTATTTATTTAATAAAGTTATGAAACACACAGAAACATTTTAGAACTTATAAAACAATAAACAATAAATTATTAATTTACAAATCGCAAATGAGAAAAAACAACTAAAACATTAAATATCGGTACTTAGAACACATTGAAAGTAATTTCGACGAAAGATCGCGAGAGAAGCGGTATCTCTTACCTCATTTGACAATTCATTATACATATAATTTAAATCCTCTATAAAAAACACCTTTCCCTGTACTTTTAAGTCTGGGTCTCCAGAGTCGGAATCTATCACGACCTCTCGTCAAATAGTCATGTATTTCATCACTATATGCTACATTTTTAGTTTGATATCCAGGCACCATATTACTCTTAATTTTATAAACAAAAATCTAAGTGTTGTAAAGAACTAGTTTTCTTGAATTAATTTTTTAAAATTTATTTCTATTGTTGAAATTCTACTATATCTACCCCAACCAAGTATAGCCCTCATTCCTTTATTCTGTAAAACCTGTAGTTTATCAATATCTCATATATTATATTTGCTAAAAACAATACTCTCTCTCTCTCTGGTTTCAATCCTGGGATTGGTTTGCAGCAATTTCCTCTATTCTTCTCTTCCATTCTTCCCTGTCTTGTGCGGCTCTTTTAGAATCTGCATATGATGAGCAGCGCTCGTCCACCAACAGGTCCTCCGGGTACTATCGGCGTAAGCGTCCCCTAGAGTTTGTCCCCTCGGTCATACCCTCCATTATGGCATGCAAGAGGCCTTCTTGTCGTATTACATGGCCGATCCATCTTGCACGCCTTAAAATAATACAGAATAATAATAATTAAAATTAGGCAATATTAAAGCATTATAGTCCAGCTTTCTATACTATTTATATCCAATTTATTTCTGATTCTAAATAAGAAACCGATTTTTATACCGATTTTTTTAAAACTTGCTTAAAATTTAATTGAATGTTCGATTTTTCATCGAATATAATACCCAGATACTTGACATAAGAAGTGTAACCGTGAATAAGACAAAGCTCTGAAGATTTGAATTTTTACAACAACAACAACAAGCCATCACGCCGTTTCCCCACAGGGGTAGGCAGAGAGAATGGACCGCCACACTACTCTATCCTGACATACCTTTCTACATTCCTCCACATTCATACAGCAAGTCATACACGCACGACTATTTTTCCGCTTTCTGACATGACTAACCGTTACAATATGATTAATTTGGTCATGCCATGTTTTCTTCGGTCTACCTCGACTCCGTACTCCATTTACATCGTTAACGTATACTTTTTTTAACCATTCTTTCTTCTCCCATGCGCTCCATTTGTCCGAACCCACGCAGCGATCCTTTCATAATTTTGCGCATAATACCTTATTTCGCTCTACATTCCTTTCTAATATACGTATCAGCATTTGAGACTTTGTCGTACATCATTCTTAGGGACCTCATCTCTACCGCATTTTTTCTGCTCTCATATTTCTTCTGCCAGTTCCATGCTTCGCTTCCATACATAAGAGTTGGGACCAGAACTCCATTGTGAACGGCCATTTTCGCTTTCATTGATAAATTCTTGTTTCCAATAACTTTGAATTTTTAAATTTTTTTATAATAAGCATTGTGTTACGTGCACCCTTTTCCATCTATCACCATGATATTTGAAGCATTGCTTGACCTATAACGAGAAATGATGAGAATTAACAATACTTTAAAAATAGCCATCATCGTTATGGAAATGATTCTGAAACAATCAATCTGTACTTTCTAACCATCTTCAGCTTTCGCAATAGCTATTGTCAGGATGGCTTGATCAAAATGTACAAAGCGCAACAATACGTTTCTATTTTTCGAATAACTTGTGTAATGGATAGCGCACCATTGCCGGACAGACAGAATAATCGAAAAGGAAAAACAAGACAAAAATGATTGCCAAATAGTTTATATCGGCTAATAGGAGTAACCATAGAAAAATATTTATATATTCTTCTTCATCTTCTCCGGTGCTACAACCCTTGGTGGCAGTGGCGTGCCTAGGGTCAGCCAGTAAGGCAAGCCAAGGAATTATAAATGAATATTCGTAAAGAAATGACATAATCATTATTTTCACAACATTTCTGCACATAAAGTAAATGACAGATAACATTTAGACAATATAAATGATGTTCGTTACACATCGAATAGTAACATACTTCAGAATGATAAAGCCCGGCTTCAAATCCATACAAAAAATGTAGATGTCTTCTGGTATATATGAACCTAGTTATATGATTACAAGCCAAAAATACATAAGTGCGACAAAGACCCTTTTACATTTTGCAAGCCCATCGAAAACATGATTTCGTGGGCGTCTCACCTACGATACTTATGAGTGAAACAAAACATACACGTAGGTCATTTCTGCGCATGTCGGAGGAGTCATTTCCAACTCAACGAATTGAATCACATTAATGCCCTCGCGCGAAATTCAAAATAATATTTTATTCGTAGACGGCTCAGACGCGCAAAAACATCGTTTTAATATAGATTTTTTAAGGCAAGCCCGGCTTCTGGGCTTGTATGGACGTACCGCCACTGCTTGGTGGGTCTTAGCCTCTTCCAAGAAACGTCTCCATCCCGACTTATCTCTGGCCGCCACCTCCCAGTCTTGCTGTTTCAGGACCCAACAGTCAGCTACGGCACCATCCAACCATCGCAGTTTCGGCCTGCCGACGACTCTTCGCCCTACTGTAATTATATACTTACACCTGAAGATGGAGGTTACCTCCGAAACATTGTCGTGCGACAACAAACAATATTATTCTATAAATATATTGAATAAACTAAAGTGTTTCTAATTCCAATTCACAATGGAATTCCACAGTATTATCGCCTTTACTTTCAATAAAGAGAAGAATGGTTAAAAAGTTGTGTACAAGTTGTGTGATGAAAAACATGATACAACCAAGTTATGGTAATCAAATTCTAAAAGGTGGCCATATTTGTAGTCACAAAAATCAACGAGTGCGTGGAGTATGAAGTGAAATCTCCCAATAAAATATTCTCGTAAAAGTAATATTTTCAAGAGCTCGGATTGAAATTCCATGGAATTCCACAGTATTAACGCCTTTACTTTCAATAAAGAAAAGAATGGTTAAAAAGTTGTGAACAAGCTGTGTGATGAAAAACATACCACAACCAAGTTAATAAAATTCTAAAAGGTGGCCATATTTGAAGTCACAAAAATCAACAAGTGCGTAGAATATGAAGTGAAATCTCTCAATAAAATATTCTCGTAAAAGTAATATTTTCAAGAGCTCGGATTGAAACACTTCTAGTAGTATTGGTCTCTATTATAATATCAAATTTTGTTGTTGTAAGTACAGTAAAACCTCGATATTACGGACCAAATGGGGGGAGGGTAAGTCCGTTAAAGCCGAAAGTCAGTTATATAAAAATATGTTAAAATAAATCAAAAAACTGTTTTTGTAAAAATATGTACACTGTATTTAGATATAAATAAACAATACAAAATACAAACAAAATTATATTAATTATCTTCGGATAATGTAATGTTGCTGTTTGATATCGACGCGCTTGGTTTCGGTAATCCTGGTTTGAAAAAGGAATCAAGGTTTGTTTGCACTTTTGAAGTTTGCTTTTTTTTATAATCAACTCTCTAAAATTATGTATGCGTATAATATAGGTGAACTTCGTTATCTGAATAGTCAATGTGATCTCACGACTGATAACTTCATTTTTAGCAGTGTTGTTTCTTCTTCTTCTTCGCTATCTCCATCCTCGGCATTAAGTCTCAAATTCTAGTTCTAAATGTATGATGTGATTATCGTGGCCGCTAAAAATTCTTTGCATGCGGCGAAACTAGAATATTAACAGGACGTATTTAATTTTTTTAACTTTTGACCGGATTTTTGTTCGTTATATCCGAATTTGGTTAAATTGAGGTCCGTTTTATCGAGGTTTTACTGTAGTGTCCGTCTCTGGACAGCTAATGAGCCCTTCAAAAGCAGGATTAACGATCTACAGATCATCACAACAATCCATACAATGCCCCATTGTTCGGGACACGACTCGGGTACGGAGGATGATGTTATTGATGGGAGGAGAGATATCTTGAGAGAATATGTCTAATGCTGTGTCAGCGGCACGGGATGTGATTGCTAAATTAATAAAACCTTTTTATAATGCACAGCTATGAGAAAAGGACACCCTTTGGAACTGCGACGAGATGAAATGAAACAACAGCGTTTTGCTGTTAAGAAAAATAAGAAATATAATGGTTTATCTCTATATTCCTGTGCCGAAACTTATACATATATGGAAGTGAAGCATGGAACTGGCAAAAGAAGAATAATGTATAATAATAGCAGTAAGAATAAGAACTCTTGAAGAACGAATGTGTGATAAATCTGTATATTATGAGTGTAAATGTAAATATAAGAAGTTAATGCGGCGCGAATGAAAGTGTTATGAACAAAATAATTAAAGGATCGTTTTGATCAGTGATTCTCAAAGTGGTCTGTATAGACCCCCAGGGGTCTACGACAACTTGCAGGGGTCCACGACAGTAACGAAATGTAAATGGGGGTCCACGAGATGTAAATACTAGATGTAAAACGAGATGTAAAACTGATGTAAATACGAGATGTAAAACTAAATTAAAGCCGAATATTGAAACGAATATCGAAATGTTGGTAACCCTTTTTTGTAGCTCGACAACGACTTCCGGCCAATAGAATTCGGCAGCGACCAATTTTTTTTAGCAATGGATTTAAAAAATCAATTAAAAAAGCAGGGGGCGAGATAGAAAAAATTGGCAAGGGGTCTACGGGACAAAAAAATTTGGGAACCTCTGGTTGAGATGATTTGGCCCAGGGAAAACATTAATGAAGACAAAATTGTGAAGAAAGTAAACAACGTGAACAGAGCTAGAAATAGAGGAAAACCGAGGAAAAAGTAGCACGATCAAATCAATAAAATGTTAAATATCCGCCACGTAAGGAATTGAAAAAAGTTGGCGCCCGTGCATGACACGATATATGAATGTAAAGGAATCGAAATAAGTATGTCAGCACAGAACAATGTAGCGGTCCATTCTGTCTGTCTACTCCTCTGGGGAGACGGCTTGATGGTTAGTTAGTTAGTTAGTTATTTCTATATTTGTAGGATGGTGGTCTTCAAAAATATCTGATCACGCAATCATAAAGCAGAAGTTATTTATGGATCGCAGAGGTTTCTTATGTATGTAAGTAAAGCATGGAGTGATGAAAAATGGACAAGAAGACTGCTGACTTGGAGACCGAGGACGGCTAAAAGAAGTGCAGGGCGACCGCAACTACGGTGAAAGGATGATCTGAACAGACAGATCGGAATAACCTGGATGCAGTCTGCACAAGACAGAGTGACATGGAAACGAATGGAGGAGGCCTTTGTCCAGGAGTGCACGGGAATTGACTGAGGAAGAAGAAGAAGAAGAAGAAACATTAATACGATAACACAGTTCCTGTCTTGTTTTATGTTTTTACGTAAATATTTCTAGAAAACAAATGCGCAATTTGATTTGAATACGTTATAAATTAATTTACGTATGCGCATTCCGGTTGCATATTTCAGACGTACGTTTTTGCGTCGTAAAAGTTTACAGTATGACCGTTGCACAGAGATATCAACATTGTCCCACCGCTAATGTCATACCGTCAAAAGGACTGACGTATCTAAAGGCAGCTATCTCTTGGTGATGGTTGTCTCCATCGAGGCTCAAACGGCGTATGTCACAATGTTTGCTTACAACTTGCATGGATGGGATGGACGCTTGTAGAACTGTGGGAGTTTTAAGTTGTTCTACGCAATTTTCAAATCAGTTTTTATATTTCTTAACTGGTTGTTAAGACTATTGTATTAAACAGTTTGTTGCTAAATTTCTGACCATTATTGAATTCTTTTGATAGAAATTCATCGTGACAATTTGATTTTTTTTTTAAATTTTCTCTACCAGACGGTGTAAAAGAAGAGTAAATATGGTGAGGCTGTCTAAACCAGTCTGAATAAAAAAATAAATAAATGATAAGAATGTAATATAACATTCTTTAACTAAATCTATTTAAAAAAATATGTGTCTTTTTTATATACTTTGTATACAACACTTACATTTATATAAAAAAAAATTAAATATCAAACATGTTTCGGATTAACCAGCCCTTCATCAGTGATAATATATAAATATTTAAAATATTATAAAATTGTTTACAAATACGGTCAGTTTTGACATCAGTCTAGAAAGATGGCATGATGGGACACATTCTTCGCAACGAGGTCTGCTGCACCTCATCATGAAAGGGAAGATTGAGGGTAGGCGCGGTGTGGGAAGACCCCAAATGTTCTGGCTCGAGAATATCAAAGAGTGGACCTAAATTCGGAGGGTGGTGGAGTTGTTCCGGCTGGCACAAGACAGAGAGGTCTACGCCAAAGTAATAGCCGACGTCGAGGGGACCTGACATGGCACTCCGAGAAGAAGTAGAAAAACAAAATACAAAAGTGTTAATTGCAAAATTATGATTGATAGTTGAGGTATAAGTTTTGTAAAACTCCATTATTAATTTATAATAATAAATACGATTGTTTAGTGGTTTTACTTGGTTTTAATTTATATAAATTATACAAATTGTGACAAATTTGTTTCGCCTTGCGAGGGCATTCTCAAACTCTTATTGTCAGTTTGAGAATGCCCTCGCAAGACGAAACAAATTAGTCACAATTTTTGTGATTTATTTAAATTAAATCCAAGTAAAACCACTAAACAATCGTGTTTACTATTTATTATATTGCAAAATTATTTTTAGGATTAATTCAATTGAAATAAAATGATTTCTTAATAATAAATACGAATGAAAACGTCAGTTTTCTAGAAGTTTTATTATATTTTATAGGAATGACATGTTTCGCTCTTTTAAGGCGTTATCAAATGACATTTGATAATGCCTTAGAATGGCGAAACATGTCATTTCCATAAAATATAATATAATAAAACTTCTAGAAAACTGACGCTTTCATTCGTATTAATTATTTAATATGGAGTTTTACATCTTTATTCAAGAAACAAAAAATGATTTTTTAATATATTTTTTTGAGATTCGGTGGGCGTTCTTCGCAAAAAAATCTTGCAAACTCTGTCATAGCTTTTTAAGAACATCTGCTTTAGGAAATGTAAAGAGACGCCGCTCTACGGTGCCCTTTTGTTTCCTAACACGGTCGTAAAGTACTGGAGTCAAAGGAATATAGATCGGAGGATGCTGGCTGACAGTTATATGGGCATGTTCCTCTAAATGTTAGGCGGCGTCTGTCGACTAGATCATGTGAACGCAATATTATAATGAACGGCCGATGTGTGGGAACAGAGCCACAATATGACAAGCTCATGTATCTGCAAAAATGTTTCGCTTCTAAAATGTCAATGAAATTGATGGCTGATCAATGTAGAATCAATATAATATAATATAATGGACTTAATACTAAAACTATGTAATATATTTATTTCTTCTTGCGCAATGATAATATAAATATTTAAGTACTTATTTTAATCACTGCAGACTTAAAGTGCATTGAAAACCCGTCAGAATTTAGATCGAGGCTCAAAACGCACCTGTTCAAACTATCCTATCCTGATGCAAATGGTGATCGACTGCGTCAGGTGCATCCCACATACTAAAATGTTTTATTTTTAACAAAAATGTTTATCTTTAACAAAATGTTTGTTTTTAACAAAATGTTTATTATAACTAAATGTTTATTTTGACAAAATGTTTATTTTGAACAAAAATGTTTATTTTCAACTGTATGTTTATTTTTTACAAAAATGTTTATTCTTAACAAAACGTTCATTTAATTATTTTTCTAAATATTTTTAACAAAATGTTTATTTTTAACAAAATGTTTATTTTTAACAAAATGTTTATTTTTAACAAAATGTTTATTTTTAACAAAATGTTTATTTTTAACAAAATGTTTATTTAGAAAAAAAGCTAAGATGGCAGTGCACAATGGTGTTCTTGTGCCGACCCTTATGTATGGAAGTGAAGCATGGAACTGGCAAAAGAAGGATGAAAGTAGAATAAATGCAGTAGAAATGAGATCTCTCAGACGAATGTGTGGCAAATCTGTATTTGATAGAGTGACAAATGCAAGTATAAGAAGTGAATGTGGTGCGAATGAAAGTGTTATGAACAAAATAAGGAAAGGGTCATTAAGATGGTTTGGACACATGGAAAGAATGAGTGAAGACAGAATGGTAAAGAAGGTATATGTAAACGGCGTGAACGGAGCTAGAAATAGAGGAAGGCCGAGGAAAACGTGGCACGATCAAATCAATCAAATATTGAATGTCGGTCACGTGAGGAGTCGGAAAAATCGACGTGCGTGCATGACAAGATGTATGAATGTAGAGGAAGCGAGAGACGTATGTCAGGACAGAACAGTGTGGCGTTCCATTCTTTCTGCCTACCCCTCCGGGGAGACGGCGTGACGGTAAGTTAGTTAGTTAGTTAGTAAATATGTTTATTTTTAACAAAATCTTTATTCTGAACCAAATTGTTCACTTTAACTAAAATATTTATCTTCAACTAGTTCATAAAATGGAGCTACAGCGCCCTTGAGATGATTAATTCATAAAAATGGCGCTCTATAAATCTTCCAATTTATTATTATTATTATTATATTATGGATGATCTACAAGTCCTAGTATCAAGAATGTACGAAATATGCAATAAATGTGACCTTGTCATAAACGTGTCAAAGTCTAATGTTATGGTATTCAATATTTCTTGAACAATGATGTAAAACTCCATATTAAATAATTAATACGAATGAATGTCATTATGTGTGAATGTTGGAAAGGTGCAATAGTTATGTCACGATAGAAAAGTGTGGCAGTCCATCCTCTCTGCCTACTCCTCCGGAGAAAATATGTGATGATTAGTTAGTTCATCATCAGCCGTCTGTCATCCACTGCTGAATGTAGGCCTCTCCCAAAGCACGCCACCGCTCCCTATCTATTGCCGCTTCCATCCATCCATGCCCAGCAATCCTCTTCAGATCGTCGGTCCAGCGGGCAGGGGGACGTCCAATTTTGCGGAATCCTGTAGATACGCGGTCCCACAGATATGGCCAGCCCATCGCCACTTCAGCTCGCTCATCCTCAGAGCCATCTCAGTCACCTTGGTTTGTTGTCGAATAAATTCGTTTCTAAATCTGTCCCTCAAGGTGGCTCCAAGCATGGCTCTTTCATTGGCGCGTTGGGCGACCTTGAATCTGGTTAGTTTAGTTTAAGTAATTAACCATCACGTCATAGGCAGAAATAATCGACCACCACAATGTTATTTCTTGACATACTTTTCTCGCTTCCTCAACATTCATACATTGTGCATGTAAGCACGTTGATTACTCCTCACTCCTCATGTGGCCGACATTTATTTGATTGTTTTGTTCTCGTCCTTTTAATTGGTAGTAATGAGAATAATTACCAGGAATTTATATACACATAAGAGGTTTTTATAAATATATAAAACGGGTTTGTGTATTTAGGTAGCATGTTCACAGCAGATGGCCGAACGGATAGTGACGTCGAAAGAAGGGTTGGTGCGGGTCACAAAGTGAATGGAGCTTTAAAAATAGTTATTGGAAACAAGAATTTATCAATGAAAGTGAAAACGGCCGTTCACATAAGAGTTCTGGTCCCAACCCTAATGTATGGAAGCGAAGCATGGAACTGGCAGAAGAAGGATGAGAGCAGTATAAATGCGGTAGAGATGAGGTCCCTAAGACGTATGTGTGGTAGAACGATATACGACAGAATCTCAAATGCTGATATAAGAAAGGAATGTAGAGCGGAAGAAGGTATTATGAACAAAACTATGAAAGGATCGCTGCGTTGATTCAGACATATGGAGCGCATGGATGGAGAAAGAATGGTTAAGAAAGTATACGTAAATGATGTAAATGGGGTACGAAGTCGAGGCAGACCGAGGAAAACATGGCATGACCAAATTAATCAAATTTTAAAGGTTGGTCACGTTAGAAGTCGGAGGAATCGACGTGCGTGTATGACTCGTTGTATGAATGTGGAGTAAGCTAGAGAGGTTTGCCAGGATAGAGTAGTGTGGCTCTCCATTCTCTCTGCCTACCTCTGCGGAGAAACGGCGTGATGGTTTGTTTGTTTGTTTGTTTATAATAAGGTTACATATGAGGGTATTATTTGCAAACCCGGCAAACTCCACCAACAATCAAAAGTGAGATATGAATTGGGTCTTATTCATAATACATTTGCACACAATTTTTATTGATTTTCAGTTTCAAATTCGGCTTCATTCTGAAGAATTTTGCTATTAAAATATAGGGTTTGTTGCAAACATGGCAACCTCCACATAAGTGTTGCAAAGCTGGCAAACTCCAAAATGAAATTCATTTTTTTTACTTTAATTATCAACATAATGATGATTATTTCATGGCCCTCATATATAAAAATTAAATACACTCATATATAAAAATTAAATAGAGGCTTTAACATGAGGGGACGTAACAAAAACGAGAATGGTTTTTTGTTTGAATTTTCCCCCTTTAATTGTGCACATAATTTGGAGCCGTCTACCAGGAGTCCATATTGCACGAGGAGGTATCCCCGAACTGATTAATTTAAAGCTGGTCGGAGCTCGACCGGGCGAGGGAGATAGCGAGAGCGGATAGCTGGTTTGATAAAGTCGTATCAGCGATCAGCGGGCGGAGGTCCCGCCAAGAATCGCAAACCGCAAATTTACTACGTAGAACAAGATTCGAACATTTGATAGGGACAGCTTAAACCTTAATGTACCACTTCGAGCCAGGGATGAGTAAAACAAAACGAGAAGCGAAAAATAAATTCCGTTATCCATTCACATCGAAACATTTTTCATCATCAATATAAACCTAACGGTTCGGGTGTGTCACAGATTTTATAAAACCCACATTTGATCTCTGAATATAACGATTGATTTCCAAATTCAAAATAATTTAAAACTCTTATTTTTCTGCAGATCTTGCAATCTGTTTAGACAGGATATCTATCCAACATTCTCTTCAGCTTTTTGGTGGTTGTCCTGGTGGTCAAAGAGCCTCCGGAGTCACGTATATTTTGATCTTAGGAAACCTCGCTGGTTCCATCCTCTCACTATGTCTTCTATGTCTTCAATATTGCAAGTTCTACGACACTTTTTGTTAGGTATTCTATCTCTAATGTTTATATCCTCGATAGGTGGTAATGTTTATCAATACACTTTAATTGTTATCTGATGAAATTCTGATTGGAAAGAAATCGAATATCAGATAAAAAAATTAATCATGTGGAATAAAAACAAAGCATGTAAGTATTTACATTTACAATATTAAAAAAATGTACTATGTTGATACTGATGTTAGATAACGGATGTTAGATAACGGTTGCTTTTATTTCATTGGATAATTTAAATTTTCAGATTTTAAGTTATCTCCGGATGCCTAAGGGACACTGTGTGGGACAATAAGCATATGCTAGTGAAAAGCAAAGATAGAATTTATAAAACATGTATAAGGCCCATAATGACCTACGGAATCGAAGCAAGAGCAAACACTGTCAGAGCCAAACAACTCTTAATAGTAGCAGAAATGAGAACAATGTGACCTATTGTGGGGAGAACCCTTACAGATAGGATTCCTAATGTAGAAATTCGCAAATCCTGCAAAACTGAGGACATAGTGAGATGGAGTAGACTGAGAAGACGATTCTGGAGGGACCGCATCCAGAGAATGGATCCAGCAAGAATTCCTAAGATCGTGATGCACGAGACTCCAGAGGGCCGTCGACCACCAAGACGACTATCAAAGAGATGGAGAGAAGGCTGGTCGTCTTCATCACAGGAAGAAAGTTAATATCCCGCAGAAACAGATCGCAAAATCTACAATCAGAAAAAGAAGAAGAAGTTTTTAAGTAATTAATAGTTAACGTGTGAGAGCGAGTTGTATTTTTTTCATATTCATTAATTGTACATTTATTTTCTGTTCATGTTACTATGCATGTATTCAATAAAGTAAAAATGAAATTACTTCATTGATTCTATTCATTATCATCGGCTGTCCCTCTTATCCGAGGATTGTCCTTCAGGATTGCAGGTTATCATTTGGCTTAAGAGTTCTATCCTGGACTCATACACTTTGGGACATCTAGAGCAGGAGAATACGTTGTCAGTGGAGTCGCCATCGTCATCGAATGGTCTCTCTTTTCTTCTCCTCCTCCTCACGTAGAATTTAATTTGCTTCATTACTTCTATTACGTACTAGCTGACCCGGCGAACTTGGTACCGCCTCAGAATTAATAGATGTTGTGTTAACTTATTAGCTGAATTAAATTCAGTTATTTATTTAGTTAAAATAAATAAAGTTCAATAAATGTGCAAAAATCAAAATGAAAAGTATTTGAATTTCATTGATATGAATGTAATTCACATGGCAGCAAGGGATTTACTTTATTGAAGCGAATCGAAATGATTTGCTTGGAATTGTTGCACTACTTTCTGTTAAACTATTATATTTGTTGGAAGGGATGCACTCGGGACGATTTTTTCTGTTTTGATAGTTATTTTACTATTCGGGACGGAGACAAATCCAATAAATCACGGATCATCAAAATCGGTCCAGCCGTTCTTGAGTTATAAATGGTGTAGCTAACACAACTTTGTTTTATATATTGTATATAGAAGAATTGAATGTTAAATTGAATCGTAAATATCATTGAAAGTCTGAGGGATAAAATACCCAAAACCGAAATGAGATGCCGGATAAAGCTTGTTGATGTCATAGACCGTGTTGCCAAGCTGAAGAGGAAATGGGCAGAAAAACAGGAATCTGCCTCTGGTGACGCAGGTGGGAAGAGCAATTAGTCTGCTGAACACGGTCTCTTCGGAGATCGACGTCTTTCATATTAGTGAAGGTACGTTCAGGGGACAAATACTCTTGACTTTAGAAAGTATCATGTCTTCCTAATGTCGAACCATCTCTAATGCATTCCTGGTATTATGTTGTATTTTTATAATATTGTACCTGTACTCAATTAAACATTTTGCTGTTTGTAATGTCTGTTGAGTTATTAAACTGATTTGATTTTATTTGGTTTGACATGTCGCCAGATAGGGAACAGATCGATGGTTACCCAGAATCTTGGCGTGTAGACCATGAGAGGGAAAAGGGGGCGTCGCTTGACACCAACAAAGATGGGCTGACGATTTCATCCCAATCTGGGCATGACGAACGAGAGTCACGCATGATAGAGGAAAAAGGATTTTTTTTAAGAGATCTATAAACAACAAAATAGAGAAATAGCATTAAAAAAAGTTCTCGTATATATTGTTCTATCGAAAACGTAAAGTAAAGCCAATTGTTGCAATCGTTTACAAATTATCTTAGCAGCTGGTATTAAATAAAATAAATCACGCGTGTACTCGAGCTGAGCAAAGCTTAAGCCAAGAACACTCCACCGTAGGTAACTCGCCGAGATGGTAGATAAACCTCCTCCGTGTATTTCTCGGAAGACTTTATTCGCGGCTTCACGCCTCCTATAGACCCGAGAAGCTCTCTGCCACCGAGTAAATACACACAAGTCTAATAATATGGAATATATTAAACATAAGGGAATCGTTTGAGCTTTTGATAAATATGCTTAAACCGTTGTAAGTGTTTGCGCATTTCAGTAAACATTTTAACACTTTTGCGGGTCGAAGAAATTTGTTAATTTTTGCTTACTTTTAAAGCTGTGTGTTTTGTTTAATGTTTTGTTTCTCATAACAATGTATTTAAATAATTAAACTATACCAAGAATATAATTTAGCTTGCTTTTTTATAGAAATAATTTCCAATATTGTGCTTTTTGTTTATTGAACAATGATATATAACTTCATATTAACTATTTCATTTGACGAAGAGAATTTTAGAATGTTTTAGTTGAAATACTCGTATTTTATAAATGCTTAAAAAAATTTTTTTTCTAGAAAACAAAAGTTTTCATAAAATTAAACATTTAATACAAAATTATTTCAATTATGCTTCCAATTCAATAATTTAATTTCACAGTCTACACCTTTAATAAAATGCCAGAATTAATTTTCTTGTGTTAAATTTTTTAATGGATTATTTAATACGAAAGATTTTTTCGGATATAACTAGTTTGCGCAGATTTTCACGAATTGTGATTTTTTATCTTGTGTATATTCGTGTAGTTCGTCTTTCTCGACCGACGTCTCGGAGACCGTTGCAGTCTTCATATTCAGGGTAGTTATGACACTAGTTACTCCTTTAAAGCAAACCTCCAAAATACTTACACCGATTGTGAAAAGACTGCAGAATACAGACTTAGGTGGAGAATAACAGCAAATAAAGGCACGCAGGACTTTGAAGCATAGTGCAGAGACGAGGAAGATAGGAGGAGGAGACGATAGGAGAAACTAACAGGAGACGGTGATGGCTTTACTACCAGCGCCTTCCCCTGCTCCAGATGCCTCAGAATGTGTGGGTCCAGGATTGGGCTCTTGCGGACCCACAACCGCGAAGGACAATCTTCCTCGGACACGAGGGACAGCCGATGATGATGATGATGAGTTACGAAACGTTGGCCGAGGAAGAGAAGTTACACAGATATATATAAGATTCCAAAAAAGCATTTTAACAAGATTTTTTGTCAAAAACTTGAACAGAAAAGTGTTAAAAAATCGGTACGTGTAAATAGTATCGCCCGCTGTGGTGACTCTCGTACGAGAAGCAAAAAAACGGCGAACTTTTGGTGGCTCCGCCGGCCTGATAAGGCGTTTAACATAGTCCCCTTTCAATTAAGTGATAGGGGGAAGATGCATGGCTGCCTCCCATCCCATCGCCCAGAAATGGACCCAATCTAGATTGGAAAATAAATAATTAATTTCTAAAGTCTGCCTTGTTTAAGTTCGATCAGGACAAAATGACCCAGAATAGGGCGGTCCCCCTCGATGACTTTCCAGCTATCCTCAGAATTCAAAATTTATGAATGACGTTCCAAAAGTTTATTAACTGCATCATCAATAAATTGAGGACATTAAATAATTAAAATATTTGTAAATAAAGTTAATTTCCATTGTTTTGGCCGAAGCATTATGATACGTTAACTTTTTAAAAACTGTTAAATTAAAATAACTTTGTTTTTTGTATCATAATTGTATTTTATTTTACGCGACAGCTGTTTCATCAACCTATGCTGTAAATTTTCGTGATTTTTCGAATCTTTATGTGTATTTGTTCCTATGTCAATTTAAATAATTTCTTTGATATAATTTTGAAGTTCTTGCTGAAATTGAATTAGGTACCTATATATTTTATTTAAAAGAAAGGTAAGTTATTATTATTATTTATTAAAGGTGTAAAATATAACACTTTTTAAAAGTTAATTTCATCTCCCCATAGTTTAACGTCACAATAATTGTATATAATTGTTCTTATTCTTAGATATAGCTTTTTATTCTCCTAATATAATAGATATACCACAAATGTTCCGGTTGAGGTTTTCCGTGGTTTCCTTAGCTATAAGACAAATCCAGAAACATATTATGGTATATTTTGTAGATTGTAGAGGGACCACAGAGCTTGACTGAGTCAACTCAGTAGACATTTTTTGAACTAACTAACTAACCATCATGCCATTTCCCCGTAGGAGTAGGCAGAGATGATAGACCGCCATTCTACTCTGCCCTGACATAACTTTCGAGAATCCTCTATATTCGAACATCGTAACATGCACGCTCGTTGATTTTTCCGATTTCGAGTGTGGCCGCCTTTCAATTTTTGATTATTTGGTCATGCCATGGTTTCCTTGGTCTTTCACGCCTTCTCTTTCCACTCACACTGCTTGTATATACGAGTATTTATACATATTATATGCATTATAACCATTCTTCCCTCGTCCGTTCGTTCCATATGTCCAAACCATCATAGGAATCCTTTTTTAGTTTTGCTTATGATGCAATCATCTGCCTTACATTTCTTCCATATTTTGTCGTCCGATATTCAATCATATATTGTTTTCCCGCTCATTCTTCTCAGTGATCTCATTTCTACGGCATTTATCCTACCTTCATATTTATTTTACCAGCTCCAAGCTTCACTTCCATAAATAAGGGTAATACTTTTATTTATTTAAATGTATAAATTTGCGACAAAGAAATAACATTTATAATAATAAACACTATCTTTGAATTTAACACCAGCAAGGATAATATTATTGTAAGAAATAAAGGGAAAATCATTTGATGTATTTTTTATTCCAATTTTGTATCGTGGCATGTTAAGTCTGTCTTGCCATAAGTTCGATTGTTCGACGAATTTTTTGTTACATTTTTGTATCGTGTCATATTAAGTATGCCTTGCTACAAGTTCAATCAATTGATACATTTATAGCCTAATTTTTATATACTCGTAGTGTCATGTTAAATCTGCTTTATACCTGTCAAGTTGAGTCCACCTTGCTATAAATTTAGTCAATTTTAAGTTTAAAATTGTTGTATTGTGTCATGATAAGTTTGCATTGCTATAAATTTGATAACTTTATGCCATATTTTCATTTTTGTTTTAGTATGTTGAGTGTCATGGTAAGAATATCCTAATGTAAGTTTTTTTTCTGGATGTAAGTTATCTTTCTGTAAAATAAAAATAAATATAAAAGAAAGTATGCATTTTTAAGCTTTATATTTATATTGTGCCACGTTCAGTTTGGATCATAATATGATAAATTTTTTTTATATTTTGGTATGGTGCCATGTTAAGTATGCCTTGCTAAAAGTTCTTTCAATTGATACATTTTTTAAGTAACATTATTGTATCGTGTCTTGCTAAGTTTTCGTTGCTATAAGTTTGATCATTTCATGCCTATTGTTTATTTATATTTTGTTATAGTGTCATGTTAAGCATACCTTGCTATAAGTTATTTCAATTGATAGATTTTTTGGTACATTTTTATATGGTAACATGTAAGTCTACTATCAGATGTTTGAATAATATATTGTACAATGAATTACGGTCAACGTGTGTCAATTTATCAAACATAAAAAAAATCGTTTCATAATTCTAACATTGTCATGTACTCGTATACACGTGTAAGTGTTTTTTATTCATAAAAAAGCGATAACAATGAAAGTTCATAGTTTTGAATCCTTTTAGTTTATGAAGGAAAATACTACAACAGGTGTCCTTAAAGAACAATACCTTGAAAAGTTGTCTAAGCCATCCATTAGGAAGAAATCCTTTATTATCTCATGTATGTAATTTCATTTAAATATTTCAAGACTTAGCGCATACTTTTCAAGGCTAACAATGGCAGTGCCCTCTTCGTCTTCTAACCAGAATCTTATGTTCTATTATTTACTTACTTTATAGTTACATCTACACAATGAAGTGTCAACAAAGCGTCTCTTTTCAGCCACGCTCTATTGTGATACGTATAAATGTGTGAAAGCTCCAAGCAACTCTAATTCGTCTTAAATTAAGCGGCTGTCAAAAATAATGGCCACTTTTGTCAAAAAACATATTTCGGCGTATTAATATTAACACGGAGAGTTGGGTTAACCTTTACATCTGATGACGTTCACCATTATTCATTGTTGTTATGTGTATCATAACGTTTTTCTCTCTAGTGGGTACAATGTACTCCAAATTTTCGGCATACTTAACAATACGTACTTTTGAAATAACATCCATAATTTCAACTCCTCATAAAATATTTTAATAGTTATTTAGGAATATAATATTTGTTAAATAACTGCTATAATATAACTGCTGATATATTCAGTGTTATTGAAGAATCAGTTTGTGCTTTTAGATATAATTTTTGTTATTTAACATTTTTAGTGTTAATTATTGTTTCTTGAACAATGATGTAAAACTCCATATTAAATAATTAATACGAATGTAAACGTCAGTTTTCTAGAAGTTTTATTATATTTTATGGGAATGATATGTTTCGCCCTTCTAAGGCATTATCAAATGTGACGAAACATCAACTCGTAGCAGTTTACGAGTATATACACTAGTAAATGGAGCAGAATATGGTAATTAACGAAAATTGATATGACTTTATACATTTTTCACAAAGAATTATTTGGGTAGGTCCAGAAATATTATATATAAAATCATTTATAAACAATTTGTAAAAATATGTTTTTCTTAGAAACACTTTATTTCGTCCTACCTCAAATAACTTATTTTTGATTTATATAATATCATTTAGTATCCCCTAACTATGCAACCATTGTCATAAAATTTCTTAATGAGTTCTAAGAAATACTATCCAATATTTCTGGATCTACCCAAATAATTCTTTGTTAAAAATGTATAAAGTCACATCAATTTTCCTTAATTACCATATTCTGCTCCATTTACTAGTGTATATAAACTGCAACGAGTTGAAGTATCGTCACATTTGATAATGCCTTAGAAGGGCGAAACATGTCATAAAACTTCTAGAAAACTGACGTTTTCATTCGTATTAATTATTTTTAATGTTAATTAATTATAAGTTTATGTTTTAAGATATGATTGATACTTTTATTCTACACGCTTTAATAATTTACAAAGAGTATTGTATATTTATTTCAGAGATTTAACTTATAGCACATTTATTATATTTCATCAATATGTTGTCAGATTCATTATTTGAAACGCAGTGTGAGAACACCATTGTGCACTGACAGATTTCATAGATGATACAATTTAAACATTCCTTGATCCACAGCAAAACAAAAAGTTTATCTTATTTTATTGCCAAATTGTTGCACAGGAACGCTTCAACATTCTCCCATATTGAAGATAACTCGTCTTACCAAAGAGGTGGTATTCGACCTCTTTCGATGTATCTAACTTTACTTTTACTTATGCAGCCGATGTCATCCACTGCTGGATATAGGCTTCCTTCAAACTTTTCTACTTATTGCTATCTGGTGCCTTTTTCAAACAGTCAGCAATTTTTTTTTATATCATCAGACTATCGTGTAAATCAAAATCAGTTTATTTCATCAATTGACAATACAAAACTAAGGTTTAAGGCAACTTTTTAGAACAGGTAAAATAATACATTGTATACTACCAGAAACGCATGAGAGATGGTTCAAGATTAGAAAGACAAGATACTCTCCAAAATCAAGAGTATTTACCTTCTGAGCGTACTTTCACTAATATGAAAGACGTCGATCTCTGGTGTCACTAGAGGGGGTCCCTCTCTATTTCTTCTATCTTCACGAGGTCTCCACTCCATAACCCTTCTGGTCTATGTTTTTTTTAATGTTATTCAATTGTAATGATTCAAAGAAAGTTTTTTTCTAGCACGCGATCGACTTCATGTTGATAATACGTAATGTATTTAATGACTTACCTGTATTTTAATCTGTTAGATGTGACTTGGTTGACCGGAAACTTGGCTTGTGTCGGAAGAGAGCGGGCTCTTTGATAGCGTCACCTGTGAGGCGGCTTTATTGAGGTGAGACCGAACCCCCAGGTAACGTCCGGCTAATGTTATACCGTTATTAAAATATCGTCGCCACCAGAGGGTGGAGCAATCAATGATTATTCTATCTCTTACGTATAATCTTTTACGTGCGTTGTTAGTAATTTCTAGACGACAAAATCGAAACAAAATAAGCCTTCATTCACATTTGAATAACCTTTAAAAACATTGTATTTCTTAACATGGTTTGGACATATGGAACAAATGAACGAGATAAGAATGGTTAAAATGTTGTATACAAGCAGTGTGAGTTGGATGAGAAGGAAAGCATGGCATGATCAAATTAATCAAATACTGAAAGGCGGCCACATTCGAAGTCGGAAGAATCAACGAGTATGCATGTTACGATGTATGAATGTGGAGGAATCTAGAGAGGTATGTCAGGACAGAACGGTGTGGCGGTCCATCCTCTCTACCTACCCCTCCGGGGAAACGGCGTGTTGTTTAGTTAGTTAGTTAGTTTGATTGACAGATTCCACAATATATTGTTGCTTGATCAATGGAATCAATTTCCATATTAGGTTTATACTATTGAGGGAAACGCCCGTTTTCTAGAATATTCATAATATTTTAAGAAATGACATGGTTCGCCTTGCAAAGGCATTATCTTATGTCTAATAACACAAATAGCCGCACAGAGGTCCTTCAAAGCTCTCTTTTATTGAAAACGATTCGTCTTTTAAATGAGGTGGCAAAACAGATAGACCTTTTTTGATGCAATTATAGCGAATTCGTGAATGCCTCTACGGTAAGGGCAACAAGGAGGTTACTGGCATATTTCTATTCATATGCTTCTACGTATATTTCCTTTGATGTTTTTTTTCTTCACTCTTTCCATCTATTTGGCTCGCGCTGTAATGATGTAAAGAGTTTTTCAACAAAATAATAATAATAATCTCCATATATTGCGAAATATATTACTTCATCACTCACTTCGGCTTCCTTCTTTCCATTCTTAGCTATATCCAGCATTTTAACCCCCGCAGCCCATCTCAGCATCTTCATTTCTACTATTATTATTATTATTATTATTATTATTTTGTTGAATCACTCTTTACATCATGACAGCATGAGCCAAATCGATGTAAAGGGTATTATAGCTATCATAGTGATTCTCGTGACATGTGATAGGTAGCTAATCTATTGCCATTTTATTGTCACGTGAATTCTACACCAGACCAAAGACAGTGTGACAATCACACTGCCCTCGCCGGGAATCGAACCCGGAACCTTCAGGGTGGCAGTCAATGCACTTACCACTCGGCCACGAAGGTTGTCGTGTAGCCGTCGGTTTCGTGTCGGTTTACTATGTGTAGCCTCTGTTCTTCTTGACGCCTACATTATATACATGAGTTATGTAATTCATTTATACTAAAGTAAAAACTTTTTTTTATCCAATAATTCCGCTAATAATCGCTCTCTACAAAAAATATTTATCTTCGTCACGAGGGGATGATATCAATCATGCAAAACTATAATTAGCCTCTATTGTTCATCAAATGACAAAAGATTCGTTAAAGATCTTTACAAGAAATGAATTATTTTCAATACAATGGTTATAATTTCCTGTTAATTGTTGAAATCATAAAGCGTGATTTAGAATTGAAGAAGATATATGTTTATAATATAATGTATGTGCATAAATGTCTGTTCACAGTGGAGTTCTGGTCCCAAATCTTTTTTATTTTTATTTTTATTTTTATTTTTATTTTTCTTGTATACAACAGGTCGTTTGAACCCAATTAAGGTATACAATTAATTTTAGCTATTATATTGATTCTCATGACATGTGATAGGTAGCCAATCTATCGCAATTTTATTGTCACGTAAATTCTACACCAGACCAAAGACAGTGTGACAATCACACTGCCATCGCTGGGAATCGAACCCGGGACTTCTGTATGGAAGTCAGAGCTCTTACCGTTCTGCCACGAAGGTCGACATATGTATGGAAGCCGTCAACATGTATGGAAGAAGTACTTATGTATGGAAGCGAAACAATATAGAAGCAGAATAAATGCGGTAAAGATGAGGTCTCTTAGACGTATGTGTGAGACGTAGAACGATGTACGACAGTATTTCAAATGCTGGTATAATAAAGGAATGTAGAGCGGTTGAGGGTATTATGAATAAAATTATGAAAGGATCGCTGCGTTGGCTCGGACATATGAAGCGCATGGATGGAGAAAGAATGGTTAAAAAAGTATACTTTAACGATGTAAATGGAGTACGGGGTCGAGGAAAACTTGGCATGACCAAATTAATCAAATTTTAATGGTTGGTCATGTGAGAAGTCGGAAGAATCGACGTGCGCGTATAACTCGATCTATGTATGTGGAGGAATCTAGAGAGCGTGTCAGGAGAGGTGTGGCGGTCCATTCTCTCTGCCTTTCCCTGAGGGGAAACGTTTGTTGTTGTTGTTGTCAATTTCAGATAAATAGTTATTTTTATTATTATTTTGTTGAATCGCTCTTTATATTATGGCAGTATGAGGCAAATCGATATAAAGGGTATAATAGCTATCATAGTGATTCTCGTGACATGTGATAGGTAACTAATCTATCGCAATTTTATTGTCACGTGAATTCTACGCCAGATCAAAGACAGTGTGACAAGTGCCCTCGCCGGGAATTGAACCCGAAACCTTCGGGTGGCAGTCAATGCACTTATCACTCGGCCACGAAGGTGGTTAATTTCTGCTAAATACATGTATTAATTTTGCTGTAAATATTTTTTAAACATAAAAATGGCTAAAACAGTTCTAATAACAGTTTTAATTTACTTCACTTTATGAAAGATACATTTACATGATCTGACAGATATTTAAAGATTTGATTTTTGGAATAAATAAATCTTTATAACATTTGTCAGATCATGTTAACAATTTTATAATATTTTAAATATGTATCTTTATAATATGTATCACTGAAGAAGGACTGTTTGTTCGAAATATATCTATATAATTAATTTTTTTTAATATAAGTGTTGTATATACAAAGTATATAAAAAAGAAAAAGAGAAATAAACCATCATAACAACACAAAGTATGGCGTATATAGAAGAAAGAAAGACAGGTGTTTCAAAGAGAAATATATTATGACACCTGAGTTAAATATAAGTGTTTTAAAAAGGCATTTGTATGGAAAAACAAAAAAAAAATAGGAGATTTGTGTTTGAAAATTAATAAGCAGGTGTCTTAAACACGAAGGTTATATTAAGTAAACAAGAAGCGATCTTCGTTATTAGACAATAATACGCAAGTCGGGATCTTTGTCTATTGTTTACGTTAATTTCAATCGCCTTGTTAATTCTTGTCACAAGCCCTTAGGGGTCCTATCTAGGGACCTCCCTGCATATCAAAGGTAACGGTGTGTTGTATAACAATAGATCTGGAAGCATCGCTTGGACACGATCGAAACATAGACAACCTGGCGGGGTCAGTGAGGCGGTGTTTGTTTGTAGTCGATGTTTTGAGTTTGATTTGATGAGTGCAAGTGTGTCAAATCGACTTGTGGTCACGTGGGCTAAAACGGAAATAATTATCATGGATATCCTATCGCATGACACTGAATAGATTTGTTTAACGATATAAATACTTTTGATATGTGGTGATAGTCCACATTATAATAAAAAATAGGAAACATCTTTTAAAATTTAAATAAATATAACTCTTAGTTTCGATATAAAAATAAATATTACTATTAGATTATTCTTTATTTTTGTCCTGTCACACCTCCACGGTGCATAGGGCCTCAAGGAATCTTCTACACCCGACTCTATCGCATGCCTGATGCCTAACATCATCCCAAGTGAGGCCTGCTGCCTTAACCTCGTCCTCCAGGGTTCTTCTCCGGGTGGCTCTAGGTCTGCCTCGCTTCCTATTTCCCTCCATAGGGGACCATTCTAGTGTGCCCTGAGCGATGCAGGCTGGGTTCCGTCTCAGAGTGTAACCGGCGTTTGTTACCAAACTTTAAATAAATGTCAGAGGATGTATACCATCGTTTTGTTATTGGATGTTATTTTAAATAACTAACTAACTAACTATCGCATCTGCATGGACTGCCACACCGTTATTTCTTGACGCTTCTCTTGTTTTTACGACATTCATACACCGTGTAAACGCCCAAACTAATTGCTCATGTTGTAATAATAAGAATAAACCTTTATGTTATGTATATAGTTTATTTCTAGTTTCGACCGGTTTCGGCAGTTCACAGAATAAGTGGAATAAAACTAAATATACTATGTTCTATTGAGAAATATTCATATTTTATTTGATTTCTATCGAATTCGGTTGAAAAATAAAATTGTCTCTCTACAAACAATATAACCAAATATTCTAATATTGTTAATGATTTTTATTCACTTCGTTTTTTATCGATGTTTAATTGCTGAACTTGTGAATAGAAGTATGAAAATTAATACCATAGATAATCAAATTCTCCAGAAAATACACGAAAAATGTCACTGATATTATGAAATATGCATATTATTTATTTGATCGTACCAATTTAAGAAAAAGAAAAAAAAAGAAAAACTTGTTAATGAATAATGATGAACATATTACGTTTTTAATAGTTAATATAAACTTGTTAATATGCTTATTTAAAAATAGCTATTTAATTACAATGAAAACATCTGTCTTCTTCTTCTTCTTCCTTGCGCTATCCCGACCCATTTTCTGTGTTGACTGTTGGGGTCGGCTCTTCTCGATCTCTGCCTGTACTTCTTACGGTTCTGAGTATCACCTTCACTCAAGCCATTTCTCTGCAAGACGCTATTGCACTGAATCATCCACGTGTTCTTAGATCTTCCTCTGAATGGTTGACGAGGAAGATTTACAGACAAAGCTCTATTTACTGTGTGGTCTGGTGGTCTCCATTTTATATGGCCGTACCACCTCATCTGCATTTCTTCAAGCTTAGTATTTATATCAGTAACTCCCAGTAATCAAAACATCTGTATCCTTAAAAAATAATATAGGAGTAACATGTCTGACTTGCTTGGGCAAAATAAATTGTTAAGATCAAATTACTTGTTACCATAACAGCATCATACATCATTGCTCATGAAATTATATTTTTAAATTTGATTTTATATTTCTTAGGCAATTGTTTAACACCATTGCCTAAGTAACAAATTCATATACAAATTTCAGATAATTATATTTATTTGTCCAATAATAATAGTTCAAGGATAGGATATAATTGTGTCCACAATTAATTTGAATATTATCCAAAACATTGTATAACAAGGTTAATACATATTATTAAGTTAAGTTGAAATACGTGGACGTAATTACGTTGCGTAAGAAAATGCAAGATTATAAATTTGTAATAGAAAAAACGCACTAAAATCGTTAATCACTGCGTTCAGTCAACACTGTGGGACACTCGCATTTATAATTCCAATACAGAGCGATTGACTTATCTTGGAAATATGGTTATCCGTGCCAATAAAATGCCGGGTATATGAAGCACCGGTTCAAAGTAATTTATAGTACCAATTGATCTATTTAGATCCAGTAAAAGAAACACTTTTCTTGGATCTAAAAATAATCCAAAAACGATTGTTGTGGAGTATATTCTTTTCTGTCTTCCACTGCCCCCTATCTATTGCCACTCTCGTCGAGAACACATATGGGGATGTCCAACTCTGCGGAATCCTGTGTGCGGTCTCCATTCCAGAACCTGTCTTCTCCATTTATATCTTAGGAATTCAATATTCTCAATTCAACTCAATATTCAAGATCTATTAACCCAAACAGTGTCAAATGCCGTTCTCTGAACCATGGCGGGCGAAAAGCCAATTAGAGAACAATTCGCTAGACGCAAATGGCAGTGGATCGGTCACACTCTGAGACGGAACCCAGTTTGCATCGCTCAGGGTGCACTAGACCGGTCCCCTAAGGAGGGAAAAAGGAAGCGAGGCAGACCTAGAGCCACCTGGAGAAGAGCCCTGCAGGACGAGGTTAAGGCAGCAGGCCTCACTTGGGATGATGTTAGGCATCAGGCATGCGATAGAGTCGGTTGGAGAAAGGTTCTTGAAGCCCCATGCATCACGGAGGTGTGACAGGACAAAAAGAAGAAGAAGATTTATACATTAGGAAATAAAATATTTAAATTTGAAGAATTCTTAATTAAATAAACTAACTAACTTACCATCACTAACATAACCCCCGAAAGGGTAGGCAGAAAGAAAAGTGTGTTACTTTTCTTTCCTGGCATATTTCTCTCGCTTTCTCAACATTCATACATCGTGTCATGCACGCGCGTTGGTTTCTCTGAATCCTCACGTGGCCGACATTCAATATTTGACTTATTTGATCGTGCCACGTTTGCCTCGGTCTTCCTCTATTTTTAGTTCCATTTACATCGTTTACATATACTTTTTTACCATTCTTTTCTATGTGTCCAAACCATATTAATGATACTTTCATTATTTTGTTCATAGCACCATCATTGGCACCGCATTCACTTCTTATATTTTCATTCGACACTCTATCATACACAGAGTATCTACACATTCGTCTAAGAGATCTCATTTCTACTGCATTTATTCTACTTTCATCCTTCCTTTGCTAGTTCCATGGTTCGCTTCAATATATAAGGGACCATATGTGAATAAATTACCATTTTTATTGTATTTTGAACTAACCTGAAGCTAATTGAGTACCTACTGTAATATATAGGGATAACAATATGATATATTCGGTTTAAATTAAATAAGCAACATTTTGTAAATGTCTGTTAATAATAAACTGTTATGTATAATCATTTATATATTATATCGTTTTTAAATATATAAATACTTTTTGCATGCTTTGTATTAAATATCTTTTTGCTAAGAAAAGCCAACGCGCATCTAAAGTTTGATTTATTTTGAACAAGTTTATTGACCATTAAATTTACATATCGCTCAATTTGCTTTTCCACCTTTATTTTCACGTATTATGATTTAGGTGTATGGCGCAATGTTTATAGCCTAGTTAATTGTTTAATTCGTATTATTTGACTTATTGAAATGGTATAATTGATTTCGATTATTATCCCTATCATTACAACAAGACATTGATAAAAAAAATTATCAGCACACATGCCATAATAAATTTAAATTGTTATTTAAAAATGCGTTTAATTATAGTGATATTGGGATCAATATTTATTGTTTATTTAACAGCCATGACGCACCCTGATTATGTTAATTAATTTTTTAAAATCTATAAACAAAATTCGTTATGCCCATGTATACTTGAAGATACTCTGAATCCAATAGAATCGCCAGTGAAAATGATATTATTCCCCACTCTTAAATAATGCAAGGAAACACTGCTTAAGAATTCTGTAACAACAACAACAGACCATGATACCGTTTCCCCTGAAGGGTTGTCAGAGAGAATGGACAACCACACTACTCATGTTACCTCTCTAGATTCCTGCACATTCAAATACAGTAAGTCAAAAAACAAACATTTTTACGACTTTTAACACGGCCGACCTTTTAAATTTGATTAATTTGGTCATGCCATGTTATTTTCGGTCTTCCTCGACTCCGTACTCCATTAAAATCGTTAACCTATATTTTCTTAACCATCCTTTCTTCATCCATGCTTTCTACGTGTCCAAACCAAATTTAAATAAAGTGTTTAATATAAGCTTTTGCCGGGTGTCAGGGTGTCTGAAGAATCTTGTCTGGAAGAACAAGCACATGCGTATTGAATTTATAAGACATGCGTGCGACCTATCATAATATATCTACGCTGTAGAGACGCGAGCTGACACTGTACGAACCAAGGGTTTGCTAAGAATATCTAAGATGAAACTGGTAAGATACATTACTGGAAAAACTCTTCAAGATCGTTTTCGCAAAGCAGACATAATAAAAACTGGCAAAATAATAGGTGGAGTGGATCCAGAAGTTGACACTGGAGGGACCGTGTAACCAGAATGGATAGTGACAGGTTCGCATAAACAGCCGCATACGAAATACCCTTCGGACACCGCAATAGTGCGATGAAAGCAAAACAAGTTTTTTGAGATCTGTGACTCACGCTAAATGATGGTTTTCTTTTAATATGGCGTGTTTGGTCCACTAATATGACCCCACTCATAATTGGTAACAAATGTCTTATAACTCTTGGGATCTTCCGAGCCGAGCCTTCTCACGGTATATGAGAAATACAGGAGCTGGTTAGGAATTTGCAAACAAATTATACCCTATTCAGATTGTTACTTAATATTGGTTTACTGTTCGGAGCACGCAAGGTCCTGCCCGTCTCCTTCGATCATTATTTCTCTTCCTCCTACCTCAAATCCTTCATCCTATCTACCTTATACTTACCCCGAGGCATTGAATCCTGTAAACTGTAGCTGGTGAATATTCTTTAATAACTTTTGATAGCAAATGCTTGATTTGTGTTTTGGTTTGTTTTGATTGGGATAACTAAACTAACCAACTAACCATCACGCCGTATGACATACTTCTCTCGATTGCTCTTTGCATTCATCGATTGCATTCATACATCTTGTCATGCACGTACGTCGATTTCTCTGACTCCTCACGTGGTCGACATTTAATATATGATTGATTTGATCGTGCCACGTTTTCTTCGGCCTTCCTCTAATTCTAGCTCCGTTCACGTCGTTTACCTTGTTCACCATTCTGTCTTCACTCATTCTTTCCATGTGACAAATCATCTTAACGACCCTTTCATTATTTTGTTCAAAACACTTTCATTCGCACCGCATTCACTTCTTATACTTGCATTTGACACTCGATATGTAAATTTAACACACATTCATCTTAGAGATCTAATTTCTACTGCATTTATTCTACTTTCATCCTTATTTTGCCAGTTCCATGCTTCACTTCCATTCATAAGGGTCGACACAAGAACACCATAATGCACTGCCATCTTAGCTTTTTTGGATAGGCTTTTGTTTGCGATGACAACTTTAAGTGCACCATTTACTCTGTTGCCTGCCCCAACCCTTCTTTCAATATCCTTCTCCACCCTCCCATCCGTTGTAAACATACTTCCTAAATAAACAAATTAATTGTGATAACTAATATAATTACAAAATTATTATCGCAAAGCTTTAAATATTAAGTAATACATTATCATTTATAACTTACTAACTAACCATCACGCCCGTCCCCAGAGGTGTAGGCAGAGAGGATGGACCACCATACGGCTCTGTCTTGATGTACTTCTCTAGCTTCCTCTAGATTTGTTAGTTAGTTTAAAAAAAACTGAAACTAAATAACCATCACGCCGTCTTCTGGAGGGGCAGACAGAAAGAATGCCTCCCACACTGTTCTTTCCTGGCATACTTCTCTTGATTCCTCAACATTCAAACATCGTGTCATGTATGCACGTCGATTTCTCTAACTCCTCACGTGGATGATTTAATATTTGATTTATTTGATCGTGCCACTTTTTCCTCGATCTTTTGCAAGTAGTTACAAGGTAATCTCAATACGAGATAATCCACTTGGGCATGCTGGGGACCAATAGTTTGAAGATAAGAAGAGATGGGTGCACACTTACCCACTTCTTTAGATTTAATAGGGGATTCTTTGAGAACTCCGTTATCTTGGAGGCTATCCATCTTTATGTTCCAGATGATTATCTTCGATAGCGTCAGCCCAGACTGTTTTATATCCCAGCACGCAGAACCAACCTGCCTCTGGTGATGCCGGTGAGGAGAGCAATCAAACTGCTGAACATGATCGCTTCGGAGATCGACGTCTTTCACATTTGTGAAAGTACGTTCAGAAGACAAATACTCTCGACTTTGAAGAGTATTATGTATTCCTAATTTTTGTATTTCCTCTCATGCGTTCCTGGTATTATATATTTTTTTATGTTTTAATTTTTCTCAATAGATGCCTTTAACTATTATATAATTGTTGTTTGTAAAATCTGTAGAGAAAATAAACTGATTTGATTTGATTTGATATAATTCATCATCTATCAAAACTGGCCACACTGAAGAAAATTGTGTTTTAATATATATATTTTTGTATGTATAATATTTAACTACCCTGATGAAGGGCTTCTGTGTTTCGAAACATATTTGATTTTAATTTTTATTACTATTTAAAATAAATTGTTTTGTTAAATATTGTTTAATTAATCTTAATACACTAGAATTTTATGTGATTTTTATTTAAATCAATCACTGGCGTTGAGTTTATAAACGAATAAAAAACACATGTATTCACTTAGTTCCTCTAGATCTGTAGACCACGGGTACATTTTCTCAGTCCAGATTATAGAGTATGTGCAGGTTCCAATAACGAGCGGTCCGTTCCGAACTTAATGGTGTAGGCTGTTAGAAAAAAGGGGCGTTGAAGATGCTCCATCAGAACCAGTTTTGAGAACGCCTCCCTTTTTGTGGCGCATTTGGTTACTCTGTATTATAAATAATAGCTGAGAGATGCCAATAATATAATTGGAGTATTTGAACTGCGTGAGAACTGAACGAATTTCGTCTTGTTTTGAGACGAAATTACGTCATGTACACGTAATGAGACAACGAACATACAATCTTATGTTTTGAGTAAATAAGTATGATATATAAACATATTAAAGGTACCCAACATTTTAAAAGTGTTGCATTGATTTTTCTTAGATAGTTTAAAAGGAAAAAAAAACATAGGGGTTAACTTTCTTTGACCCCTGCATGAAATAAAAATAACGTTGGTTTTAAATCGACGTTTTATATTTTATTTTGACAGTTATAAATATTAAAACTTACCAATGTCCTATTGCTGGAGCTCAGTTTTTATGAATACTTTTTTTTGATAAACTTAAGATGTTAAGATTCTGGAATTCCATAATGTCGAATTTTTTATTAATCAAAACACTGTTTTCTCCACTTTTGAGTTTATTTTTCTCGACACGTTTCGAAGGCTTTACACCTTCACCGTCGGAATAACGATATAAACCCGATGATGAAGGTATAAAGCTTTCAAAACATGTCGAGAAAAATAATCTGGAAAGTGTAAAAAATCAATATTTCAATTCATAAAAAAAATTTATGTAATATTTACAACTTTTGAGTATGTTGTTTACAATACGATTTCAGAAATAATTCCTTCTTCCGGAGACCTGTATTAAATACATATCGTTCTCTAGATGATGAAAAATAATGTAATTGCATTTTCGAAGCATCTCGAGAAAAATATTATTTTTCAATTGTGCAAAATGTGTTATAATTAATAATAACCTAACTGTCCTATATTTTAGGAGGTCTTCCATGAGGACGAGTCCTGTGGGACTGATTATGTAACAAATTGGAGTCTGGTGGTGTCCATTATTTGGATATAACAATACCAGCTTTTCCTTCACTGATTCTTATAATATCCTCAGACTCACATATCTTTCATATTCTGATGTTCCGCACGAGATAACTTACTGTCTTTTTTGCCTCTTATCTTTCTCGATTTCTTCATCTCGGAAGAGCTCACAATTTTGGTCCTTATAACCGATTAATTTTAACCCAATTATTTATTTAGATTTTTTTTTGGACGCCACACGTTTAACTCAAATTAAATTCAACGGCGTTGGTTTTGTTTCTCAGAATTTCTGATGTAGCCTTAATTAATTAACAAACTAATCGAATCACGTAAATCACTGGGAATTAAATTAACGTAAGTTAAAGAGTGTACGTGATTTTACACCATCCAGATAGCGTTTTTTTACGGCTAGGTGCGAGATGTATTAAAATCATGACCTTGCAATCACCTCTAAGAACAGGCTCTCAGTCCTGTAATTAAATCTGTTCACACCTTTCCTACAAAAGAAAAAAATAAGCTGCTATGAGAAATAGGTACTTCATATTAGTGAGTTAATTTTAATCAAATGGTTTTATAATGTATTCATATAACAAATAAATTGGTGTAATCGTCACAGTAAAAAGGGTTTTTATGATTTTGAGATAATTATTTAATTTGTGAGCTGTTTTTTTTTGTTTTTAATGTTTTATGTTTTAAAGCAAACACGTTAATTTTTTCTAAATGCATATTTGTGTATTTTTATTATTTTATATGATATAATATTTGGAGATCTCATTTCAACTGCATTTATTCTACTTTCAATTCTTTTGCCAGTTCCATGCTTCGCTTCCATACATAAGGGTCGGTAGAAGAACACCATTGTGCAATGCCATTCTAGCTTTTTTTGATAGGTTTTTGTTTGCGATGACAACTTTAAGTGCACCATTCACTTTGTTGCCTGCCCCAACCCTTCTTTCAATATCCCTCTCCACTCGCCCATCTCTTGTAAACATACTACCTAAATACACGAACTCAACTACTTGCTCCAAATTTTCACCATTCACGCTAATGTTGCAGACTGTCGTGGTTTCTTCCTTTTCAAAAATCATTACCTTGGACTTATTAACATTATTAACATTAAATGAGATATCTTATATATCTTAGAAGAATGTGTGGATACTCTGTGTATGATAGAGTGCCGAATGAAAATATAAGAAGTGAATGCGGTGCGAATGATGGTGTCATGAACAAAATAATGAAAGGATCATTAAGATGGTTTGGACATATGGAAAGAATGAATGAAGAAAGAATGGTAAAAATTATATGTTAATGATGTAAATGGTACCAGAAATAGAGGAAGACCGAGGAAAACGTGGCACGATCAAATAAATCAAATATTGAATATCGGCCATGTGAGGAGTCAGAAAAATCGACGCGCGTGCATGACACGATGTATGAATGTTGAGGAAACGAGAGAAATATGTCAGGAAAGAAAAGTGTGGCAGTCCATTCTTTCTGCCTACCCCTTCGGGGAGACGGCGTGATGGTTAGTTAGTCAGTTAGTTTAGTTAATATTTGGATGACAATAACATGCCATATAAAATTTACTTGGACAATAGAATATGGCATATTTCGGACGTTTATCTCTTCATTTTATCTATTTAATACTCGTATAATAAAAACAATTTAATTAACGTTTATTTGTTTATTTACTTGAAATGGTACACATGTACACAACACATGTTCAAAAAAACAATTAAACATTCAATTATAATAATAATCCACATCAACATAAGGTTACATTTTGTTTACATATTTATTTAATTCTATTCTATTTTTTTTATTCTCTGCACACTTTTGACATCCTCCGGTATATCTTCATAAATTTTAAATACATAAGGGAATTTTGAGATTTGTTATTATTTTCTGAATCGGAGCCTTAGTTTATTTTTTTTTCTTGTTTCATATTGACGTTCATGTTGGTTACTTTTTATCTTCCTTAAAAATTCTTGGGAGGTGTGCCCATTAACAATTTTGTGAATTAGTGATAAAACGTTGTATGTAATTTTTTTTCTGAATAAAAACTATAGAAAAAGCTTTTTGTTATTATAGTTTACATGTTTCACCAAATATTATATATATTTTGTGAACCATGTGAATTATAATACACACAAACAAAAACTTTGACTTATTCTCACCAATGAAAACATCATACATATTATATATAGATAGCCCATGGACCCCAGAACTTGACTTGATACTTGCTCTCTAGGTACAGTTGAAATTAAATACAAAATGTAGAAATACAATTTTATATTAACTAGTAATATTTTTGAGATAAACACCAACAATGATCACATAATTGAAACTATTAAGAAAAAAAACAGAAGATGGCAGCGAGCTGGCAAAACCCGGTCGAAGCCATTAAACCAAGTGGACATTAAATACATGTTATTAAGTTTTTTTTATCATTATTTAAGTTAACATTGTTCTTTTTGTGTTAAATTATTTTTATTATTATTTTTATTTTGTTATTTTATTTTATATCATTGTATTTTATATTATTTGTTTTAGATTTATTTTGTGGGTGTCGGACGATCGAAGTGTGCGCGGGAGATGCCTATTCGTGGCGATGAGGTTCGCAACCCATCACACCGCGTCTCCCGCGAGCGAAAAGAGAAGGATGGAGTGCCGCATCAGTAAAAGTGTGACAGTCCATTCTTTCTGCCTACCCTTTCGGGGAGACGGCGTGATGGTTAGTTAGTTAGTTAGTTATGAAAACATCTGTTTTACGGACTAATAATCTGTGTAAATAATCTATAAATGAATACCAACTTTTTAAATCCAAAACTTATATCTGATATACGAAACCAGTTAAAATTGTATTAAACGTAGAAATTAATATACAAATATAAAATTGAACACTTAGCATGAACCACTTTATTTGAATTAGAAGCGCCAACCGGTTTCACTCTGTAGCGAGCTTCCTTATCCCCCCATTATTCCCCCATTCCTCATTATTCCCCCATCCTTTTGTTTTATATGTCCAATTTATGATTTAATGATGAATGTCGGAAAGTCAAAGGTGATGGTTTTTGAAAGGGAAGAGCAAAGACAGTTTGTAATATAAGTGTGAAAGAAGAGAACTTGGAACAGATGAGGGAATTTATGTATTTAGGTAGCATGTTCACAGCAGATGGCCAAATAGATAGTGACGTCGAAAAAAGGGTTGGTGCAGGTAACAAAGTGAATGGAGCTTTAATAATAGT
Organism: Lepidostoma basale; assembly: GCA_022606425.2. NCBI lineage: Eukaryota > Metazoa > Arthropoda > Insecta > Trichoptera > Lepidostomatidae > Lepidostoma > Lepidostoma basale. The sequence goes on from JAHDVF020000657.1 coordinate 968,305, forward strand.
TATGGGAAACAAGAATTTATGAATCAGAAATCCATTGTTATATTTTTAACAATGGATTTCTGGTCCCATCCCTAATATATGGAAGCTAAGCATGGAACTGGCAGAAGAAAGATAAAAACAGAATAAATACGGTAGAGGTGAGGTCCCTAAGACGTATGTGTGGTAGAACGATATACGACAGAAACTCAAATGCTGATATAAGAAAGGAATGTAGAGCGGAAGAAGGTATTATGAACAAAATTATTCGGTTCAAAATTGTTCGGACATATGAAACGCATGGATGGAGAAAGAATGGTTAAGAAAGTATACGTTAACGATGTAAATGGAGCACAGAATCGAGGCAGACCGAGGAAAACATGGTATGATCAAATTTGAAATTTTATTAATCGAATTTTAAAGGTTGGTCACGTTAGAAGTCGGAGGAATTGACGTGCGTGTATGACTCGTTGTATAAATGTGGAGGAAGTTAGAGAGGTTTGCCAGGATAGAGTAGTGTGGCGGTCCATTCTCTCTGCCTATCCCTGCGGGAAAACGGCGTGATGGTTTGTTTGTGTTTGTTTGTAATACTTATAATGCAATCATCTGTCATACATTACTTCCTCATTTCATCTTTCTGTATTATATCGTATATCTTTTCCCCGCAGATTATATAATAAACGTAATACATTAAAAACAAAAAATACAGGTGTACCAATTGGCGTTTTAGAATCTAATTTAAGTAACCTAATTGCACCGTACAGGAATATAAAAATGCGCCGCAGGGTTGCATTCTTCGGTACTTGGTGGCCTCCAGTTGATGATTTTTTAACACAAAAATGTACTTTTTTCTACGTTATTATACAACTTCGATCTGGGAATTCCTTTTGGTTCGGGAATTAGGCTCGCTGTTTGGTTCCAACACGTTCCCAGTGAACGAATTACGTTCTAACGCTTTTTATGTACAACGCATTTTAGTAGAGTACACTTCAGTGGTCCTGAACCATTTCGAAATTCACTCCTGAACCGTTTCGAACACTTTTATGTGGACTTAGTTTAACTATTGGGATTTGCTTTTATCAAAAATATATAAAATCACATTTCACAGCTTCAAAAATGCGCAATTGAACACCATAGTCCATATATTTATTTAAATCTGTATTTTTTTATATTTATTTATTTACTTGAAATAGTACACATAGAGGGCCCGGAAGGAGAAAATGTCCTGGCTGCGAAACGCGAGGGAGTGGACCGGCATCCGAAGTGTTGAGGAGCTGTTCCGAGCGGCGCAGGACAGGGACAGGTTCGCCGAGGTGATCGCCAACGTTGGGGGGACCCGACAGGGCACTTGAAGAAGAAGTACACATGTACACAACACATGTTCTAATAAAAACAATTAAACATTCAATTATAATAATAACGTTACAATATAAGGTTACATTTTGTTTATATTGTATATTTATTTAATTCTATTCTAAAAAAAATTATGCTCTGCACACTTTTGAAATCCTTCGGTATATCTTCATAAATTTTAAATGCTTCATACATAAGGGAATTCATAGATTTTTTTTTCCTGAATGGGAGACTTATTTTATTTTTCTTTCTTGTGAATTAGTAATAAAACGTATCAGTAATAAAACGTTTATTTAGTATTTTTTATATATATTTGGCAATGATCTAGCTTGGGCAGAAACAAATCTAGTTGGCAAAATTACAATTCCGTGGTTTATATACAAAGCATTATTTAATTTTATGTATGTGATAATAAGACTGGGAGAAAATGGAAATAGCTGGGGAATGGAGAGAGATGGCCAGGGACAGAAGCCAGTTAAGGACTATTGCGGAGGAGGCCAAGTCTCACACCGAAATGTAGCGCTGAGAAGTAGTATTATATTTCTTATTTGATAAATAGAGATGGATTTTATCCAATTTTTAATAAAGTAGTTTGATATGTAGTATTCCGCATAACCTTAAATTGATGAAATAACAAAGTATACAGGCTAGTTGTTGAAAATGTTCACCGTTAAATAATAATAATAAAAAAACGTAACAATAACTTTTATTTATATTTTTGTAATGTATACGAATTAAAACACTGTTGAGAAAAATAAAATCAAAAGTGGAATAAAAGTGTTTAAATTCATAAAAAATCGACTTTATTCGATCGTCAAGTTTAGATTTTTCACTTCACTTACCATAGATATATAACAACAACAACAACAACAACAAAACCATCACGCCGATTCCCCGCAGGGGTAGGCAGAGAGAATGGACCGCCACACTACTCTATCCTGGCAAACCTCTCTAGCTTCCTCCACATTCATACAACGAGTCATACACGCACGTCGATTCCTCCGACTTCTAACATGACCAACCTTTAAAATTTGATTAATTTGGTCATGCCATGTTTTCCTCGGTCTGCCTCGACTTCGTACCCCATTTACATCATTAACGTATACTTTCTTAACCATTCTTTCTCCATCCATGCGTTCCATATGTCCGAACCAACGCAGCGATCCTTTCATAATTTTGTTCATAATACCTTCTTCCGCTCTACATTCCTTTCTTATATCAGCATTTGAGATTCTGTCGTATATCGTTCTACCACACATACGTCTTAGGGACCTCATCTCTACCGCATTTATTCTACTCTCATCCTTCTTTTGCCAGTTCCATGCTTCGCTTCCATACATTAAGGTTGGGACCAGAACTCCATTGTGAACGGCCGTTTTCGCTTTCATTGATAAATTCTTGTTTCCAATAACTATTTTTAAAGCTCCATTCACTTTGTTACCCGCACCAACCCTTCTTTCGACGTCACTATCCGTTCGGGCATCTGCTGTGAACATACTACCTAAATACACAAATTCCCTCACCTGTTCCAAGTTCTCTTCGTTCACACTTATATTACAAACTGTCATTTGCTCTTCCCTTTCGAAAACCATCACCTTTGACTTTCCGACATTCATCATTAAATCATTTGACTTGCATACCTCATTCATTCTCGACACCAAGATTTGTAATTCGTCCGCACTATCCGCAACGAGAACGGCATCGTCCGCGTAAAGCAGACAGTTTACAGACAAATCACTCATCTTAGCACCAGCATTTATACCTTTAAGTTCTTTCATACACTTGTCCATATACAGATTGAACAACCATGGAGACATCACGCAGCCCTGCTTAACACCCTTCGTGATATCAAACCAAGGCGTGATGTCTCCATTTACCCTAACACTGGCAGTGCTCCCTTCGTAGAGAGAAGCAACCGCCCGTATCAGTTTTGTGCTCACTCCGTATTCGGACAAGATTGACCACAGTTTATCTCTGTTCACTCGATCATAGGCTTTTTGCAAATCGACAAACGCACAGAAAAGCTTACGGTTTTTGGCCATAAACTTCTCCGCAAGCGTTCGAAGTGCAAAAATCTGATCCATACATCCTCTTCCGGTCATAAAAGCGCCTTGAACATCCCATACTCTTTCAGTCGTCGTCTTTTTTACTCTTTCTATTAAAATTTGGCCGTAGAGTTTACCAACGGCGCTTAACAGACTTATTGCCCGGTGATTTCCGCAGTCCATACGAGACCCCTTTCCCTTATATAGAGGCATGATAACAGCCCTCCTCCAGTCAAGCGGCGTATATCCTTCCTCTAAACACTGGTTAAAGAGTCTGTATAACCACGCTGCAACAACCGGCCCACCGTTTTTAATAAACTCCAAAGCGACACAATCATAACCAACAGCTTTTCCACCTTTCATACAGCTTACAGATTTTACTATTTCGTTCAAACTTATTTCTGTCATAAGTTTGAACGAAACTTATGACAGAAATAATTTCGCTATTCGAAATAATTTCGCTATTCGTACAACTCACATTTGTAACGCTCCTTCTCATTGAACTCTCAGTCATTTCACTGCCATATACATCTTTAAAGTATTCCATCCATCTTCCTTGTATACTGTCAAAATCAGTAATCATTCTTCCCACACAACTAGATAGATATATAAAATGTTTTAATCTTAATTAGTTTGTGTTAACCAAAAAAGCTAGAATGGCAGTGCACAATGGTGTTCTTCTACCGACCCTTATGTATGGAAGCGAAGCATGGAACTGGCAAAAGAAGTAGAATAAATGCAGTAGAAATGAGATCTCTTAGACGAATGTGTGGATACTCTGTGTATGATAGAGTGTCGAATGAAAATATAAGAAGTGAATGCGAATGATGGTGTCATGAACAAAATAATGATAGGATCATTAAGATGGTTTGGACATATGGAAAGAATGAATGAAGAAAGAATGGTAAAAAAATTACATGTTAATGATGTAAATGGAACTAGAAATAGAGGAAGACCGAGGAAAACGTGGCACGATCAAATAAATCAAATATTGAATGTCGGCCATGTGAGGAGTCAGAGAAATGATGGTTAGTTAGTTAGTTAGTTAGTTTGTGTTACCATTATAATAAAATTTACAAACTATTTAACCACTATTATTCATTGGAATAGTGTCACATATTTGAATTCCAAAGATCTCTAACCGCTGACATTTCACAGAGCAGCATAAAGAGCTTTTAACGTGTAGCGGGTGAAGGAATCCGCCGGCATTACATGACAGATCCAGTACGAGTATTCCGGATTGATTGTGAATTAATTGATTTTTTTTTGTTTTTCGACGAACTGTCTTAGTTTCAGTGAAATACTCAAGCGGGTATGTGATTTGGTTTCTTTTATTTATGACACAAAATATGCATAAATCCGTTCTATATTTGCCTTCACTTTGTGTTGTGGATTCATATTTGAATAAATATAATTACAGTATTTTTACATACTGTTACAGACGTGTTTCGGTTATGACACAACCTTTTCCAATGTACAAATTATTAAAATATGCAAAAATCTAGATAAGTACATGACGAAAAGATCATACTCGTATATTTAAAACAGCCACAATAAACCATCCCGACGTTTCCCTTGAAGTGAATCTCTCACAAAAATGGTGCTCTACAAATCATCATCTTCATCATCATCATCGTCATCATCGTCATCATCGTCATCATCGTCATCATCGTCATCATCGTCATCATCGTCATCATCGTCATCATCGTCATCATCGTCATCATCGTCATCATCGTCATCATCGTCATCATCGTCATCATCGTCATCATTATCATCATCGCCATCATTGCCATCATCGCCATCATCGCCATCATCGCCAACATCGCCATCATCGCCATCATCGTCATCATCGCCATCTTCGCCATCATCGTCATCATCATTATCATTATCATCATCACTATCATCATCATCATCATCAACATCATTTCCCGCAAGAGTAGGCAGATATAATGGACCGCCACACTACTTTATTATGACAAACTTCTCAAGCTTCCTTAATACATTCATACAGCCAGTCACACACGCAAGTCGATTCTTCCGAATTCTAATACGGCCGACCTATAAGGTTCGATTGATTTGATCATGCCATGTATTTTGCTCCTTTAACTCGTGTATAAAAACAACAACGTGTTTGATTTTCGCTACTTAGACAGGGAAACATGTCATTCACATTAAATGTAATAAAACGTTTTCTTTCCTATAAATTAATTCTAAAACGTTTGTATGTGTGTACATTTATAAGCACAGATTATAAATAAATCCGTTCAAGCATGTAAACCTGCTTATTCAACTTACATGGTTAATTATGGGTTTGAATAAATTTTAAATGCTGTAATTACAGTCCAAAATAATGAAATAATTTAACTACGTGTTACATTGCACAATTTATTTTTAATTACGCTTATCAACATATCCTTGATCGATCGAAAACTGAAGGGTAAAAGCCAAGTACGCACACTAGATACTTAATCAAACGAATCCAAAGCTCGTGTGTGAACGGGCAATAAATATTAATGTATAATGAGGTAGTGTGGAATTACGGCCGGAATAGCGTATCTCACATGTTCCGTATTAAATGAAAGCCTAAACATTGATTTGGGGTGTGGTTGGCAGCCTTGCTTTAACAACTTGAATCAACGCCAGGGCTGCTAATCTGCACGAATAAAATATTATATGTTATCAAATTTTATTTAAGTTTAACTAATCCATAGTTTTGCCAGCAACATTATGATACTTATATATTATTAACTGTTTTATTTGAAACACTGTTATTTTATCACAATTCTTTTCGAGTGGAAGTTCAACATATCGAGTGGAAGGGGTATAATTAGGATTGAGGAGAGGGGAGGATAAAACAATGCATTGTTTTATTTGACTGTTAAACTTGTATACATTGATAAAGGTTTCTTGTAACCAAAACATGTCTGAGTTCAGTAAAAATAAAAAGTGTTGTAATAAAAAGTGTAACTATATTTATTTAAATATGAATCCACAACACAAAGTGAAGGCGAATAAAGATGAAACTGTTAAAATAGTTTTGTATATTTATTGTTTCTTTAACAATAATATAAAACTCCATATTAAACTAGAAGTTTTATTATATTTTATGTGAATGACATGTTTATACTGTCTAAGGCATTATCGAATGTCATTTAATAATGCCTTAGACAGGCGAAAAATATCATTCACATAAAATATAATAAAACTTGTAGAAAACAGACGTTTGCATTCAAATGCATTTTTCTTATTCTTCCCGTACAGCCCTTATCGAGCCTTAGCCTCCAGTATTCTTCGCCTCCAACTCCTCCTGTCCTCCATTTCGACCCTCCAATCTGACACTCGTAACAACTTCGCCCCATCTCTCCCAACTTCATCCTCCCATCGCAGCCTTGGTCATCCAATTGGTCTTCTACCACCTGGGTACCACTTCAGCAAAATTTTTGGGGTTCGCAATTCATCCTCTGCACGTGACTGGCCCATCTCAGTCTATTCAGTCTGACCTGTGTGGAGAGACTGGGAGCTTTGTAAATATGGTACAGCTCGTCATTATGCCGCACTCTTCAGCCTTCACCGTCATTCACAGGTCTCAGAATTCTGCGCAGCACCCTTCTCGAATTTATTATAGTATTTTAAATGGTGATTTATTTAAATTTTTCTACGAAGATACAATTATAATTTAGGTAATACAAAAATATACAAAACAATATTTTCACAATGAATTGTAAAGTTTCATTGTTAAAACAAAAACACAAATTATCTCACAACCCTGTTTCTATCTGATCCGGCTGGGTAGCATCGACACTTAGTGAAAAAATGAGGCTAACGTTTTAATTGTGGGTTTTGTTAAAGTAATTGCTGCAGGAAATTATTGGTTTGTTTGCGCTGGAGCCGCCTCGCTGCGCACACTCCGTTATTAGCTCCCCGGGAGTGAGAGTGGAGTTTGTTTTACACACTATGACTATTGGTTACATGCAGGGTAGAATTAGATAGGAGGGGTAGTTAACCCCAAGTAATTAATTCAATGGACATCGAGAAGTACAGTATATTCATTTCACGAAGAATATTTGCAATAGCGTGAGTAAAATCTAGTATTTTTTTTATAGAAAGATATCGGATTGGTTCCTGGATCTAAGTAGACGGAGCGCATGACATTTGTTCCTATAATACTTAGTGATTAGAAAATTACTATTATGTCGAAATTTGGAAAAAGAATTCATTTTAACGGTGAGAGGACATATTTGTACTTATGGTTTTGTTTCGGAATTCCAGTAATAACACAAATTCACCAGAAAAATAAAAACTTCTTGACTTAGCTGGGATACTTCATCTTCTTCTTCTGCTTTATTTAAGACTGTGTCCTGTTATTTCTCGGAGTCTGTTCCTGGAATGCAGATGTCCAACTGTCTCGCCATCTTTTATGTGGTCTTCTTGCAGGTCGATTTCCTGTTTGTACTTTATTTGCAGCAATATTTATCACTCTTCCAGAACATGCTCTTTCCATATTATCTCTCCAGTAGCGTCTTCTCAGTCTTCCCCATCGCAAGACATCGTCTACATTGCAGATCTTTCTTATTCTGTCTCGGAGTGTCGTTCCCGCAACGGATCGGAGAGTCTTCATTTCTGTGGTTCTTAGGAGACTTTTTGTTCTGATGGTGTCAGCTCTCGTTTCTATTCCATATGTCATAGGACGTATTTCTATTCCATATGTCATATTTGAAATAATTAAATAAAAACAAAGAATTTCTTTGAATTTTAACATTGTATATGAACTTATGAAGATTGGTCACATCTTTAGTTAATTAACATTGTATCCTTATGAAGATTAGTCACATCCTTAGTTAATTAACATTGTATCCTTATGAAGATTAGTCACATCCTTAGTTAATTAACATTGTATCCTTATGAAGATTAGTCACATCTTAGTTAATTAACATTGTATCCTTATGAAGATTAGTCACATCCTTAGTTAATTAACATTGTATCCTTATGAAGATTAGTCACATCCTTAGTTAATTAACATTGTATCCTTATGAAGATTAGTCACATCCTTAGTTAATTAACATTGTATCCTTATGAAGATTAGTCACATCCTTAGTTAATTGATTTTCTAAGAAAAATCGTCAACAACAACAAAATTTAAATGTTTTTATTTTTATTTTTGTGATTATTATAATTGAAGCTGACAGCATTTAAAAAAACTTGTTTATTTGTTTCAGTGTCTGAATGTAAAATATTATTGATTTTTATTTTATTTTTCTATTCATAATAAATAAAAAATAAAAAGAGCGTCTTTTTTTTTTAAACGCAACATTCTCCCCGAAATTAATGAACTTTAAGTAGCGTAATGGTTGGTTTAGATTTTTATTAATTTTAGAGTTAATAAATACAGAATTGAATTTACTGAACTGTATTCAATAAAATAAGGACCTTCTTTTGCAACGATAATCTTAATTTGAAACTCCGTCAAAGAATGATTAAATGTTATTGCTCATTACTTTTTTTTTTCATCTTTATTATAATTGTTTGCAATATTGTGTGGAGTTTCTTCCCCTCCTAATAATTTTGTGTATAAACTTAGTCTTTCTGTTGTATTTTTTAATTGATTGTAAGACTTGACGATGCTATCATCGGTTAGCGAAACAGTTGTCGCGACAAAATATAATCAATTGTGATATTTATAACAGAGTTTTATTTAAACAGTTAGTAAATTTATATTCTTTTAAAATAGTGCATCGAGGTAAAACCCTAATTTTTTAATAGGATTAGGGGTCAAAAATTAAATCTAACGCGTTAACTTATCCGTCCCTGCATTTGATTAGAGACAGACGCCTTCATTAAATATGAAACATCGCCTTGTCTTGACTTGAGTTTGTTGACTACATCTCTAATTGGAATTTAATCAATGTGTAATTTAAATATAGAACATATGAAATATCTCAAGGGTAGATACAGAATTATTTATGTTTGATGGTCTGTCACGTGTTACCTTTGAAAATACGACTGCTGTTAAATCCTTGGTGACATTTTACTTATAAGCTATTTATATCTATAGATATTTCACTATTATTTTGCAGGGTTCATTATATTCAAATGTATTACAAATGTATTATAAAAAATTCGTTTAAGATGGCAGTACACAAAGGTGTTTTTACACATATGTTAGATACCCTTTGGTTTAAAAGCGAAGCATTGCATTTGGGAAAAGAAGGATAGAATAATTATAAATCTAGTTAAGAAACAAAATAAATAAGACGATTTAATGGAATTTTTTTAAATGTCAAATACAAATATAAAAGTTCTAAACTAAATTACGAAAGGATGAGAATGACAGGATGATTGGATACCTACATTTTAAGATACTGTAGAATTAATCTTGAGCACGTTTTTTTTTTGTGTAAGTACGGTATCTTTATACAAAATAAAAATTTTGAATTAAAAAACTTATGATATCTATAAAAATATAAATTATACTTGGGGAAATAAAACATCAAAAATTAAGTTGTTCCATTTACATAATTTATTGAAAGTTAAGGCATTTTTACAGTGGAATTTCACAGTAATACACTTAGAAAATTGAAAATTACTTTGTTTATTATCCACAAAATAATTAAAATACTTATTAATTTCTATATAAATGATGTATTTTCAAATGTATTTTTTCTAAATTACAATTTTATATTTTTATATTATCATTATGTATTATTATTGTTTAATATTATTCATTAGTTCTTACTGATAAAACATAATTATTATTATAGTACTTATAACTATTAGCCCAGGTTAATTTTTAAATTTAAATTATTGAATCGAATATGAAATGCGTTTTTTTTATATTAGTCTTTCTTTGTTTAGTTTTATATTATATACTCGTATTTACACCTGAACATGGAGGTAACATGTCGCGTTTTTTAATATTCTGTGGATAATAAACAAAATTATTTTCAATTTACTAAGTATATTTACATTTTTATTCGTCTCAAAATGTATGAAAAGAGTTTATAAGTGAAATTTAAAGAGAGTTTAAATAACATATAAATGAAGACGCATATTACAGTGATTTTTTAAATCAAGCTCAAGGATTTAAATATATGGTATTTGAATTTATTATACAATCTCCGATGTAAGCAGAAATAAATCGTTGTTATACTTGAACAGTGTCCAGGCTTGAACCCCTGTTTCCTGTACCAGAAACTTAACATTTTATCCCTCATACCAAAACCCGATTGAAAATAATGTTTTTAAGTTAAAATATAAACTTTTATTGAGAAAAGAACCAAGAAAGAAAAAAAATACAATTGCACATATTTTTTTTTTGAAAGTCATTATACGCTCATTAGAGTGGTCACAAATATGCATATTAGATTAATTATTGAGAAGAACGTCTGTTTTAGAAGTATATATCACTAGAGTAACAAGTTATGTAATAGATAATGCCGTAGGTACGCGAAACAGGAAACTCTCAAAATAAAATGAAAAAAAATGTTAAATTGACTTGTTCTTCAACATTAAATAATGGGCTGGACATATTGCCAGATAGGGCAGTACCAAATGGACACACCCAGAATATTCCAATGGAGGCCATGGATAAAGAAAAAATGTGCCGAGAGACCACCTAAAATATGGACTGATAACATAATCCAAAAAGCTGGGATGACCTGGATGCGGAAAGGACAAGACAGGGATGCGTGGAGGAAAATGGAACAGGCAGTAGTGGAGGAAAGAAGGCCGAAGAAGAAGATGAAAACATTGCAAATTTTCGTTTTATACATAAGAACACAAGCACTTGAAGTTTAATAATTTAATGTTTTATTTACGCACATAGGATCACGTGTTAACGATTATTTTAAGAATTTCTTAACACATTGAGATAAATTTCCACGATAAAGCATTGTATGTATTAATATGTAGTACAACCTGTAGATTTCTGATAGATTAAAAGTAACCATTATCCAAATATCGTATTATATAACGTGGACACCCAGAGAGTATGAAGGTAGGTACTTTGTGTTTGTACCTTCTTATTTTAAATTAATAATTTTGGGGAAATAGGGGCACAATTTTAAAGGGTAAAATACAAAGTAATCATATGATTGAGAAATTTATTCATAAGAAAGCTCCATTCACATCGATAACATTTACTTTCTTCACTATTCTTTCTACAACAACAACAAATCATCACGTCGTTTCCCCGCAAGAGTAGGCAGAGAGAATGGACCGTCACACTACGCTATCCTGACATACCTATCTAGCTTCCTCCACATTCATACAGCGAGTCATACAAGCACGTCGATTCTTCTGGCTTCTAACATGACCAACCTTTAAAATTCGATTAATTTGATCATGCCATGTTTTACTCGGTCTACTTCGACTCCGTACTCCATTTAAATCGTTAACGGATATATTTTTAATCATTCTTTCTTTACCCATGCACTCCATATGTGCGAACCAACACAGCGATCCTTTCATAATTTTGTTCATAATACCTTCTTGCGCTCTACATTCCTTTCTAATATCAGTATTTGAGATTCTGTCGTACATCGTTTTACCACACATACGTCGCGTCGTAGGGACCTCATCTTTTGTTTCTTTTTATAGGTTTATCTTAGCAATTTTAATCATTATTTCGCACCCTGAGTGTAAAACCGAAACAAGTGCAAATATACAGTTTGGAGATATGGGAGTTTAAAGACTTCATATTGCTTGGAAAAAATGTTTTTTTTTAAATAAACCAATGATTTTCAGTTTAAAGTAATATACCTATAAACCGAAAATCATTGGTTAATTTAAAAAAAGAACAGTTTTTCCAAGCAATATGAAGTCTTTAAACTCCCATATCTCCAAACTGTATATTTGCACTTGTTTCGGTTTTACACTCACGGTGCGATTTTATTATTTTAGTCAGAATGCTTTCGTTCGTACTGCATCCATTTACTATATTTGCATTTTTTTTTTCATTTTTCATCAAAAGTTTTTCAATATTTTCTGCTACCCATTCGGTGTAACGGTGTGCAGATTGTTAATTAAATATTTATTAATGAATTTTCTAACGCAACCTATTTTTTACCAGTTTATCCATCGTTCTGTTAGCCCCGTTTTACTCTATTTACTTAAAATAATAATGAATTTGTATTATGATAAATTATATTACGAAGTAGATAAGAAACACAAAAAATAATATATTGTTGGTTTTATGGTAAGCGGATCGATTGATTTCTATCTATTTCTATTTATAATGTCGGTATGAGTTTTTCGGTTAATGTTTGGTACTTATACATATAATGATTATTAGTTTTAATTTTTTATTATGTTTCTTAAGCAGTTTTCAATTATTTGATGAACGAGGAAAATAAAATTGACTTTGATGGCGATACTACCATATACAGGGTTATTGGTTATTGAACTTCGCCCTTCTAGGAGGTTATAGGGGAGATTATTAACAATAAATTATGTCATGTAATCACCAAGCAAATGTAAACTATTAAATTGTTTTTCTTTTGGAAATCGTCAATTAAAATAATTAAAATATTTAATGTTTCCATCTGGTAATGCGGACAGAAGGTTATAATTTTGTGTTGAAAATGAATGCATTCCAATTTAAAAAAATCATGTTTTATTACAACCAACCAGCTTTTTTTAAATTAACTTTTACCTAACTTCGATAAATTAAAAAAATATATATTTCTCATAAATGGTTTACTTTTGCTAACTAACTAACCATCACGCCATTTCTCAGGGGGGAGGGGGTAAGCAGAGAGGTAGGATCTCCACAATGCTCTGTCTTAACATACCTCTCGGGCTTCCTCTACATTCATGCATCGTACCATGCACGCACGTCTATTATTCCGACTTCGAATGTGGCCGCCTTTTAGTAATTGATTAATTTGGTCTTGCCATGTTTTTTTCGGTCTTCCTTGGATTCTTTTTCCACTCACGCTGCTTGTGTACAACTTTTTCACCATTCTACTCTCATTCATTCGTTCCATATGTCCAAACCATCTTAGGGACTTATTATACATTGGTGATTTATTATATATTACATAATTTATCGATAATAAACTCCCCAACAAACCCCTGGAAGGGAAAGGTTCAATTAGCAATAACCCTGTATATTTATAAAACTGTTACAACAAAATGAGAATCGCTAATTCTATGATGTGAGAATTAGTTTGCATAAACATAATCAAATTTACTGCTGTTTTATAATGTTGCACATTAAATCAATCTTAAATTTCTTCACGATACAAGTGAATGTTTGTGCTAATTTGCTGACTCCACAATACACAAATATCGATGATTAAGTTATGTGGCAAAGACACGTACCTGACACGTACAAGTCCATAAACATTATACGAATACATAACAGCATTTTAATGACATTTTCATATTTATGTAAATCCGATAATATAAGAGTATCTACATGTAAAACAACTTTATTCGATTTTATAATAAAAAAGCGTTATTTTTTATATAGCTATTTCATATTATTCTTGCCAAGTCTTAAAATAATACTTTTATTATTATTATGAAAAAATATTATTTATTCATACTCTATGTGAACACAACGTTATGTTTATTACTCAACGTAATGACATTGGAATTGAAAAAATTCCGCTTTTTATTTTCCACTTTATTTATTATATATTTTTATAAAATACAAAAAAAAAATATTGGCCACACCATATTTCGAAGGCGACCTCCATCCTCAGGTGTTAATACATTAGAGCCTCGGTTATCCGACCTTAGGTTTTCCGACCTTCCGAGTTATCCGACCTACCGGGGCAATGCCCATTTCTTTTACCCGACTGCACGCATTACATTCGGGCGCCAGGCGACAGTCCTCAGTACTTACGTAGCTCTTTCGCATGTTTTATTACTTTGCCGTAAGTGCATTTTGATGTTTTAGTTCGTTACATTCAGTTATGTTACATATTTTAAAAGTTTTCGATGTGCAAATAAAATTAACACATTTTCAATGTCGTTTTTATTATTTTCCGTGTTATCCGACCTTTTCGCTTATCCGACCTTGCCGCGGCCGGTTTAGGTCGGATTATCGAGACTCTACTGTACATAACAGTTATAAATTTTAAGTTCATTAAAATGGGGGACGCCGAGGGCCTGGTAGGAGACAAATGTCCTGGCTGCGAAACGTGAGTGAGTGGACCGGCATCCGAAGTGTGGAGGAGCTGTTCCGAGTGGCGCAGGACAGGTTCGCCGAAGTGATCGCCAACGTTGGGGGGACCGAAGAAGAAGAAAATGGAATTCTACAGTGTTAGCGCCTTAACTTTCAATCAACGCAATGAACTTAAAATCATATTAATCCACTAAATATGCTATAAAAAATCTATTTTCTGAAATAACACTCCATAACTAAAAAAAATAACTGATTTAAAAGGTTCATATTTTTAAATCATGGTTTTTGGATAGGTAATGTATTTCTCACACATCAGTTTTAAAATATGTTCTTCTTCGATGGTCCTACAGCCCATATCCAGTCTTAGCCTCCATTACATCTCCTCCTGTCTTCTGCTTCGACCCTCCAACTTGACATTGGTAACAATTTCGCCTCATCTCTCCCGAATTCATCCTCCTATCGTAGCCTTGGTCATTCTAAATATACGTTATCTAAATTTTTTTTTTTTAGTCAAGTCTTGTAAAAAAGGGATAGAAATTAAAAGAACTGAACTGGACTAATAGAAATAATGGACCACTACACTGTCCTTTACTGACACACTTCTCTCGTTTCCTTTAAATTCATACATCGGGTCACGCACGCAAGTCGATTTTTCCGACTCCTCACGTGGCCGACATTTAAAATTTGATTGATTTGATTGTGTCACGTTTTCTCAGTCTTCCTCTTTTTCTTACTTCGTATGAGAACATAACTAACTAACAATCTAACTAACCATCACGCCGTCTCCCCGAAAGGGTAAGCAGAAAGAATGGACTGTCACACTTTAACCGATGCACTTCATCCTTTTGTTTTCGCCCCGCGGGAGACGCGGTGTGATGGGTTGCCACATAGGAACATTTATTTTATTTTTTTATTTTACTTTACATGCTATAACAATAATTTGCCAAAAAAAGTTTATGGACTGTAGTTGTCACACCAGGCATGGCCTGTATCGTGGCAACTACATAAAATAGGATGTTAGTAGAATTGTTAGTAAAATGGCGGTTTGTTAGTAAAATGGCGGTTGTTAGTAATCTTATGCTAACATTGGTAATCGCAATATGATGATATAGTTAAAATTACTAACATAGTTAATACATATTTACTCTACTATTTTTTATTCATTCATTCGTCCCATGTGTCCATCCTTTCCATCTTACCGACTCTTTTGAAATGATAATTATAGAAAATTTGTTATTTTTGGTGAAAACAGGGTAAAAATAGTTTTATGTACATCACGCCTAGCAGTTAGGTAAATACTTGCGCACTGTATATGGCTCGTATATTATAGCAGTACTTACACCCGTCTCTAATGAGTACTGTACAAAGTATAGGCGAATAATGCGGCAGAGAATTTTCCCACAGATCTGCGGCGGCCAATGAGGCGCAGTCACGCTCCCGCGCTTTCTGCAAGGAGAAATTACCATAAAAACACTATTTAAACTGCAAATACGGATTTTTACATATTTTTCCCCCACCCTTCTTCTAGCGGGAGGGGTGAGGTCGAACTGAAACTTTCCCAGTGGACTTAGGTTTATTTGATGATCTTTCGTAAATATGGTTATATATTAAAAATTGTTTTTATCAAAATTTATTTTCATTGTTTACTACAAAAATAAATTATATTTGAATATGAGCCTTACCATTATAAGGGTATAATGCATATTTAAAATTTCCAATAAAAATGTAAAAGTATAATAGTTGGAGCGTTGAATACTCATGGCCTATGAGAATTTTTAAAATGTTTAAAAAAATGTCATGTCAGAAGTCGGAAGAATCGATGTGCGTGCGATGAATTGCTGTATGAATGTGGAGGAAGCTAGAGGGCTAGAGGTGTGCCAGGATATAGCAGTGTAGGGAAAAGGCGTGATGGCTTGTTTGTTTGTTGTAAAAAATTGGTTTATAAAAATATTATTGGTTAACAGTGATAAAATTCACATAAAATTTTACTTAAACAACATGTACTCGTATATAATATATTTACAATATAAATTTATATTTCACATTAACCTTTTTGAGTAAAATGAGAACAAAAGTATTACAGTAATAACATTTTGAGAACAATGGAACTCGACGTAAGAAAATTTGTAAAGAGAAATGTGTTTGTACAGGATTAGTGAGTATCGCGATATTTTTTGTTAATAGTGAAAGGCTGATTGAATGAAGAGTAGAAAGGGTTTCTTAAAATGATTATTTTTTTCCAATTTGTATTAAGGTAGAGGGTAAGTCCAGATAAGGGTGAGAATAGTTTGATATTATTTTTTTAATCAAAATAAGTTGAAAACTCAATAAGTAATAAATTTATTATTTTCATTTTTAAAATTTGCAAAAATATATGATACGCTTAAGGGTCACCAACATGGCTCTAAAACAATTAATTTGTTAAACTCCATATTAAATATTAATAGCAATATCTGTTTTTAATTTTTTTTATATCTTATAGAAGTAAGATATTTCGCCTTGCTAAGGCTATCGAATGTAGCGAGAATTATACGTACAGCTATTTATAAACCCGAGTGAATGGTTTAAAACAAGGTAATTAAAACCTTATAGAAAACTTACGATTGATTTAATATTTGATAAAATATTAGCTTTAATAAATTCACTACACTAGATATACTGTAATGTTTATGATTTAAAAATAAATTGAATTGAATTGAATTGAATGAGACTACAACATTTTTCAAAAGGGTTCCAAAACCCTTTATATTTTCGGTAATACCCTGATTTTAAATTACAGCTTATTCCATATTATTTTTTTGCAAGCTTAAATTCTTTGGTCACCCATTTAATCATTCCGCTATTTTGAGAAATTCCTTAAGGTGTATTGTTATGGTCATTGTATTTTATTTATTAGGAACTAGTACGAATTTTGGTACGATGTAAATATTATATGGAGGAATTTGATAATTTTTTTTTTCAATATATAAAATAACATATTAATAATAAATCTATGGTTATTAGTAAACTATTCAAATTTTCTTTTAATCTTTTACGTACCATTAAAAAATCTTATTATATTCGTGTACATTACTATATTAATTTTAAATTCAAAATCATATAAAAATATTGGAAATAATTGTATTAATGATGTATATATAACATTTCCAATATAACTTCATAGTTGGCATAATTGTCAATGATAAATGTATTCATTCTATGCAACTGACGATTTTAATTAAATGTTAGTACATTAGTTTTCTTTCTCAAACAGTTTTTACTCTCACAGTCAAGCAGTTAATTCATTTTATAAGCTAAAACAAAGAATCTTTAAAAAGTACAAATAAAATCCACAGAACAACGTAATCGTGATTGACATTTCTTACCAGATGTATTTATAAAATTCTTATTGTACAAAGTCGCACATGTTCACTGGACTGTGACACATTAGAAATGGGCGTTTTGTTTTCATACTGCCGGTCGTTTTACCAATCACAGCGCGAGGAATTTGATTTTAAGACTGTAGTATCTTAATTCGCCGACAAACCTCATTTTGTCTCGCTCACGCTAACAGACAAACCCGTCAGACGGTATTTGTGGTTCTCTTTCTGTTTTCTTAAGTTTAACAAGAATAAATCTTAACGATGGAAAGAGACAGTCATAGCAGATTTTCTACTTAGAAAAATATTATCCATGGAAAGTTTTATATTTATTCGATCTAGATTAGTAAAAAACTAAATACAGAATCATCTTATATTGCATACAAAAAATTGGAGTATTTATATACACATTTGTGATATTGATAAAAAAAAAAAAAACAGTTAACTATTTTAATTGTGAGTAAAATATTTTATAAAAATCAAAACAGAAATGTTTTTCAAGAAAACATGATTTTGCATTTTTTTTAAATTCATCTACGCATGTGTGGCATGTTACATTTAACCTATTTATTTAAAAGTACTGGGAAGCATACGAGTATTAGCAAAAATACCACATAAGAAGGAGAGAAGAAACTATTTTTTTTCGTTTTTATTATTATTATAGTAAAACTTTTACAATAAAAAATCTTTAAATCGTAGACACATATTAAATATAGAATTTTAGATAGATTATAACGTAATTTTTTTATTTGTTGAAAAGATACGAAATATTTTTCTTATAAGAAAATATTAAATATTTATTATCGATTTTTAGTTTGAGAAATATTGCGATTTTTTGAAAATTGGAAGATGTGTTCTTTTTTTAAAACGCGAAAAGAATGAATCAAATAGCGACAACGAAGGTTTCTTTACCTGTCTTGAAGCGAGACGGCCGACCGCCTTGCCTACCTACCTCCAACTATAGTAAGGATATCTACCTCCAACCGAAGACCATTCAGTACCCACCGACCGCTGGCGGGAAAGACCGTTCCCCGCCATAAAACAACCTCCATATCGCACGCGCGTTCGAATTTTAAATTTCAAATTCGAATTTGACAGGAGGAATCAACAAATTTAAAAAAATTCAAATCTGACACTAGGGTTTGACGTTCCATTTTAAATATTAAACCGGCACGCGACGACGGCACAAAGCCCTGTCAGTTCATCAATGGTGATGCTTTTGGGAGGTTCTCTTTTGTTGTTTTGACAATCTTGTGGTCGATCGAATAAATTCTTCCAAGTTGTGAAATTTTAATGTCAAGATGGTTGTCAGGCAATCGCTTTAGTGGATTTTGACAATGACTATGGAAAACCAACACGACTGTTAGGTCATAATAAATTATAAAATTGTGCAATAACAAAACGTTGATAATATATCTTGTGTTATTTTGTTAAAAATACGTATATTTAATGTGGTTACTATTTAGATTTAAAAACAAAAAGTAAATCAAGTTGATTGTTTCATTGTGATGGAAAATATTAAATTAAACAATCGGTGAAAATAAAAACAAAAGTTGTGTGCAAAGTGGATTTGTTTATTAATCACAATGTTCACACGGTAAGTTACCTTTAATAATGTTGATTAATGACCATTATAATTAGGGTTCCTTTATTTTAAATACGTGTATTTTACAAATAACTTATATATTTATTTAATAACGAATATCTTATATCTCGAAGAACCAATGCAGTTTGGGACGGTGCATTATCGTGGTGCAAATACTAAGAATTGTCTGCACATATTTCTGGCCTCTTGATATGAAGAGCTTCTAGCAAACAACCCATAACACAAAATTAATATTCCTTTTTAATAATTTGGATAGAAAAATCATTTCATGATATCATAGTATCCGTCATAATTCATGATAAGTTTAAATGAAGAAATCGTCTTATATTTTGAGATACGTGATTTGATAAATGTGATCATTTTTCTAGTACGAAATTCGTGTCTCTTCAAATATTATATTAACAGCTGTAAGTTATTGTTGGCTATGAAATTATTCATCTATAGTTGTAATATTAATAGAAAATATTTATTTTCCACGTTATAGACTTTTATTTCATTTTGTATAATGCATTTTACCACAAATTAATCGTTTAGATATTATATGCTTTTAGCATCTATAAATGCATAAATTTAAAATAGATGAGTTTATTTTTTTCTAAGAAAAAACAGCAACGATCGGACAAGTCACAAACCCAATTAGCGCACAAAGTAAAAAAAAACAAATCTTGTTTTTTACAATAACTAATTAAACTGTATTTAACAGTATTTTCCATGCACATTTAAATATAGCGTCTATATTGAATTTAGCTCGTTAAAAAACCCAACGATTGCATAATTCACAAATTGAGATATCAGAGAATCACAAAGTTGTCCGGGTTGTCACACAAGCAAAAACTCACGTGTTTTGTATGATTATATATGAGTATACTCTAATGTTAAAACCATTTACAATTATTTATTTGATTTGTATATGTTATCGACCAAACAAAGTGTATTAAAAAACCCAACAAGCTTACATTATTAAAATCAAATCGTACCTATACCGTATATAATACTGGAGTTATTTACAACTAAATAACCATCAAGGCATTTAACCAGAGATATTGGCAGGGAAGATGGACTATCATACTGCTATGTCCTGACATACCTCTCAAGCTTCCTCTACATTCATTCATCGTTACATACACGCCAGTCGATTTTTTCGACTTCAAATATAACCGTCTTTTAATAATTAATTAGGTCATCCATGCTTTTCTTGGTCATCCACGCCTTCTCTTTCCCTCTTTCCATTCAAAATGCTTTTATACAATACTTTAACCATTCTTCTCTTATTCATTCATTCTATATGTTCAAACCATCTCAAGGATCCTTTTTTAATTTTACTTTTGATGCAAGCATCTGCCCTTACATTTCTTCCTTATTTCGTTGTCCGGTATTCTATCATATATCGTTTTCTCATTTCTACGGCACTAATCCTACTCTCATCCTTCTTTTGCCAGCTTCAAGCTTCACTTCCATAAATAGAATGTTTCACATAAACAATAAAATATGTACATAAAGCTAAACTTACTTTTTAGTTAATGGATTCTTGTTTGGGATAAGATCCACTTGTCGAGTTACAACAGTTGCATACAAATTAGTAGGCATTGGGTGGCTACTTATAATTCAACAATAACAAAAACGAAAAAAGTCCAATCAATGTTACACTTTGATTTTGTCCTTATTCCTAATATTTTTTCTTGGCTGATATATTATGTTATACATCAAATATGTAATTATAATATGTGTTCAAAGCAAGTTATTTTAATAAGACATTGAAGTTGTCCAAAATAATGATGATGGGCATTTTAAAAATATTATTTTTATTCTTGTATATATATTGAATAAAAAAAGACACCGAAGATTAGTTATAAAACTAAAAAATAATAAAAATAAACATAAATTGTAACCAAATAATTTGAGATACATAATCTAATGATTTTATTGACATCTCTCGAACGAAGTTCCTGAGAAAAAATAATGAAATATAATGGTATTTTTAATAATTACTTACAATTTTGTTTTTATTTGGACAGCCACCGGTTTCGTCAGGCTGACTGGCATCGACAGTCGATCTGTTTTATGATTTTAAAAACATCTGTCGGCGATTTTAAAAACATCGTTTTATTTAATTATTGTTGCAAATAAGTTAAATAAACTCTTAAAATAACAAAAGCATTTCATATATTCAAATGCCATGAAGAAAAGTGAACAAAATGATTCTACAAAACCAATTACCAGAATAATTTAAACGGAGATAATGGAAAAATTATAAGGGTTTTCATCTTTTCACCTGTCTCCGAATGCAAGTTATTAGTTTACATACATACAGTAGTAGAGATAAAATGTATTATTTGTAAAATAAGGCTTTCATTGTATACTTGCGATAGTTAAGATGTATAATAATTTTAAAAAAATTATGACGCTTAGTATATTTACTTTATTGATGATATAGTATATATTTATTGATGATAAGTAAATACTTTGATGATCAGATGAAGGGACTGAATCATTAATAGGAATGAAAACATCTGTTTTATAGAAGTTTTATTATAATGTATGAGAATGACATGTTTCGTCTGTCAAAGGCATTATCAAATGATACATAATATATATAATTCTTTAGACGGGCGAAACATGTCATTCCCATAAATTATATCAAAACTTCAAGAAAACATTTGTTTTCGTTCGTACATATTAATTATTTAATATGAAGGCTTACATTATTATTCAAGAAACAATAAATATGTCTGACCCGTGTTTTTTCTGCTATTTTAAACCATCCGCATCGCATTACTTACAAATTATTTTATTTTTGGTGAATGGTGATATTTGACAACCATTTGATGAGTTACGATTCTTTCATGCGTTTTTATATTTATATTTTAATTAAACCAGTTTTTACCATCATATGGTCAGTGTTATTTTGGAACACTTTATTTTTGAAAATAATGTAATGAAAATGATCAAGAAGTGTATGTTTTTTTTAATAAATATTTTCTATTGGATTTCATTCCAACTTATAAAGTAACGCAATCACATGCTCAAATGTACATTCTTGAGTTTTCAGTGTTTGAATGGTTCTTAATGCAGATAGCGTAGTGATAAATAATAGGTAACGTGAATTTATTATTTGTACGTGATAATATATGTTATACAATATCAGTTCTCAGAACATTCAAATTATATTATTAAGGAGAATTACATTGTTTAGTTCGGACGAGGATTTAATATTATATTTATTGGTCCCGCCTAAAATGTATTACGAGTATAAGCGCTTTACAAACATTGAAAAAGTATTATAAGTTATAACTTATAACATAATGTGACACGCGCAACTATATATTATATCACGTAAATGTCATTGAGAATATTAGGTTTATAGAAGCCATATATTTAAAGAATTTAAGTTACTTATAAACTAATGTAAGGAAGTGAAGCTTAGAGTTGGCAGAAGAAGGATGAAAGTAGGATAAATGCCGTAGAAATGAGTTAACTAAGAAGGATATGTGGAAAAACAATGTATGATAGAATATCTAACGATGAAGTAAGAAAGGATTGTAAGGCGGATGAATGCGTGATAAATAAAATTAAGAAAGGGTCACTAAGATGGTTTGGACATATGAAACGAATGATGAGGGAAGAATGGTTAAAAAAAAAGTAGTGTGAATGGGAAAAGAAGTCGAGGAAGGCCAAGGAAGACATGGCATGACTAAATTTATCAATTACTAAAAGGCGGCCATGTTCGAAGTAGGAACAATCGACGAGCGTGCATGTCACGAAGTGTGAATGTAGAAGAGGCGCGATAATTATGCCAGGATAGAACAATGTTGTGATCCATCCTCTCTGCCTACCCCTCCAAGGAAAGGGCGTGATGGTTAGTTAGTTAGTTATTTATAAAGTAATGACATTGATAACAATATTAGAATTATAGCAAAGCAAAACACATGGACTATATAAATACTTATCAAACTCATTGTATTATAATTATATAATATCACATTTGACATGAATTTTCATTATGCTAGGACTAGAAAAGCCTGTATTCTGCCAGTTGGTACTTATGGTCTTGAAACTATAACATTGTCCAAATAAATTGCCGAGAAACTACTAGTGATCCAATGAGCCATGTTAGGAATAAGCCAAAGAGATAGAGTCAGAAACGATACGGTGAGAGAAAAAACAAAGGTCACTGACATCATCCACTGGGTAGCGACTCTAAAATTGCAATGGGTAGGTCACGTAGCCAGAAGCTCAGACGAAAATGGACAAGAAGACTGCTGACTTGGAGACCGAGGACGGCAAAGAAAAGTGCAGGGCAACCATAACTATGGTAGAATGATGACCTTAACAGACATATCGGAATAATCTGGATGCAGTCTGCACAAGACAAAGTGACATGGAAGCGAATGGAAGAGGCCTTTGTCCAGGAGTGGACGGAAATAGGCTGAAGAAGAAAAAGAAGAAAGATTACAAATTGAGAAGAATTTTAAAAGGCTTACTAAAGCTTTTTATTTTTAACATAATTATTGACTTTTATTTTATTTTCGTAATAGAAAGAAATTCAAAAATATATTTTATATTTTCTCCTATATACGCCATACTTTGTGTTGTTATGATGGTTTATTTCTATTTTCCTTTTTTATACACTTTGTATACATATATTATAATTTAATTTTTTTTAATAAAGTGTTGTGCATACAAAGCGTATAAAAAAGATTTTTTTTTTTTTTATATTTTACATTTAAATTTCAAATGATTTATTTAAATTGTTTAATAGTATTGGGTATTCAATTTGTATTTATTATGTAAGAATAAAGTTTTACCTCAGTTTATTTTATATGGGTCATAACAAGAGCATAACAGCAAGGGTGATGAATTTTTTTTTCATAACTAAACACAAACAGCAACAGTAGCTCGATTATCAGTAATACTCCTTATTTTACATGTAAAAAAATAGGGTTCATTTATACGGAATTATGATTTGTAGAAAAAAAGTCTGCAGATCAAAATGAAAAAAAAAATACAATAAAAAAATGTATATACAAAATATGTCTATGAAATATAGACGATACATTGAAAATTTCCAGCCGTCAATTAAACAAGAGACCACATATTTTTCTCAGAATTCAAAATTGATCACACACACGTATTTGATTTGCGAGCCCCCTGAATTTAAAATAATATTCATGCACATATATTAAACAAAATATGCTTATAAGTACCTACCCACATCTATAAAATACTTCCTATTTCAAGGATATTCATTATATCTCTATTTAAGGTCAGATTAAAATTCCTCCCTCGCAGTCATTACAAGATTAGATAAAATAATTTACGCATTTTGAATCTAAATAAGTTCCACGAAAGAATTTGAATGTGTCAGTTGAGAATACCAATCCCCCATTTAACGAATAACGTATGTATGTGTTAAAGATTTCATTCCACGAATGAAATTGAATTAAGAATCAACAAGAATTATCACATAAATTTGTAGAATACAAAAAATATTAAGGACTTGCTCATTGATATCAATTTAAAAACTGTAATTTATATTACAGTATATATTTTACTATAATATTGTATATTAAAGTGATTTTGGTTGTATTTAATTATGATTTAAAATTTCAATTACTTAATTAACATTTTATACGTAAACTTTTTAAGTATATTAAGTGTACTTTCTGATTATTTTTACTCCGAATATGCAGAGACATTTTTAAAAACACAAATATTTTTTTTAGAAAAAAAAAATTGTTTTAATGTTTTTATATTAATAAATACATTTTTTTTTACTTTTCGGTTATTTCAAAAATTTTTACCTATTCATCATCATGAACATTAATAAAATCTTCAAAACATATCCCGAAAAATAAACTCAAGAAAGAAAAATAGCAGTGTTTACATACAAGTAAAAAAAATCGTCATTTTGAAATTCCGTGTTATCGTCTAAAATTTATCAAAAATCTAGTTGTAATTTAATAATAAGCCTTCTGTTATTTGGAATAAATACGAATAAGTAAAAAAAAAAGTAAATGCCATTAATAGACATATAAAAAAATACGTATTCGAATTTCAATTACCAGAAACTCATTTTTTTCATCAAAAATGTTTAGCACATACAAGTCATACGAGAATTCGTAACTCGAGGGAAGGCTATAGGTGCCTACTTGTGTATGTGAATCTCGTGGGAATCGATTTATTCATCACAATCGAAAACAAAAAGGAGTTGTTATATCCTTTGAAGAGATTGTTATCCTCGGGTGGCACTCTTGGTGGGTGTCAATTATTATCCTTACATTTTTGCGTGACAGTTGGTAACATATTAAAATAACAAGGGTGGAATAGATGTTCGTTTTTAATTTTACATATTTTTTAATTTACAATGTGTACGTTACTAGATTATTTTTAAATAACAAATAGAACACGGTTAATAATTGTGTTATATAATCATTGTTTATTTATTATTAAAAACAATATTATTATTAAAATACATCTAAATTCGTAGTCGGAAAAATCGACGAGCGCGAGTGTTACGATGTAATAATGTAGACAAATGTCAAGAGGTATTGTCAGGTCAGATCAGTAGGACGGTTCATCTTCTTTGCCTACCCGTCTGGGCCAATGGCGTGATGTTAATTTTTTTATATGACTTAATCTATTAGCAATGTCTATCCAAAAAAATTGAGATGGCTGTGCATATTGGTATTCTCATATTGACCATTATATATTATAGCAGAAGCGTGGAACTGACGAAAAAATATTAAAATAGAATAAAAGTGTCGAAAATGAGATCTCATAAATAAACATGCGAATGATAGAGTACCAATTGGAAATATCAGAAGTGAATGCAGTACAAATAATAACGTTATAAAAATAAAAGATGGTGTGGACAAATAGCGAGAATAAATGAATAAATAATGGTAATGAAGATATACGTTAATAATATGAATAAAGCAAGACCTAGAGATAACCAATTTTACTATGTGATGAGCTTCATCAGGGCTATATACAAACTGGTAAACTTTGGTTCTATACAAAGTATTTTTAAAATAGTGTTTTATTCAATTTTTTAATAACTCAAATCACCAAGTATTGGCTTCTAACTAAGGTTTAAATATCTTTGTATTAAGATAAAACTATATTTTACGTAAAAATATCTTAAAATACAAATTTGTCATCAATTTAATAAATGGAAAACTCCAGGTGTATATAAATAGGGGTATCCGCTTCAAGATCATTTAACCCCAAACTGCGTTTTATTCCGTTCTCTGGGCCTTGACAGGTGAAAAAGCAATTAGAGAACAAGTTGCTAGGCGCAAATGGCTATGAATTGGTCACACCCTGAGACGGAAATCAGTCTTTATTGCTCTAAGAGCACTATACTGGTCCTCCGGGTGAAAAGAGGAACCGAGGCAAATCTAGAGCCATCTGGAGAAGAACCTTGCGGGACGAGGACTCACTTGGAATGGTTTTAGGCCATATGCACCACGGAAATGTGTCAGGACAAGAAAAAGAAAAATCGTCTTCTTTTTTCGGTGCCGTGTCAGGTCCCCCCAGCGTTGGCGATTACTACAGCAAAGGCATCTCTATCCTGCGCCACTTGAAACAGGTTCTGAACTCTTGTTATTCCTGTCCATTCTTTGATGTTCTGCAGCCAGGACAGCTGCCTTCTACCAACTCCCCGACGTCCCTCCACTTTACACATTAATATCAGTCGAAGGAGGTGTTATTTTTCTCCCCTTAGCACATGACCCAAATAGAAGAATAATGAATTTATTAACAAGATTACATTTTAAAATAAAGTGGTTTATACTTAGTGAAAAAGTGCTTAATTTTTAAACATGTCAAATCACCAAGTAATTAATGGCTTAGTATCAAAATTTTAATTAAAAAAAATAAGGGAAATTCGTGCTCATTTTTAAATGCCATAAACATAGTATTTATTGGTTTGTCTAAAGAAATATTCGGCGAAGATTGCCTCTGGTTCAGTGGCGGGCGGAGGGGCACTAGTGCGGACCAATCAGGTATTCCGCGCCCCGGTGGGTGTAGGATGACTAATGGCGATTTCGACGCTTTACGTTTGCGACAATTTACAGACAGCCGCGACGTGCGGCGGGTTAAAAAAAGTACCCGGGTACTCGCAGTTGAGCACACGCGCTGAATAGTATTGTAACTCGCAAATATACAAATGATTTAAACTCAAGATAAACAACATTATTCAGTATTCATTGGTTTTTTTAATAAATATTCTTGAATAAATATAATAGTTAACACTTCGTATTTTCACAACACCATATTTTTCGATTTGCAGATATTTTTCGGCATGCATATTTTGATTGGTAAATATGTGAGGTTGAGGATATTATAAGATGGACCAGACAGCGAAGAAGGTACTGGTATGGGCATGTTCAAATAATGGACACCATCAGACGCTCTTATATCGCATTGCATAACCAGCCTCATGGGACTCGTCCTCGTGGAAGACCTCCTAAAAGATGGAAGGACAGCTGGGAGTCTATCTCACAGGAGGAGCAATACTGAGAACAGACCACATAGGTCTACAACAAGGAAGAAGAAAAAATAAGATATTTAAATTGGTTGGGTCACAACCAAAACATGTCTGCGAATCGAAAAATAAAGTGTTGTAAAGATACAAAGTGTTATTCATTTTGGATAAACCTCAGGCGTTAACACTGTGGAATTCCATAATGACGAATTTTTTATGAATTAAAACACTGTATTTTCCACTTTTGAGTTCATTTTCCTCGACATTTTTCGAAGGCACCTTCGTCATTTGTATCGCTCTCCCGATGATGAAGGTGTAATATTATTGAGTAAAAAATCATTTTATTTCTTTATATTAAACTCAGCACAATAACATTAAGAATAGCTGGTGGTAATTTGATTTGATAATGCCTTAGACAGGCAAATATAATATACATAAAATATAATAAATTTTTTAGAAAACACGTTTTCATTCGTATTACTTATTTAAAATGGAGTTTTATATCATTATTCAAGAAACAATAAATACTACAAGCTACTGGTGGTTTTCATCTGTCTTATCATTCCCACTATTCCACGTAAAACTGCACACGCAAATATAATTATTTACTCTATTCAACCATCTTCTACGTCTATCTGGTTTCTTAAATGTGGTACTTATGTATTTTGTGGCATAAATATTTTCATATGTAAATTACAACAAACTTCTTCAAAATGGGTTTTAAATCTTTGAAAACAGAACGAGAAGGTATCCAAAAATATGATAATTTTATCAGAAACTATATACACTATTATGTTTCCTTGTTTTCTACAATACATAAAATAATTATAATAATTTAACATTATTCTTAATCGCGTCAAACATAAAAATTGTATATTCATATTAATTAATGAACGTTAGTTCACATAGGTAGCTAATCTATTGCTATTTTATTAAACCATGAATTCAACACCAGACTAAAGACAGTGTGAGAATCACATCCTGTTTCAATCAACCATCATCCTGTTTTTTTTTGTAGAGATATACAGATGGAATAGATTACTATATTATTTTATTTTGATACGTTTTTCTAAGAGAGTATCACAAAATTTTTGCACATTCTATACACGCACGTCGATTTCTTTTTGACCGAAACTACAAATTGATTATTTCCGTCATGCCATGATCTTTTATCAATCTTATTCAATTTCGTGCTCCATTAACATCATTGACGTATGTTTAATTAATTTATTTCAGCCTTTAACCAGAGTGATTAAAAATTGGGAAGTCTTGACAATATTTATTGTAAATAATAAAGTTATTTCAATAATTCATTAATACGAATGAAAATGTCTGTTTATAGAAGCTTAATTATGTTTTATGTGAATGACTGATTTGTTTCGCCTGTCGTAAGCCAGATTTCAAAAGAGCCGCACAAGACAGGGTAGAATGGAAGAGAATAATAGAGGAAATTGCTGCAAACCAATCCCAGGATTGAAACCAGAGAAGAGAAGCATTATCAAATGTCAAATTTGAATGAGTCTCCAATTATTTTGTTTATTAAACTTGCATCGTTCCTGCATTCTCTTTTTTATTATAATATATATATCGAACATTCTTGCTTGTGTACAAAATCTAATACTTTTGAATATAATTCTTTTACCAGTTTTCACACTGTTTCAAAATACATAAAAAAATTAATGTGGCTAAAAGTAAATCACATTCACATTTTACCATATTCTTATTTTTAAATGCAATATTTGTAACTTACAGTCAACTGTTTAAACATTCATTCATATTTATATAGTTCAACGATTTTTGTAGTATTATTAACATTTCATTTGTACTAAAAGTTAACTAGTTATATTTGTAAAGTTCGCGATATTTTGGAAAACAAGAATTTGAGAGATAATCACAGTTTTCAAATGCTGTTAAATCATACATATAAATTGAAGCAATATTTTCGAACGTTATTTGTGGTGTCATTGTCATAAATTAAACATACAAATTGTTTTATCACTATCGACCAGTTTCGCCCCAAGTGGAGCTTGTTTAGGGTAACAAAAAAAACTGATTTGGTTATTAATAATAATATTTTTATTTACACTAGTACTGAGTTTGAGGAGTACCTCATGATATATTCTTTACAAATTTAAAACACTTGTACAAAAGTAACCATTTAGCGATAATCACAAATATCCATTAAAACATTAATTGAATTCGACAAGATTCGTGTAAACACTTATTTGAATTTTTACTTAATAGAATATGAAAAAGAAGTCATTATTTTCAAAATATTGTCACGACTTCACTATAAAAAATTATCTCATAAATCGACTTCATACTTCGTGTAATTAATTTACTAATTGAATTATTATTTTCAGAGCACAATACTTGATACAAAAACAAAATTAAACAATTCCATTGTGTATAATTTTCACGATGATTTCCCAAAGCAAACTTGCAAAAAAGTCTAAACGGAATTACAATGTTATCCTTCGTGCAAATTAATGCTGAGATTGGAATTAATGCCATATCCAACACAACCGGGACGTGCCCCGGGTTAAAAAAGTACCCGGGTATCCGATTCTGGACCGACTGCGTTTAATATTCGGTGAATGGCTCCGTAGTCTTTTATTTTCATGTCTCGACGGCTATTGTGGAAAGTTATGGACATTTATTAGCAGTTAAATGTTTGGATTTGATTGACGTCGAATAACGAATTAGTTGACGCTTATTCTTACGTAATGATTGAGTTTTTTGCTTGTGAACCGATTTTGTAAATCTTAAAAAATGCTGTTGATTCAGATTTGTGCAAATTGTCCTTCGTTATTTGGAAGATTCTAATTTTGTTTCTTTGTCTGCATAGTTAGCATTCTATTCAGGAAGCGTTAAAACCCGGTTTTATTTGCTGTTACATTTTGTGGTAACCTTTTTATTTTAGCACTAGATCATAACAATTTTTGTCACACTATCTTCTTGACGACATCCTTTTAATATCGTAGATTTATATATTACATTTATTATTCTCTAAAGTATTTAAGTAATGCGTTGAATTTTAAATAAGATTACTATATTTTCTGACAAATTTTACGTTGCTTTATAAAATCAATACTATTTTTTCTACAATATTTTGAATTTGAAATACTTGTAGACGAACAACTGGATTTCACCCATTGCGGGCTATCAATTCAAGAATCAATTGTATCTCAATAGAGACGAAGATCTTGAAGACTTGAAGACATGGTGGTCATAAGAAAAAAGTGAAATGGGGAATGTTGTATTACATAAAGCGTGCTCTTAACCCAACCAATGACAGGTCATAAGTCCTGTAAACACCTCGATCAACCATATTCCGTTTCCAATTTGCATCTTCGTTTCTATTGAGATTCAATTGATACTATTTTTTCTATTTATTATTTAATGTATTCTTTTTATATTCGCCGTTACTTTATGTTGTGGCTAACAAAGTATAGTGATTCAACAAAATATATATCACACTTTTCACAAACATGTTTCGGATGATTCCCGTCCTTCTTCTACGCCCACATTTTTTTTTGCATTAATGTATGAGTGTAATAAATTAAGTTATTTAATAATGAATGTCGGAAAGTGAAAAACAATGGTTTTTGAAAGAGAAGAGGACATAACAGGTATGGTGTGAAACAGAAGAACCTAGAGCCGATGTCTATGTTCACAGCGGATGGCCGAACGAGTGACGTTGAAGGGTTATTGCGGGTAACAATGCGAATGGAGCTTTAAAAACTATTATTCGAAACAAAAAAATATCAACGAAAGCAAAAATGGTCGTTCACAATGGAGTAGGTATTAGTACCAACGCTATGGGAGTGAAATATAGAATTGGCAGAACGAGCAGAATAATGCGGTAGAGATGAGATTCCTAAGATGTATGTGTTTTAAAACAATATATGTCAGAATTTCAAATGCTGATATAAGGAAGGAATGTAGAGCGGAAGAAAGTAAAATTATGATGGGATCTCTGCGTTAGTTTGGGGATATGGAACGCATGGATGAAGGAAAAGTGCTTAAAAATATATACGTTAACGGTGTGAATGAAGTACGGAGTCGTGGGAAACCGAAGAAAACTTAGCATGAACAAATTAATCAAATTTTAAAGGTCGGCCGTATTAAATGTCCGAAGAAGCGATGTGCGTATATGACTCGCTGTATAATTTGGAGGAAGCTAGATACGTGTATCAAGATCGTGTTGTGTGGCGGTCCTTTTTCTCTACCTACCCCTTCGGAGACACGTCGATGATTTTTTGTTGTAGTTGTACTCCTTTTAGCTCAGTATATCATATCTTATTCACTATTAAATACACGTTTTTTCGATGGTTTAAAAGGTAACTAAACATTGTATTGTTTTTCAAACAAGTTTTTTAGCAAAGGTATCATAAATAAATATGTTTTCAATGGTGTTTAGCTTCACTTTAGAATACTACAAAGACTGTTAAAAAAATCAATTTTTATTCATTTAAGTAAGACCGACAAATTCGAAATCGTTTTGTTATGTTATGCTTTGAATGTATTATTTGTATTTCAATTTAAACAAACAAAGCATGAAACTGATCGAAATAATCAATTCAAACATTTACCTATTTCATTTGTCGAAATGATGTAATATTTTTGTCGGGACTGCGCAATATATAAGTTGTATAGAAAGTACTCGTATATATTAATTGTATCTCAATCGAGACAAAGATGTAAATTGTTTTAAAAACAGAATATGGTGGTCGAGGCGTTTACATGACTTGTGACCTGTCATTGATTGGGTTAAGCGATGGCTATTTGTAATACAACATTCCCCATTCCCCCTT
The DNA here is from genome assembly GCA_022606425.2 of Lepidostoma basale. NCBI lineage: Eukaryota > Metazoa > Arthropoda > Insecta > Trichoptera > Lepidostomatidae > Lepidostoma > Lepidostoma basale. Next base: position 1,001,080 of record JAHDVF020000657.1, read on the forward strand.
CTTACGACCACCACGTCTGTCAAATTTTTTGAAGGATGTATATATGCTACTATTTTGAGAAACACTTCACATATTTTAGTTTAATCTACACTAGCGCGATTTATTAAGATTAGATATAGATTGAACTGAAATATGTGAAGTGTTTCTCAACATAGTAGCATATATAAAAAAAAATGTCAGACGTGGTGGTCATAAGAAGGGCGGAATGGGGAATGTTGTATTACATAAAGCGATCGCTTAACCCAACCAATGACAGGTCATAAGTCCTGTAAACTCCTCGAACACCATCTTCGTCTCTATTGGGATACAATTAATCCTTAAATGATTAACCCGCAATGGGTAAAATCCAGTATTTGTATACATTCAAAACAAAAAGAAAGTATATATCACTGATAATCATGGGTAAGATAGAGGGACGGAGGGGGCGTTTGTACTCGTAGAAGGCACTTATCCTGGTTGTTGAATATAAGGGATTGGACAGGAATGAGGAGAGTTGAGAACCTGTTCCAAGTAGCGCAGGACAGAGATCCTTTCGCTATAGATATCGCCAATGTTGAGGGGATCTGAAACTGTACCAATGAATAATGGAAAATAAAGTAAAGCATGTTTCTGAAATTGGTATCTGATACAATGGTGAAGATTTGGTCTCTTGTGCAGGTGTGAACCTGCGTGTCTAGGATCTGAAACCAGATTGGGGTATTTTGTTTGTGATTTTATTTTAAATATGCAAATAACAGTTGTAAGATATTAATTACTCAAATCACAGAAAAGTAAGTTTTTGTTCTTTTGATTGTCAAGATGACTATTTATTTTTAAAACTAGCTCAGTTAATTATTTTGGCCGAAACACGAGTACTTTAATATTATAAACTGTTAGATTAAAAAACTTTTTTTTGTGAATCACAACTGTATTTTTATTTTTCGCGACAGCTGTTTCGTCAAACTGTGTTGATATTGTAACACCTGATGATGTCATCATATATGAGGAATAAAAATACAATTGTGATACATAATTTTTTTTTTAATATAACAGTTTATTAGCTAAGCTAAAATTATTTTCGGAAATTAAAAAAAATATTTTGTTTGAATACTACACTTTAATCAATGTGAATTTATTAATACTTTTGTAACAATTACTTCATATGTGGTGTGGAATTATTTAAAAAAAATGAGAACTTTTACTGATTTTCGCATCACTTTTATTTTTATCAAAACCACCCGGTATCGCTCCCGCCGGAGCTTCGTCAGGGTTAAAAAATAAACTAAAGGATTATTTTGCAACCCTGACGAAGCTCCGGCGGGAGGAAAACTAGTTGGTTTTGACAAAAATAAAGTAATGTAAAAATATGTTAGTGTAAAAAATATTCTTAACGAATAATTTAAACACATAACATATGGAACGAATGGATGAGAGTAGAATGGTTAAAAAGTTGTACACAAGCAGCGTGAGTGGGTAAAGAAGTCGAGGACAACCGAGAAAAACATGGCATGACCAAATTAATCAATTACTAAAAGGCGGCCACATTCGAAGTCGGAATAATCGACGTGCGTGCATGGTACGATGTATGAATGTAGAGGAATCCCGAAAATATGCCAGGGCAGGGTATTGTGGCGATCAATCCTCTCTGCCTACTTCTTTCTTCTTTAACAGCCATTGTCCACTGCTGGACACAGGCCTCCCCCATATTTCTCCATGTAAGACATGTCATACGGGGGGTGGTTGGCATTACAACGTCACGCTTGCTAGACGGGTTGGCGAGGTGTCCTTCCACGTTAGCCTATGCATCAATATTACCCACCGAAGTTATTCACACTCCTCTGCCTACCCCTCCGGGGAAATGGCGTGATGATTATTTAGTTAGTTAGTTAAATTATTCTTAATTTATTTATTAAATCGCTAATGTTAGTGGGGACCTGATATGGCACCAGAAGAAGGATAGAAAATGGAGTAAAGGTTTGTTTCTGAAAGTGCTATTTGATTTTGTCAGCAGTTTCGAGCCCACCAAGTCCACGAAGGGCGCCAGCAAGATGAGGAGGGACCTCATCAACGCAGAGATCGCCAACCTGCGCGACCTGCTCCCCCTGCCACCCTCCACGCGCCAGCGCCTGTCACAGCTGCAGCTCATGGCGCTCATCTGTGTCTACGTACGGAAGGCCAACTACTTCCAGCAAGGTAACATCAACGTGCACTTACTTACTTAATTCATATGACCGTGTAACTCTTGAAAAGTTTTAGCCACCTTAATGAAAAAAAAAAACGATTAAAGTATAAAACATATAAAAAAAATCTATATATTACCACATATAAAAAGGGTCAAATTAACCATTAATATTTTTACATTTTTTTCCAAACTTAAGCCTACTGCATTTCATTTATACATTAGAAATGATTTTGTGTTATCGCGTATTAAAATCCATCAAGAATTATAACGGTCACCCGAAATATATTTGTTTTAAACAAAAAATATTTCAAGTTATTTTAATGTGCTTTTCATTATGGATATATACGAGTACATATAAAATATTATTTAATTATCATCATAAAAAAAAAATTCAAAAAACATGTGGTTCTAATCCAGCTACACAGAATATTATGATTATTTTATTCAAAATGTACAAAGTACTCGTATTAAAGAGATCATTTAAATATAATTAATATTGTCGGCCATGTGAGGAGTCAGAGAAATCGACGCGCGTGCATGACACGATATATGAATGTTGAGGAAGCGAGAGAAATATGTCAGGAAAGAAAAGTGCGGCAGTCCATTCTCTCTGCCTACCCCTTCGGGGAGACGGCGTGATGATTAGTTAGTTAGTTAGTTTTTTAAAAATACTCGAAATATAATTTTCATTTCAAATAATGCTTAAGTGCAGAACAGTAATTGTTAACATTGAATAATTAACCAGTTAAAACGACTCCTTTGCATAAATTCACTATTGCCTTATAAGTAATAAAAACTTCAAATCAATTTAGATATCGTTGTTTACGTTTTTATAAATCGTTATTACAATTTGACATGCCTCACTAGGGAATAAACCAAAGAGAATTGAAAAGACTAGTCAAAGTTATGATGAAGGTGTAAGACCAGTCTGTTGATGCCATGTAGCCTGACAAAACCGGTCGCTGTCAAAAAGTACAAGGAGTGGAAGTAACTATTAAAAACCATCGTTTAATAAATATTTTCTTCTTCTCCCGACTATTCCGTTAATTTTACCATAGATAAACAGTTGATAATCACTTTTCATTTGTTTTGCCCATAATGTTCTAGAAGCATTCTAGTTTTCTGCGTTTTATTGTCTTCATATTTATTTTCTTTTTTCATTCGCTGCAGTACTTCAAGTTCAAGAGCATGATCAACTTTGAATGTAAAAAATGATAATGCTCTAAAATACATAATAATAATTATATAATTAATACAAATGAAAACGTCAGTTTTCTAGAAGTTTTATTATATTTTATGGGAATGACATGTTTCGACCTTCTAAGGAACAAGCCCGTCTTCGCCTTAGAAGAACGAAACATGTCATTCCCATAAAATATAATAAAACTTCTAGAAAACTGACGTTTTCAAATGTATTAATTATTTAATATGGAGTTTTACATCAAGGTTCAAGAAACAATAAACAAATAATGTAACTTCTACAAATCGAATGTTCGCATCAATATTGCATAAATTATAATTACTATATATGTAACTTAATTTTGTCAGTTAGTCATATTCTATCTGCAAGGTGGCAACATAAGATTGTCGTTTTCAGTAAAAATCTAAGTTTTGTTTGTTGTCATTAGACGTTCTGAACTATTAAGATAGTATTTATTGGGAGGCAATAATTATTAATGGCACGTAAAGACAATGATAGGTTCCATTGTTCCCGGTGCACGCTTTTGTTTTACTTCGTTTTCACGACTTGTTCAATTCTGAGAGTTATAAAACATCAGTGCAATGAAACTGTCATTTCCTTCGTTAAGAATCACATTAACACTCTGATGTTATGGTAGAAACCAATATGTCAAAAAAAATTATATTTACCCTCACATTATAAAGATTTTTATATTCGTTTACAACAGTTTTTCTCCAATTACTCTATACAAGTTATTAAGCTATTGATTATCATATTTGTGGTAAATCTGTATATGATAGAGTGCCAAATGCAAGTAAAAGAAGTAAATGAAAGTGTTATGAAAGGGTCATTAAGATGATTTGGACGGAAGACAGAATGGTGAAAGAGGTAAATGTAAACGGCGTGAACGGAGCTAGAAATAGAGGAAGGCCAAGGAAAATGTGGCACGATCAAATCAATCAAATATTAAATCTCGGTCACGTGAGGAGTCGGAGAAATCGACGTGCGTGCATGACAAGATGTATGAATGTAGAGGAATCGAGAGAAATATGTCAGGAAAGAAAAGTGTGGCAGTCCATTCTTTCTGCCCACCCCTCCGGAGAGACGGCATCGTGGTTAGTTAGTTAGTTATCATATTTATTAGGTAGCTAATCTCTCCCCATTTTATTGTCACTTGAATTTTATACTAGATCAATGAAAGTTTGAAAATTTGTTTTTTATCGTCACACTGTCATTGCCTGGATTAAACCCGGGCCTTAGATGTAGCAGTCATAGCTGTTGTCACTCTGCCACAAAGGTCTTCTCAATAACTTTTAATAAACAAAGCAAAAATCCTTCGTAATAGATAAGATTTAGGCTCTTGTTCAGGGTTATATCGGATAGGATCTGGAACCAATAGTTCTTTCAAGATTTGCGTCTCCCGAAAAGGGATTTTTTTATTATAATTTTATTTGAAATACGCAAACAACAATTAAAATTTATTTTTTAAACTTACTAGGTTATTAATATTTTCCAGTAAAATAAAAAAAATGCTTCGTATTGACATTATACTTTAATCAATATAAATACATTTTTGATCTCTATTCGCATTCACTTTGTGTTATGGATTCATATTTGAATAAATATAACGTAACATTGTATTTTAACACTTTATTACAATTTTTACAGACATATTTCGGTTGTGACCTAACCTTTTTCGATGTACAAAATTGTAATATTGTCTAATTTTTAAGGTTAAAATTTGTTAATCAAAATAGAAACGAAACCGAAACAGGTTTGTAAAAAGTGTATTAAGTGTTGTAAAAATACGAAGCGTACTAATATTTATTCAAATATGAATAAATATTATTTACGAAAAAATACGTAATAAGGGCATCAAAAAGATACATGATTCTATTTTGTTGTTTTGACGAATTCATTTGATACAATTTCTGGATCACATTTTTTAAAAATATTTGCTTATACTCAAATGGTAGCTTGAAATTCCCATATTTAAATTATTTGTTTATTTTACACTTATGCGGTTTTATTCTTTGTACATTAATGCACACAACATAAATATTTTTGCTTTGTTTTACGTTCATTTTAATTATGCTGTTTTGTTTTATTTTCTATTATTTATGTTTTTATTTTGTTTCTTTGCTTGTTTCTTTTAGTTTTGAAGTGTCACGATTTTTCACACCACTATCACCACCATGCCCCGACGCCGAATATTGGTTTTTCAAAAGTAAGTTTACAAGTTATACGTTGAGACTTTTTCCATATTTTTTTTTGCTTTAATATTAAAAATGATTCATTTTAAATAATTTCTTTACTAGTTTCAACCCTAGAGATTGGTTAGCAGCAGAATGTAACATTTTTGTTGGCTCATGAAATGCCACTTGGGCCTATAATACGGTAAAATCACGTTGCTCTCCACATTTGTATACAGCAAATTTATTTGAACCCAATTACCGTATACATTTTAGCTATTGATTCTCATTACATGTACCTATACTATCGCCTTTTAATTGTGACGTGAATTCTACACCAGTCCAAAGACAGTGTGACTGACAATCACACTGCCATCGCCGGGAATCGAACCCTGGACCTTCTGTATGGAAATCATAGCTATTGCCACTCTGCCACGAAGGTCATCGATTTTAAATAAAAAACCGCACTTATCTTTGTCACAGTTAAAAAAATCTCAATCATATTAATACAAATATTTACAATAAAATTACTATGCATAAAACGATCATAAATTGAATATTGAGGAAATGGTTCATGTTATCCAAAATACTTGTTTGTGTTATGTTATGTTTAGGTAATTTATATAAATGTATTTAGGTGTACTAAGGGGATATTAATAGTTTAATTTTTGTTTTAGGCCTTGAACGGTTTCCTTATGATGATGACACAAAACGGGAAACTATTATACATATCAGATAATGCCGCAGAATATTTAGGACATTCAATGGTAAGTAAAGAGAACTAAAACCAGTTTGTACTCTAAAATAGTTAAATATCAAGTGCAGAGAGTAATTTGACAAAATAATTAGAAAAATATATATAAAACATTAAACATGTCTAAGCATAGTGTGTAATTCGAAGTAAATACTCGTACATATAATAACAATGATAAAAAAATATAAGTTTTCATTTATGTTTATTTTTAAACATGGACATTTACATCAAGAAATAGTAAATTAACGACTGACTAGTGAATCTTATTATGAATACAATATATAAAGTGTATGGTCTATCTTTAGGTGGTAGAGTGAAAAATGCAGATACATAAGGTAAATGCAATACGAATGAAAGCATTGTGAACAAAATAATGAAAGTTTCATTAATTTGGTTTGAACACATGAAAAGAATAAATGAAGCAAATTTTGTAAAAAAAGTTTACATTATTGATGGAAATAAAGCAAGAATTAGATAAAGGCCGGAGAAAACGTGACACGAACAAATCAATCAATTGTTTTATTTTGGCTATGTGAGAAGTATAAGAAATCGACGTGCATTCATCACACAATGTATTAATGTTGAGAAAATGAGAGGAGTATGTCAGGAAAGAACTGTCCATTATTTCTGTCTATCCTATCGGCGAGACGGTGTGATGGTTAGGTAGTTAGATTTTAAACGTTTATTATTGAGAAACTAACTAACTAACTAACTAACTAACTAACCATCATGCCGTCTCCCCAAAGGGGTAGGCATAAAGAATGGACTGCCACACTTTTCTTTCCTGACATAATTCGCTCGCTTCCTCAACATTCATACATCGTGTCATGCACGCGCGTCGATTTCTCTGACTCCTCACATGGCCGACATTCAATATTTGATTTATTTATTTGTGCCACGTTTTTTCTTCGGTCTTCCTCTATTTCTGGTTCCATTACATAGTTAACATATATTTTTTTACCATTTATTATTGAGAATATATTGAAAACATATTTCCATGAAATGTAAATGTTTTAATGCTTATATTTTATACACTTTCAATTATGACCTTACCCGTTATTAAACTAGTATGAAAAACGAAGTTTCATGACGTTTTTTTTTCAGGAGGATCTTCTAATTCACGGAGATAGCGTATATGATATAATAGACAAACAAGATCACCAGGGGGTGCAGGCCGAGCTCTGTCGGCCGGCGCCACCACCCCCTGGATCACCCCCATCCACCTCACCTAATCCTAGAGATACCCGAATGTTCCTCTGCAGAATTAATGTGGCAAGAAACGCGAGAAGACAGATGAGATTCGGGGATCAAAAGGTAGGAATATTTTTTTTCTTCTTCATTCTACCACAAATGGGTATATTGTAATTTGTAATAGGTTTTTCATTATAAATACCCCACTATTTATAAAATCAAAAACTTTTTAAAACATTATTAGAGCCAGTACACCGGATTATAAATAAGTGAAAATTTATATATATAATTACAATACATAAAATATACACAATTTTAGATTTTATGATAGATTTGCAATGATATGTACATAAATTATTGTTATATTTTACAAAATAAATACATATTTTCTTATTTTATATTGCACATATTATAAAAAAATCGTACCTACATATTCCAGATTTTTTTTATTATAAATTATAGATATGACATATTTGCGCTTGTTATGTTATTATATTGTAATAAAACCATTACCATTTGACATCAACCTACCACGGCAAAACCTTTCATTTTCTAAAATGTATATTTTATTCAAGCTTTAGACGTTAACACTGTGGATTTCCATTGTTTATTTTGAAAAAACTTAATAATAAATTATAAAGATAAATATAATCACTATTAATATGTATAAAATTCTGTCATTGTTTAATTTTAAATGCTGCAACTGAATATCCAAGGTAAAACGAAGTACGGATAGAAGAAAATCCTTAGGACCGAAGGTGTTCTGGATACCGATTTTTCCGGATAATGAAACAGGCGCTAATATTTTTAGCAAAATAATGTGTAACTCGATTTTTTGGCCTCCGTTCATTTATTGATTATGAATTTACAAATTTTACTGCAAAAGCAAGTATGTTTGTAGTACATATATAATACATAAAACCGAGCATTACTTTACAATACTGGAAAAATAATCAGAGATTTTTTTTACACAAGATTTCCTCGTCTTTTTTGCGCTTCATCATCTCGGCTTGTCCGGATAATTGACGTTCCGGTTAACTGACGTCTGGATAAATGACGTTCTACTGTATAAACGGTTTAATCCAATACAGTTTCATTTTGCCTCCCACTGTAATATCGTAAAGGATTTCCTGGAGCAAAGGTTAATATATAGAGGTTATTATTTATAATGATTGCATTATTGTTTATTATTTCTGTTTGCACATAAACAAAGTAAGCAGATGCAATTCTCGTTGCAGAAAATGGTATGGCATAATAAATACTATAATATTAATAGCAGAGGAAGTTTTGAATACGTTACCATATAATTTGAATAAAGAATCGCTTCCATACCTAGCACATCAGAAAAATATGTGAAGAGTACGTAAGTAATAGGAATGAATATTTTTAAATGTGTTTGAAGAAAATTCATGGGATATTTTGATATTTAATTTTTCTCCCATATTTTTTTGAAAAAACATAGCAAATTTTATCATGACATGACATTTTTTTATTACTGAGAAAAAGCCGTATTTAATTATTGTACTCAGCCGAATTTTTTCTACTTTGATTTAAAAAATATGTGAAATGTGAAGATTTAATACAATAATAATAACACATTTATTGTTTCTTCAACAATGATACAAAGCAGCATAGTTAATAATTAATAAAAATGAAAACGTTTGTTTTCTAGAAGTTTTATTATAATTAATAGGAATGCCATGTTTCGCTTTAATACATTTGATCATGCCTTAGGTAGGCGAACCATGAAAACATACGTTTTCATTCGTATTAGTTATTTAATATAAAATACCTATGTTAACGATTTTTTGACATTAGCTCTTTGCAATTATTTTTCTATAAACAGTTTCTCAGTGTCCAGTTTCATTTCATGGGATATGTAAGTAGTTAACATTTTAATAGGTTTTATTTTATTGAAAACAGCACATTGCATTAATTTAGTTTTATTTTCAATATGTTTGTTGAAATTACAAGAAGTGAATGGTGTGTGAACAAAATAATGAAAGGATCATTAAGATGGTTTTGTCACATAGAAAGAATGAATGAAGAAATATTGGTAAAAAATTACATGTTAACGATGTAAATGGAACTAGAAATAGAGGAAGACTTAGGAAAACGTTGCACGATCAAATAAATCAAATATTGAATGTCGGCCACGTGAGGAGTCAGAGAAATCGAAGCGCATGCATGACAGGATGTATGAATGTTGAGGAAGCAAGAAAATATGTTAGAAAAGAAAATTGTGGTAGTCCGTTCTTTCTGCCTACCCCTTCGGAGAGACGAATTAATGGTTAGTTAAAATAACAAACAATATTAAAGTTTCTTCCAGTTTTCCGAAAGATTACGTAACACAGCTATTATAAAAACAAAAGAAAGTTCTATAAATTGGAATTAGGGGTAAATGACTCATTAGTTCCATTTCATAACGTATATTATTTAAATTAATATAGAGACGCAGTTGATCAGCTGTTTCCAAAACTTAAAAAAAAACTCAGAAAATTAAAAAAAATATATAATACAATTTCATGTCAAAATAAATTTACATAATATGATTTCATTCAAATTTTACCATTTTATTTTTATAAGAATACGATTTGATTTTAATAAATACATGTTGTAAAACGTACTAGTAAGAATCTACTTACTTATTTTGTTAGTATGATTTAGAACTTAGTATGTACTTCAATCATCAAAGTTGTTAAGTACTTATGGTACATACAATGAAACTCTCAAATGCTCATTATATCTGCAATCCTAAGTTTTCCTCGATCGCCACAATTCCCGTGTGAGACATGCAGTGGGCAGTCGATGAATAGATTAATTTCTCATTACCGATTGCCTCTTGCCTCACATCTGTGGTAACTGAACCACGGGCTACCTAGTGGTGGTAGAACGGCCCTCGCACCGGTTCACGTGAACCGGTTGATAAATTTAACATTTTTTTAATTTTTACCGGCTAACCGATTCGAGCTCCAAAAAAGATTGTTAATTTAAATCATAGGTTTCCAATCTTTTCTGGGTCATCGCCCCCTTTACAAGAAAAATAAACGTTCAACGCCCCCCCCCCCATAAAAATTATTCCAAATATTTAGAAAAACATAGTTGAATTTTAAAATATTATTAAATCTTTTATGTATCTGAATACGACAAATGGTAGAATACTGCTTTATTAGTACCTACGTGATTAGCGTGTTTTTTTTGTTGTCTTTTTAGACTATTTTTTTATCTGCCCACGCTCTTTTTTTTCTGGGTCTTCTACTGCCCCTCAGAAAGTCTCAAACGCCCACAAGGGGGCGATAACGCCCACTTTGAGAACCTAGGATTTAAATCAACACTATTCGAATGGTTGTCTATTAATGTTAAAACTATTCAAATGATTTTTTGAGGGATGACATGGTTTGGTTTTAAGGGTAATTGAGTCGATGAGCACGTCGTGGAATATTCTTAAGCCCTTAATTCAGCTGAAGTTTTAAGATAGTGCATTGATTTTCACACAAAGTATATTTAGTTGAATGCATTTTATTTACGAATTTATTTATTAAAAAATAGAAAACTATTTTTTATTACGTGCACTTGTTTATGTTCGCCTTTTGAGTAAACAAAAAATGTATTATTTCATATAAAGCATATAACTTGTGGTGTGGCATTATTAAAATTAATATTAAAACACTTTTCTTAGTTTTTAGACTACTCAATTATCTGTTAAAACCAATCGGCTTCGCTCCCGTCGGAACTTCACCAGGGTTACAAAAGACACTGAGTTTTTTTTGTAATTCTGCTTAATTTTTTTAAAATGTTTTGTTATTTATACGAGTGTTGTTAGATTTGTGAGTTAAATAAAGAAGAGTTACATAGTACGCTACTCTGAGCTTACGCTATCCCAAGCCAGAAAGATATATTTAATAATATGATAGATTAGAACAGGAAGTAAGTTTAATAAATATGTTTGTATGTTGAAATACTTAAACCGGTTCGGTTGTTATGTTTAGGGATGGGACATCACTGACTGTAACGCATTTATTTACGAGGAAACTCGGGTTTCGATACCTTGTACGGGGCAAAACAATAATCCTCGATTCAAGCCAATATGATATATTGCGCATTGAACGTCAGAGATGCATGTTTATAATCACCCGAGGCCATGGATGCTGGTGAGCGTATGCGCCGAACTGCATATAATTGAATTGCAATAGATAATGTGATGCACTCGTACAATGGGATTGCTGCGAGTGCTGCCATTATAAAAATGCAGAAGGGTGTGATGACTCGTGGAATACCCATCTTGGTTCGCGGAGATTTATGGCGTAGTTTGAATTTTAATATAATTGTACTGCTCGGTAGAGATGGGGTTTATCAATGCGGAATGATCGATTGGCTTCATCACTTTTCGATTAATTTAATACTGGTTTTTACAAACATGCTAATTGGTTTAAACTTGAAACTGGCAACCAAAAGATGGCAGCGAGCTGCCGAAACCGGTCGAAGACATAAAAACTCGTGGATTTTAACTAAATATACATTTCGAATTTTTATTTTTATTTTTTGTTATTTTCATTATTCAGATTTGACATTTCAAATGTACTCGTACACTATCATTTGGTAAAGAATATTATATCTTAAATAGTCCATTGTTTTGGTCGAAACACTATGATACTTCAACATTATTACTGTTTGAATATAAAACACTGTTATAATATCACAATTTCTTTTTATTCACTGAGAGTGTCGCGACATCTGTTTGGCCAACGGTTGTTTGCATCATCAGGTTGGCATCATCAGTTTATTGTAACACCTGATGATGCCTGATTACACATTTTATAAAGCTCTGCTTCCGATTCTAGGCATATCATAGATATAAGTTATCGAAGTAACACAAAAACTATATTAAAATGAGTTTTTTTATTACCTTTTCTGCATAATTTTTAAAGTTCACATTGGGATTGATCAAAATGTGTTTAATTAAACATTGAAGCATATTAAACAGCATTTAATATACTCGTATATATATGAAAACGTTCCTGAATGCATAAATCCACTCATAATACAACAGATTTCCTAAGCATGTCAAAAATACGTTATCTGGAATCTTGACTATATCAGTGTCTCATGAGATCTTCTTCGACAGACGATTCTGTTGACAGACGAGGCTGTAGCGGTCTCCGTCTTAATGTTAATAACGTAAATCATACCATGAAAATGGTACCTACACGCACTGCACCAATTTATCGATCCATTTGTAATACTTGATTTTGATTGCATAGTTTGATACACGAGTTAATGGATCATCGCTCTATGAATAATGTCATTTGTGAATAACAAAAAAGCACTTTGGTAAGTGTAAATAATTCTTAAAACAGAACTGTAAAAAAATACATGACACACTTCCAAGAAACAAAATAGAATCAAGAGCCTTAATGGATTCTCAGAATGAAATCCAATTTTTCAAAAGTTGACGTGAATTTAGATAAATTTATGCTAATAAATATGACGTGTGTTTTAAAACGGAAGTTTACAAAAATGTGAATTTGAAAATGGAATAGAATATGTTCGGACCACTACACTGTTTTTTTGGTTGTTTCATACACCTGTTAAAGTTCCCTCGTTTTATTAACATTCATACTCGACTTCTCTGACTCTTCTGATTGATTATTTGTTTCATTTGAAGGTGCCGTGTTTCTTGCAGCAAGTAAGGTTTAATCGTTGAAAAATATTGTTTAGCTTTATTATCTGAATAACGATTTCATTTATTATTTAGTATACTTATAAATGAATTAAAACAAATATTCAGATATGTTAGTTACTTTATCAATGCTTTTAAGATTATAAAATATATTTATTATGACCTGAAAATTTAATTAATTTTTAGCAGTAATCAAAAGTCGTTATGTTTATTATAAAAAACTAAATAAACATCACGCCGTCTCCCGAAGGGGTAGGCAGAAAGAATGGACTGCCACACTTTTTTCCTGACATATGCTCCCGCTTCCTCAACATTCTTATATCGTGTAATGCACGCGCGTCGATTTCTTTGATCTTTGAATCCTCACGTGGCCGTCATTCAATGTTTGATTTATTTGATCGTGCCACGTTTTTCTCAGTCTTCCTCTATTTCTAGTTCCATTTACATCGCTAACTTTTTACCATTCTTTCTTCATTCATTTTTTCGATGTGCCCAAACCATTTTAATGATCGTTTCACTATTTTGTTCATAGCACCATCATTCGCACCACATTCACTTCTTATACTCGTATTTTCATTCGACACTCTTTTATAACACAGAGTGTCCATACATTCGTCTAAGAGATCTAATTTCTACTGCATTTATTCTACTTTCATTCTTCTTCTGCCAGTTCCATGCTTTGCATCCACACATAAGGGTCGGTACAAGAACATCATTGTGCACTGCCATTTTAGATTTTTTGGATAGGTTTTTGTTTGCGATGACAACTTTAAGTATACCATTCACTTTGTTGCCTGCCCCAACCCTTCTTTCAATATTCCTCTCCGCTCGCCCATTTTTTGTACTACCCAGAAATATGTGTATTCAATCTTGAGTATTAATAGCAGGCAAGATACTGAGGGATCGCGTGAGGAACACCAGAATAAGAGAGATATGTGAGGTTGAGGATATTTTATTTAGTATACTTATTAATATACTTATTAACGAATTTAAAAAAATATTCATATAAGATGGAGTCATGTTCGAAGAATAGACACCACCAGACTCCCCTATATTGCGTTGCATAATCAACCTCATGGGACTCGTCCTAGTGGAAGACCTCCTAAAAGATGGAAGGACAGCTGGGAATCTACCTCACAGGAGGAGCAACCCTCTGGAGAACAGACCACATAGGTCTACAATAAGGAAGAAGAAGAAGAAGAAGGAGAGTATTAATAATTTGAGCATTTTATCATTATCACCGATCTCATATATTGCAAGCCCATTTTTGTAAAATAAGAATGCTTAATTCGAAGTTAAGTTAGTGTCAGCCATACATTAGACTAATCAGTTTACTAGCCTTTACATAATTAAATGGCATTGATTTCATATGATCAGATACGATGCAATTTTCATTTATTATAAATCAAACTTTTCTTTTTTTGTTTAAACCGGTTACTTGATCAATTGACTGATACAATAAACATTAATAGAGGTTACTTAATGCAAAAAATGTATTTGTCGAAGTAACTGAAAAGTTGATTAATCATAATAAATCTCAAATACTAGTCTTGGGAACTAAAATCAAGGATAATAATTATAATCGGCTACTTATTATGACGTGTAAAAAAGCAAATTATGTTTCATCTAATACGATTTTTTAATGCTTGATGGAACAGTAATATGAAATGTGAAGGCGTTAAAAGGTCAAACTAAGCATATGAACATTATTACATTATGTTATAACCGCAATAAAGTAAATTCATTTCGTTCATTATTAATGTTATATTTCTTATTGGGACAATATTTGATTCTTATAAAAATTTATTAATAGATATTTTTACACTTATTCGGATAATTTAGTGAAATATTTTTAAAAAGCTTTAATTTAGAATTTTAAAAATAATTAAATATAAATAACCACATAACAGAAAATAAATAAATGATGTTCTAGTATGGTAAACCAGTGCCAAACATATAAAACAAATTGGAAGAATTATAAATATGTTTTTTTGTTTAAAGATTAATATTCTGAAGAAAATGTTTTTTTTTAAATATCATGGGATTATACAAAATTGAAAAAGCCCTCAAAGTTTTTGGCATCATTTATCCATTTATTCGATCTAATAACTGTATGGAAGAGGGAAAAAAATCATGTTCATTTTAATTATAAAGTCAAACACACTTAAAACCTACACACAAGTTATAAGGAAAAACATTTTACATATTTTTTAATATCTTTTATCCCCATGAATACACGGACATAGGTTTTGAGTTCTTATTTTATGGACATTAGTGTGAACGAAGAGAACTTGGAGCAGGTGAATGAATTTGTGTTGGCACCATGCTCACAGCGGATGGCCGGACGGATAGTGTCGTCGAAAGAAGGGTTGGTGCGGGTAACAAAGTGTATGGAGTTTTAAAATTAGTTAATGGAAAAAATAATTTATCAATGAAAGCGGAAACGGCCGTTCACAATGGAGTTCTGGTCTCAATCCTAATGTATGGAAGCGAAGAAGGATGAGAGCAGAATAAATGCGGTAGAGATGAGGTCCCTAAGACGTATGTGTAGTAGAACGATATACGACAGAAGTTCAAATGCTGATATAAAAAAAAAATGTAGAGCTGAAGAAGGTTTTATGAACAAAATGATGAAAGGATCGCTGCGTTGGTTCGGACATATGGAGCGCATGGATGGAGAATCAATGGTTAAAAACGTATACGTTAACGATGTGTTAACGTATACGTTAACGATGTGAATGGAGTACGGAGTCGAGGCAGACCGAGAAGAACATGGTATGACCAAATTAATCAAATTTTAAAGGTTGGTCATGTTAGAAGTCGGATGAATCGACGTGCGTGTATGACTCGCTGTATGAATGTGGAGGAAGCTAGAGTTATGCCAGGATAAAGTAATGTGGCGTTCCATCCTTTCTGCCTACAGCGTGATGGTTTGTTTGTATTTTTGAATTTATAACACATAAGTCTTCTAACCCCAACATAAGATTTTTGCGATTTCAATTTGTAGTCATCAATATATCTTTGGCTTCCTCCTGCAATACCATTTGTGGTGTTATCTAATGCATTTACGTTAGTACGTGATATCATAAATTCCGGCGTAGTGTTGAATCACTTTACTACATACGATGGCTTGCTTAGTAATTAAAAAAAACTTGATTATGATTTCATTGGGTTATCGATGGAAATATATTAACTGGCAGGAGAATGAGTCAATAAATTTTTATTCGATCTTGCTGGCGTGCGCTCTATCTAGTCCGCGTTTACAAATGATAGGTTGATTTGTACCTTATGCATATGGAACGTACTCATTGTAAATATCTAATTATATTATTGAAACACATGGGATATAAAATTCGACAAATAAATCTGAAATCATACCACACTTAGGCGTTAAATATTTATACATTCTTATGAAGTACTAATTTGTGATGTGACATTAATATACTTGTTAATTTGTATTTAAACCACTTATTATTTACAACCGAATTATACCTGAGTCTTGAGTTGACAGGGAACGGTTGTCAACTATCAAGGTTCGGAAGATTTCACATCTGGGGCATATACTGCGTGGGAGAAAGTACCACCTTCTCTAACAGATATAGGAGGGCAAATTTGAGGGACGCCGAGGGTCCGGTAGGAGAAAGATGTCCTGGCTGCGAAACGTGAGGGAATGGAACGGCATCCGAAGTGTGGAGGAGCTGTTCCGAGCGGCGGAGGACAGGGACAGGTTCGCCGAGGTGATCGCCAAGGTTGGGGGGACCCGACAGGGCACTTAAAGAAGAAGAAAATATGGGGGTGAAATTAAAAAAAATGCATATTTTTATCTGTTTGTAATTATTCAATAAGTCATTTAAGATACTTTTGTTTATTATATGTATAAAGTTATAAAAATACCAATGTCAAAAAATACTTTATTAAAATAGATAAATTAGTTTAAAGTGGTGATTTATCAAAATTTATAGTACACTGTCATACCCTAATCATTATTTGCCTTCTACTTGTAAAACAGATAAATAAAAATCTATATATAGTAAGTGATTATAAAATGCATTATAAATTGAAATCAGGCGAAATACTAAATGCAATTTGTAAACAAACAAGGAAATTTAACAGATAAATAACTTGATTTTTTACTTTTTCATTGTCGTTGAATTTAAATTGGCCACCCATTTGCTTACCAATTTGTATGCAATTGCTGTAACTCAACAAGTGAACTTATTCAACATAAGTCTAACTAATGCGAGGAAGAGAGATAAACGTACCATGTTTGAAAGGATAACCGTATGCAGAAACATCCGCGGTTTAACTCATGGTTTACTAAAATCGACGTTTTTACTACGTCTAGAACATGGTTTAAGTTTGAGTAATAACATTCAGTATACAAATTTTGGTTTCAAACCAGCTTGTTTATCACAGTGTGGCAGTATAAAACGAAAACGTATTTAATTTTTTTATTAATATCCATAAATACGTTATTTTGAAAACTTATCTCCATAGATTAAACAAAAAGTAAAAGTTCTGAATAACCAATTTGGAATATGCAGGTTTGCGACTTGCATTATCGTTGATATTTTTTTGTATATACTGAGGCGATATTAGGATTTGTTTGATTAATAATTCTGGTTAAATTGTCAAGAAATATATGCTTTTCCATTTTTTTCTTTGTGTACAACAGGTCGTTTGAACCCAATTACTGTATACAATTTATTTGAGCTATTATATTGATTTTTATGACATGTGATATGTAGCCAATCTATCGCCACGTGAATTCTACACCTGACTTAAGACAGTCACAATTTCATTGTCACGTGAATTCTACACCTGACTTAAGACAGTCTGACAATCACACTGCCATCACCGGGAATGGGACCTTCGGAATGGAAGTCAGAGCTATTACCACTCACGCACGTCGACATGTAAAACATACAAATAAAATATATTAAAAATTTCAAAACATAAAATAAAAATACGGAATAGTTCTATATTCGCCATACTTTGTATTGTTATGATGCTTTATTTATTTATTTTTTATATACTTTGTAAATACAACACTTATATTAAAATAATAAAATTACATAGACATGTTTCGGACAAGTGATACATATTTAAGATATTATAAATTTCTTTACATGATCTGACAGATTTTATAATGGTTTGTAAGATCTTTATAACATCTGTCAGATCATGTAAACAATTTTATAATATTTTAAATATGTATCTTTATAATATGTATCACTGAAGAAGGACTGGTTGTCCGAAACATGTCTATGTAATTTTATTTTTTTAATGTAAGTGTTATATGGATTTGATTTAAAAAATACAAAAACGATCATTCGTAAGAAGCACTCAATTTGTAAAGTCATATTATATAATAAAAAATAATTTTAATCACTCATATTTTGTCTTTACACAATTACATACTAATAAAGTGGTGTAACACTAAAAATAATCTGTAACCGATTGATTAAATGATTGTGAGAATATGTTATTTGATTACTCACAAATTATGAATTCTAAGAATGGAGAGTTAAAATAATTATAGACATTCTAATCTAAAATTAATGGTTATTATTAATAAACTATAATTGATAAACTAACCACAAGCCGGAATAGTTCATAGTAGAATGATATCATAAGGGAGTGTGGGAAACGTTGGTTGAGAGGTCCGTTAACTTCAACCTTAGTCATTACTGTTTTATTTTTCATTTTATTCTTGTTATCTACGTAAATACATCTCTAGTTCTGTGTTAAATTAGAATAGCAAACATCCACGATAAATTATAGAACGCGAACATAAAACTCATTATAATTGTGGTAAATATGCATGATTTATTGTTAATAAGATTTCAATCAAGTACATATTACTTTTATTAACATTTAAATACGGTACTGTTTAATGTTATTTTCAGTACTATTTATTTATTTAGGTGTACATAATTACCAGATATTATGAACTTAAAACTTATTGATATAAAATATAGGTTTCCAATCTTTTCTGGGCCACCGCCCCTTTACAAGAAAAATAAACGTCCAACGCCCCCTACCATAAAAGTTATTCCAAAAAAGGGAAAATGATTACAATACATACAATAACAAAATAAACCAATATTTAAGTTTAATTTGCTTTATTAGTACCTTCGTGATGAGCGTGTTTTTTTTTGTATTTTTAGAATATATTTTTTTTATCTGCCCAAGCTCACTATTTTTTCTGCCTTCTACTGCCCCCCTTAAAGTCTCAAACGCCCACAAGAGGGCGTTATCGCCCACTTTGAGAACCTAGGATATGAAATAATAAAACACTTTGTATTTAACCACGATATGGTACCCATATCGTGGTTAAATATTAACTAAGTTTAAGATTTCTAACCACAAAGTGAGTGCTTAATATGAACATTAAATTTAAATCAATTCATTTTTCCAGATCAATTATGATATATTAAACAAATGACATTACATAAAAAACAATTGAAAAGGACTAGAAAAGAAAAGCTTTGTTCATTAATATGACAATTAAATTATGCATGGATGAAAGCAGGATAAACGCCGTAGAAATCAGATCACTAAGAATAAATTGCGGAAAAACGTTGTAAGATAGAATACCAAACGATGAAATAAGAAAGAAATGTAAGGCAAATAACTACATCATGGATAAAATTAAAAAAGGATCCCTGAGATGATTTGGACATATGGAACGAATGGATGAGAGTTAAAAAGTTGTACACAAGCAGCGTGAGTGGAAAAAGAAGCCGAGGACGACCGAGGAAAACATGGCATGACCAAATTAATCCATTGCTAAAAGGCGGTCACATTCGAAGTCGGAATAATCGACGTGCGTGCATGGTACGATGTATGAATGAAGAGGAAGCCCGAGAGATATGCCTGGACAGAGCATTGTGGCGATCCATCTTCTCGGCCTCCCCTCCGGGGAAATGGCGTGATGGTTAGTAAGTAAGTTAAATTATGCAAAATAAATTGAAACACTTACCTATGTAATTTGTATAAACACAACTTTATTTGTGTTACAGTATCTATTGGTTTTGCACCCTTCGGAGCTTTATCAGGATAATGAAATAAACTTTGTTTGTGAAAATGTGTTGTAAAGTGTTACACCACAAATTAACTGGTTAACATCTAAGTATAATTTTTATCCCAATTGGTGTTAAACATAAAGATCAATAATTATAGAATAATATGGTGTAGTTCAAACTTCACCCTAAAAAAGCTACCCGTACTACATGACATATTTTATAATAAACATTTTTTTTCTATTTTCCTTTGGTTTAATATTTAAACCAATTAACACTTGTTGAGTTACTAGTATTCAGTTAAATTATTATAATTCTCAGAAATAAAGTAAACTAAGAAAAAACCTGACTTTATGACAAGATACTGAGAATTTTTATAATTACTAGTAACTTAAGAATTCTTATGTCATCTATTGTTTCTTGAAAAATTATGTGAAATCCCATATTAAATATTTAACACGAATGAAAATGTCTGTATTTATGGGAATAACATTAAGGCATTATCAAATATCCAAATTCCAATCCAACATGAAATCATACCTTAGAAAGCCGGAACATGTAATTCCCATAAAATATTATAAAACTTCTAGAAAATAGACGTTTTAATTCATTTTCAATTATTAATACTGATGATTGTGTTTAATATCTTTAAATATGTATATCGGCGATATATTATTTTTTTACTATATGTGTATTGTATGTATATTGTACTAACTAAACATCACTAGAGGGGTAGGCAGAAAGAATGGACCGCCATACTGTTCTATCCTGACATATTTTTTCCCTTTCTCTACATACATACTCGTACATCGTGTCATGCACGCACGTAGATTTTTCCGACTCCTCACGTGACCAACATTTAATATTTGATTGATTTGATCGTGCCACGTTTTCCTCGGCCTTACTCTAATTCTAGCTCCGTTTACGTCGTTTACATATACTTTCCTCGCCATTCTGTCTTCACTCATTTTTTTCACCTTCCAAACCATCTTAACGACCCTTTCATTATTTTGTTCATAACACTTTCATTCGCATCGCATTCACTTATTATATTTACATTTGTCATTATATTTATTGTATGTATTTTTATATATTGTATTATTATTATACATTTAAATAAACTAATGTCTAGATAATAGACGATAAATATATAAATTCTTTTACAAATAAAGCCCAAGTAATATTTAAATACGCAATCTCGCCCTCAATAATCATATTTATGTAAAGGCTTACAGATATTTACATAATATTATTATCGCCTTGCAATCGTGCAGATCAAAGAGAAAATAATTTCAACATTTAATTTTTATTTATTGAATGTTGTTCAAACACGATGTCAACATATTTTTTCAGAGGTATTGTTAAACCGTAAATCAAGTTATAATTTATTAATGACGTAAATCAACTGTTAAACAATTGGAACACGCACAAAAAAATCACTCCTGGGTATGCTGTGTCAACCTTAATGTATAGGTTCACTATTGAAGATTAAATACGCAATCAATAAATGTCTTGTCCTAAATTAAGTGAAATGTCATTAATCAATCAGTGTGGCCTTGTTAGTGACACGGCCAAACAATAATGTGCCAAAATGCCAGATCTAGAATCTGATTTGGATATCCTACCTATGTGTTTTGTTTTAATGATGTCATAATTACGATAATAGTGTAAGTAGGTCCGTGATATTTTTTATAACACTAAATACAAAGACTATATTTGATTTTTTTGTTTGTTATTTTTCGTATGGCAACAATAATACAGTTTAATAAGCATCCTTAATACCCGCATGCATACAGGTATATCAATATAAGACATGAATAATTTTTCTTTTGTACAATCGTGATACGAACAAAGTTTCGTTTTTTTTCAGCTTCTGTATATTAATTTTTATATATCAATTTATTAAATATCCATCAATCAAATTGGTGATGTTTTATGTTTTGCATATGTATTCACTCTGCATAAAATAAAAATGAAAAATAAGGCTGCAAAATACATATAACTGGAAAAAGAAACAAAACTCAAATATTGTTTTATTTTTAATTTTCGTTTATAAAAACGTTTTGCATAAATTCAAATAACGTCAATTATGAAGTACATATTTAGCGCGAATGAAAATGTCTATTTTATGGGAAAAAACTTCCAAAAACAGGTTTTTATTCGTATTAATTATTTAATATAGAGTTTCACATCATTGTTCAAGAAACAATAAATATGTAGTATCTTTTTTTGTATTCAATAGATTCTATCTAAATATCGTATTTGGGTAGATACGTATCAATAAGTAATTTAAAATATTGTATTATAATTACGTTTGGCAGTGCGATTCTTCGAAAAATTTAAACTTAACAGTCCGATATCCTATAAGTTCATCTTCTTCTCTTCTTCCTCTTAGTTTAGGTTGTATGAACTGTCTTAGGATGATGATGTCCAGGCATCTCTCCATCTCTTTGGCGGCCTTCCTGGTAATCTCTTGCTGCTTGGGTTTAAATCTTTAACAATTTTTGCAACTCTTGTATTCTCCATGCGGTCCACGTGGTCTCTCCAAAAGCTCATCTTCTGCTTTTTCAAGCTCATCTAAGCATTATAATTGGTGATTTTCCATTTGGTCTTGTGTTCATTCAACTTGCTAAAGGTCTATATTGTACAAAAGTACTGCGGCTCTAATTCTAGTACAAATTATACGATAAATTCAAGGTTTTGCTATTTCTTTACACCAAACAAGTATGCTTTTCTCCGAATACAATATTTAGTTATCATTTTGTAGTTTAATGCACTCTGTTTGGCTGTGAAAAGGTTTTTTCGGAAATAAAGGCCGCCACTTTCAGGGCCGGCGCTGTGACATTTGAGCGCCAAGTCAAATAACTACAATAGCAGTTTTTAATGGTCATTAAGAAATATTTAATTCCCATACCGTCAAAATAAAGGTGTTTTGTGCTCAAAGGATTCTGTGAATTTTTTTGACTTTATTCTTAATAAAATGTTTAAGACTATCATGAATTTGAAGATGTTTGTATTCTGATCTCTTTCTAAACACATTGTCTGCGGGTAGATTTGCACCCTTATTAACACGCAACAACAACAACAACAACCCGTCACGCCATTTCTCCGCAGGGGTAGGCAGTGAGAATAAACCGCCATACTACTGTATCTTAGCATACCTCTCTAGATTCCTCCACATTCATACAGCGAGTCATACACGCACGTCGATTCTTCCGACTTCTAACATGACCAAATTTTAAAATTTGATTAATTTGGTCATGCCATGTTTTCCTCGGTCTACTTTGAGTCCGTACTCAATTTGCATGGTTTACGTATACTTTCTTAACCATTCTTTCTTCATCCATGCGCTCCATATGTCCTAACCAACGTAGCGATCCTTTCATAATTTTGTTCATAATACCTTCTTCCGCTCTACATTTATTTCTTATATCAGCCTTTGAGATTCTTTCGTATATCGTTCTACCACACATACGTCTTAGGGACCTCATCTCTACCGCATTTGTTCTGCTCTCATCCTTCTTCTGCCAGTCCCATGCAATTGAAACAAGAGTATGTTTCATTATTTTTTATGTATACTTTAAATTGTGTTAAAAATATGTCACTAAAATTGTGTAAACACAACAGTTTACCCTATGTTTTTATATCCTTCCGGCCACCACCAAACCAGTTAACGAGTATTTATACCCTTCTCGTAGGCAATGAGTTTAATTTAAAAATTAAATATATTCAAACATAATCCCCACCTTTATTTACTCTTAGCTTTTATATCGTGAGTCGAATTCAACCGGTCCGGGGTGCTGAATTCCAGACTTTAATTTAATAAAAAAAAAATTGGTCTATCTAATAAGCATTTGATATTTTAATGAACTGAATATGATAAATATACAAGAAAAATATTTATAAACAGAATGGTCTTCATTTAAATTTTTCATAGATACACTCATTAAGAATGGCTTCTTTAAAAATATGTTTTACTAGAAGCGTCTTCATGACCACTTAAACTAATATTTACTTATAAACCTGTGTTTTGTATCAAAGCCGATTGTAAATTAACTAAATGAGATATGTCAATAATTTAACAAATATAATTTCAAAACGACTCCCATGTGACATTAGACCCACGTATTATACAAACAATAATTGAATGTCGGCCATGTGAGGAGTCAGAAAAATCGACGCGAAAAATGTTGCGGAAGCGAGAGAAATATGTCAGGAAAGAAAAGTATGTCAGTCCATTCTTTCTGCCTACCCCTTCGGGGAGATGGCGTGATGGTTAGTTAGTTATAATTAAGGTAAATTAATAAAAAATAATAAAGACAAGGAAGATCAATTTTCTCAATCAGGAAATTATAAACTGAAATGTAATGATTGCTCATCTTTTTTATATTGGTAAAACAAGGCGTTATTTTAAATTAAGAATAAAAGAGCACATAAGACGTCTCTCTAATTATATTTTTTCTAAATTTGCTAACCACCTCATAGAAAAAGATAATTAATTTAATAAAAATATTGGCGTTCAATATTTGCATGTTAATAACAGAAATATAACTTTGAGCAATCTTGAAATTTTAGAAATTAAAAATAAAGAAACTATTATAAATAATCAAATAAATTTAACGTCAAGTCTAATCTGTGATTTATTTTCTTTGTTGTAAGTAATTACCTGAACCCCAATAAGAACTTTAAATTATTATTTAAAAAAATTAATTGAATATTTGTTATAACAAAATCATAAACGTTCCAAAATAAATCTTTATAACATCTGTCAGATCATGTAAACAATTTTATAATATTTTGAAAATGTGTCTTTATAATATGTATCACTGAAAAAGGACTGGTAGTCCGAAACATGTCTATGTAATTTTATTTTATTTTAAATATAAGTATTATATATACAAAGTATATAAAAAAAGAAAATAAGAAAAAAAAGGGTTTTTTGTGTTTATGTTGGGTCTATTCTTATGTGTCATAGAATCAGCACCCTGTTTTATATTTAGCTTTCATCTAATGCCACTGCCGGGCCTGGAGAATCATTGTGTGCCACAATGATTCATGCCATGTCAGGAGATCTCGCTCTAAATTGGGAATTCAGAGTGCGATGACTAGCCATAATTGGGCAGTACTGCATCGCCATTCACGTTACGTCGGCATGCAATTACTTTTCATAAAAACTTATCTTCGGAATTGACAGCAGAATTCTGTTCGTTTATTATTTTGATTTGCATAAAGTCGCCGAAATATCACGGTGCATTATTCCGGCAACTTGCTCTTATAAACGTTATAATTCTTATTTCCTAATCATCGGCGTATCTCCTATGAAAATTGATATGATTTTTATGAATTACGAAACGAATAAACAGTTGTCTACTGTAATAAGAATCAAGCTGTATGATGACGAATAATGAGAACTATAATCATGTTGACGACCTTCGTGGCAGAGTGGCAAGAGCTATGACTGCCACATTAAAGGTCCCAGGTTCAATTCCCGGCGATGGCAGTGTGATAGACTCACTGTCTTTGATCTGTTGAAGAAATCACGTGACGTTAAAATGGCGATATCACATGTCATGACAATCATTAGTTAAATAGTTGTATACAGTTATTGGGTTCAAATAACTAACTGTATACAAATGGGGAGAGTAACTGAGTAATAGTATGGATATGTGTTTTATAAAATGTTTTATTTACATACAATACGAAAGAAATTAACTGTTAAATTTACAACCCTTTTTTGGGAATGTTTTGAATGAGAAATGTTTATAACACCTGATGTTGGCGTCATTAGTTGTTACAAATAACTGAGACATAGAAATAAAACATCGATATGAGACATAGAGATGGGATATAGAGACAAGACATAGAAATGAAACATCGAGGTATGAACATAGAGTAGAGACATAGAGATGAGACATAGAGATGAGACATAGAGATGAGACATAGAGATGAGACATAGAGATGGGACATAGAGATGAGACATAGAGATGGGACATAGAGATGAGACATAGAGATGAGATATAGATATAAGAGATAGAGATGAGACATAGAGATGAGACATGGAGATGGGACATACAGATGAGACATTAAGATGTGACATAATGATGAAACATAGAGAAGAGACATATATATGAGACATAGAGATGGGACATAGAGATGAGACACAGCTATGAGACGTAAAGCTATCGATAATGTTATAGAATATTTTAAAGATGTACAAATTGTCTTAAAGAGGTATATAAGTGTTGAATCATTTTTACTGATTTAAAAAAATATGTTTATGATATTTTAAACAAAAAAATTAATTCTCCTCCTTCTTCTTCCTCTTAGTTTAGGTCGTATGACCTGTTTGTGACGGTGGGAAAAAATAACACAATGAATAATTGTCAAGCAGATATTAAAAACTATATCATACAAATTTGTGTTGCAATATGTATACGTCAGATTTCAAACAGATAATCGTACATGCAAGCTTAAAACATCAAAATCATTATTTCATATTTGAAATTTGTTATATTGAACTGATAGAAAGGTCACGTTGTTAGGATGAAATGTAGTTAATATATTATGAAACAAAAAGTTTTAATGTTATGTTATATAGGGATTTATTATATTTATTTTCCTTAAATTTAGTTGCCCTGTAATGGTGTAAAGATGCATCCAACGAAATAATCATTATCATTTTATTTATTTCATCTTAATTTATAAATTAAAGTATATCAAAATCAACGCAGAACCTACATTCCAACACACTTAAGATACATTATATTAATCATTAAAAAATTGAGACACACACCAGTAAATAATAAATAATTAAATATAAAAATACGATGAACTCATAATTATTATAAAGATAGAGTCAGCGCCTCCCTCAGGTGAACTACATTAATTGGTAGAATGGTTTTGCGTCGTGATGGATGAACAAAAAAAAATGAAAAATATGTATGATAAAAAAATATAATTAAAAAGCAAAAAAATTAATAAATATAATATAAAAAGTAATAATAATGGTTATTTGTCTTATTTCTTTAATGAAAGCTAGATTAAGATGGCAGTGCATAATGGTGCTCTTGTGCCGACCCTTAAGTACGGAAGCAAATCATGGAACTGGCAAAAGAAAGATGAAAGTAGAATAAATGCAGTAGAAATGAGTTCTACGAGTATAAGAGGAATGTGTTGTAAATCTGTATAATATGACATAGTGTCAAATGCAAGTACAAAAAGTGAATGCGGTGCGAATGAAAGTGTTATAAACAAAACAATGAAAGGTTCGTTAAGATGGTTTGAACACAAGGAAATATTGAGTGAAGACATAATGGTGAAGAAGGTATATGTAAACGATGTGAACGGAGCTAGAAACAGAGGGAGGCCGAGGAAAACGTTGCACGATGAAATCAATCAAATATTAAATGTCGGTCACGTGAGGAGTCGGAGAAATCGACGTGCGTGCATGACAAGATGTATGAATGTAAAGGAATCGAGAGAAGTATGTCAGGACAGAACAGTGTGGTGGTCCATTTTTTCTGCCTAACCATCCGGGGAAACGGCGTGATGGTTAGTTAGTTAGTTAGAGTTTAGGGTCATAAGCACATATTTCAGGATTTCGTATTGTATTCAGGTGGTGCTGGTCCGCGGCCACTTCCTGTCCTTCCTGCCGCTGTGCAGCCGCAACGAGCCCGTCTTCCTGGCGGCCTGCTCCCCCGTGGCCATGCCGGAGACGCGCGAGTGCGTCGTGCAGGGCGCCACCAACGTCTTCACCACCATCCACTCCATGGACATGAAGATTAAGCACATTGATAAAAAGTAAGTTATTTTTTACCTAATTAAGTACCATTCGAGTAATTTTCCTAACTATCTCCATGAAAACATATGATTAATTACATTTTCGTATAAAGCACTCACTTTGTGGTAAAACATTTTAAAAGTAAAGATATAAAATAATGACTAGTTTACTTACTTAACTAGTTTCGCATGGAAAGAGCCATGTTAGAAATAAGCCTAAAAGACAGAGTCAGAAACGATACGGTGAGAGAAAAAACAAAGGTTACTGACATCATCCATTGGGTCTCGTCTCAATAAGCGTCTCTAAAATGGCAATGGGCAGGTCACGTAGCCAGAAGCTCAGATGAAAAATGGACAAGAAGACTGCTGACTTGGAGACCTTGGACGGCAAAGAGAAGTGCAAGCCGAGTGCAACAACGGTGGAAGGGTGTTCTGAACAGACACGTCGGAATTACCTGGATGCAGTCTGTACAAGACAGAGTAACATGGAAGCGTATGGAGGAGGCCTTTGTCCAGTAGTAGTTTTTAGTAGAATAGTTTTTCACCACGTTTGCTATACTGATTCCTATAATTGTTTTTTCATAGCGCTTTGGACTATTCTCAATTTATTTGATCTTTTCTGAGACAATGTTATAGTTTCAAACCCATAAGCAGCAGTCAAACGCCTTCTCTTATTACACTGCACTATATAACATAAAATTCCTTACAATGTGACTTTCAAGAGATGGGGGAGAAATAGCTTTTGAGATGATACTCTCAAAAGACAATATCATAGACGTAAACTAAAAATTATGATTCAAAACGAACGAGTATGTTTTTTTTTCAAATCATCTTAAATATTTCATAATTCATTCTAGAATATTTACGGCGCTTAAAAATAAAGAACAGACCTATAGTTTGCAGGGACTTGAATGAATATCTTTATAAATATTGACAAAGATTAATAGCTGCCATTCGTTATTGACTATTTCATCTTTCAATTAGAGAAATTTGCCTATGACCTAGGTAGGTTTTTTCATTCGATCGAACTTCAATCTATGAGTTTCAAGTCGGATTTCTAATCATATATGCAAATAACCAAATTGCGTTACTTTAATTAAGTTACAAGAGAGGAGCAATCTATCTTTGCGCTTGTTATTTTATAATTATAACCTAATTGAAAAGTTTTATAATTAAAAATTGACGCACGTAATTGCTTTCTTAAATTAAAAACTTAGGTGTCCTTCTGTGGTCAAAAGTAAAAAATAAATAAAGTAATTAGATTTTTCAATAGAATGAATTCATAAAATGGCCACACTTTTTAGCCAATTTTTCAAATAAAAACCACATTGAAAACTTTCAGTACTTTAAAACAGATCATATAATATTGACAAAACATAATTATGCTTTATATCTAAGTCGTATTTTTTTAAAGTAATAAATGAAACACAGAAAAAGAAAATTACGCTACCCTGTCAAAGCTCCGCTTAGTGCAAACCTGGTCGGTAGTGCTAAAAAATAAATTATGATAAAGGTGTCGAAAAAAGTGTTTTAATTCATAAAAAATCGTCATTATGGAATTTCAAAGTGTTTACGTCTTATATTTATCTAAAATAACAAAGGTGTTTTAAAACAAACTATTTAAGTGTTTAATTTATTCGATAAAATGTCATACCACATATTAAGTGCTTTATTATGTGTTACACCAAACATTTAATGTATTTTTTAAACCATAAATAAAGCTATGTTTGAAATATGTATCTTAAACTTAAATTGATAAATGTTTAAAAGATATGTATTTTGTTTAACAGCGGAGAATGGTACTTGGGATGGGATAAATCAGAACTACAGGGCGTATCCTGGTATCAACTTTTGCACTGGGAGTGTATGAGAGAAGCTCAATCCAAACACAGACTGAGTAAGTGGTATAGCGTCTTATCAATCCAGCAATAAAAAAATCTCTCAATTGAACGAGGTAATAATTTAGTATTTTATTCTAGTAACCCAATCCGAGCAAGAGAGATCGTGTATTCTTCTATTGAGACTTCAAAAACAATCTGGTGATTGGTTATGGGTCCATTCCGTTCTACAAGTCAAAGATAATATGGAAAATAATCAACAGCCTGTCATTGTCTGTACGAATCAAGTTTTAAGGTAAATTGAATTATATTTTACTTGACAATATAAGAAAATATAGTAAAAACGTTTGACGTGTTTTAATCCATTAATATAAGTATTCAGATTTTAGATTCTATTCACAATATAAACAAATAATTTGATAGAAATAAAATGATTATTATGTAATTTAAATTGGTACATACCATACACGCTAATTAATGTTGTCATTGGTGGACAAAAAATATTTATTTGAAGCTCTTTTTGACGATTTTTTTATGAATTAAGACACTGTTATTTCCCACTATTGAGTTTATTTTTCTCGAACTGTTTCGAAAGCTTTACACCTTTACAATATATATCGTTCTTCCGATGATGATGGTGTGAAGTGTTCGAAACATGTCGAGAAAAATAATCTCAAAGGTGAAGTACACATTGATTTAATCCATTAAAATTTGTCAATTTATAGTTTATCGAAGCTCTTTTGAACTATCGGTAACATTGTTGGCTTATTTATTATGCATTTCTTGTTATGAATTATATCTGCATTGTAAAATGTTACAACATTAAAAAAAAGGTTTGTATTATATTGAATGCATTATCTTACGTGAACAAAGAAATGGTACGAATTAAATTAAAATTTGCGAATTAAATTAAAATCATTTAATTGAAAAGGAAATAAACTAGTTTCATTAACGTATTAATTAATGAATTTATTTTTACAGTATAAACATATTTATAGTAGCAAGGATTGTGAAATATTTTTAAAGGTTTTATGAACAATATATTTCTTTTCAGTGACAGCGAAGCATCGATAATGCTCACAAACTCCTGGTTATACCATTATTACAGCGTGCAAAGCAAACTACAATACGGACTCGCATACGACACCCAAGTACCAAATTATTACCATCCTTCATTATCCAACTTTTCTCCTTCTCCCTATTCCATTAACCAAGAATCTCCGTATTCCAATGAAGATATGGTCCACCAGCATATGATTAATGGTGGAGAACATGGGGGTGAGGTACAAGGAATGCACCCTTCAAGGTTGGGAACGCCAGGGGTATTGAGACATTCGGGGGTGCATCATATGAATCCGGGGTTTGGGTTTGAGCCCTCTATGGCGGAGCGAGGGCCTGTAGACTACTCGAGACATTCCTCTTCCTATACACCAAATAGTCACGAAAGGTAAGTCAAAATTTAATACCCGTATTTTTTAAATCTTTTGCTTCCTGCGTTTTTCGTAAATAAATTGTTTTCTTTGCTTGATCATCAACATAATTTTAATAATAATTTTGCACCACGTGCTTTGTTCCTAAATATTATTTGATAATAATAATATCATCATTCATTTCTCATTCTTACCCATAATAAATAAGTTTAAATTTCAATCAATCGATTTCTTCAAAAATTTATCTATATATTATATTAAAAAGTAGAATTATGTGCCGCGAGTGAATATTAAATCATAAAAAATCTAATTGCAGTAAAATCTACACATGTAGTACATAAAAAATTTTGATACTTAAATTTAGGTATATTTTAACTAAATTATATTAGTCCATTAATTATTTAAAAATATGCATTTAGTATAAATTCTAAAATTTATCATTTTTTGAACATTAAGAAATTTTGATGAATACGTCGATTTTATGGAAAAAATATAATAACTTATTAGTTAGGACACTATCAAACGACATTTAATAATGTCTAAGAAATTAAATCGTGACGCTTATAATCAAACTTTCTGAATATGCCAAAAAATGAAATACTTCTCTTTTTAAAATAATATTTAATATCATAGAGAGAAATCAATTACAGATAATATTTTCCTGATTCGTCCGACCGCGATTATTATACATATTTTTTTTAAATTTATAAATATACTTATGTAGATTTTATACAACAACGCTTGTTGTTTGTGTCGTTACTCGTATATTGCTTCAGTTTCAGTATTAATAAAAACATGTTTTTATGAAAAACTCTACTTGGCGTACTGTTTCGCATACACATGTTAAAATTTGCTTTTCACTGTCTTCCAAAGTGCTGTAAAAATATAAGTGCGTGTATTTTATTTTTCCATGATGAGTAGTTGTCCATGTAACATGTATATATGTAGATACTCAGTTTCATTAAAGTAGTCGTTTAGCGAGAAAACAATAACAACCTCACACTTCTACGGCATTTAAACGCGTGAGAATAATAACATGAGCGGGCGTTCAAAAAAGAACTGGAATTCGCGTAAAAAAGATCTGTAAATCATGAAACATAATACTACGTGGAGTTGCATGCTTATCTTTCAATCAGCCATATTTAAGTTTACGTAATCGAAATACATTAATAAAATAATAGTATACGTTATTTAATAAATGTAAACGTGAATCCAGATACCCATTTTGCAATAACTTAATATTTTGAGATTAGAACAGTGTAATGGTTGAATAAGATTCTACTGACGATTTGATATAGTACGAATTAGCAATATTTCACTACATTTTTCGTTATTCAAACGAAGAACATTGTTGGGGAAAAAATGGAATGAATTGAATAAAATATTTTCCGTTCCCTCCTAAATGAAACCATTACGAAAGTTGGTATTTATAATGAATATTAGTTTTATTTCCATTTCCACATCCAGATAGAAGGATATTTAATATATTTTAATTAAAATATTCTTTAACGATGAATAAGGAAACAAAAATATGATTAAATTTGATATAAATGACCTTTGCGTTAAATTTTAAAGAATCAAATCAATTATATTCAACAATAAATAAAGAATTTTCTTATTGTTCTCATTTACATTGTCAATATTTTCATAATCTTTCTCTACAGTTGAAGATGTTGTCGCCAATTTTTGCTCTAATTAAAAAAAAAAAGAATTACTGAATGTTAATTTGTGACGCCCTTCGTGTAGAGATATACTTTTTGCACACGTCAGTACGGTCATACAAATAATTGAATGGCTTATACGCAGCGTAATAAACCACCCACCAACGTACTCGTTTATGAAAAAATCTTTAAATTCCAAAATAAAATTTTAACAATTTTGCTCTTGTTATTTTCTGATCCATAAATTCTGCATAATTTACTGAATTTGTTCACTTCCATATATATCGTTCTTTTTAAGATAACGGTATGGTATATTTATAACGAATTGAGAAAACATAATTAAAAAGAGGAAAAAAAATCATCGTTATTACGGAATTATATAATCGAAACGCCTTAAGTTGATAAAATAATGAGGGAAGAGAGAAATACGTTTAAAATATAAGCATAGCATAAATTGAAAATCGCGTATCTGAAATCGCGCTAACCTAGAGAGGCTTATATTCTCCTGCATTTCTATTAACGAACGGGTAATTTTAACGAGTAAAACACGTGCCCCGGGAGGTCCGCGCATATTGATGATTTAGCGAACAAATTGTTGGGAGAGTCATTTTTTATTGCTTCACAAACAAATAATGACGAAAATGTGACAGCCGGGGTGATTTATTTATTGTTTGGAGATGCTTATTTATATTCATAACGTACACATCATATGGGGCAGCTATGGGCAACCATGAATATGTTACGGGTAATGCTCAAGTGATTAAATACACCAAGGTACTTCCATAACACGTTCTACTGGAGATTTTATACTTATTTATAATATTGATTTAATTTTTTTTTTTACAAAATTTCACTACTAAATCACATTTTAAGAGTGTGCAAAAATGATCATTATATAATTCTTTACTCTATCTCATTTTCAACGTTCATATTTTTACAACTACTCATTGTAGTCTATATATTTTTATTCTGGACTTTAACCGTTGACACTGATATTCCATAATAACGAGTTTTATATGAATTCAAGCATGTTTTTTCACCATTGAGTAAATTTTTTTAACGTGTTTCTAAGGTTTTATACCTTCGTCATTGAGAGAACGTTATGAACTTCGTTCTCCAGATGGTGAAGGTATAAAACCTTCGAAACATGCTGATAAAAATAAACTTAATAGTGTAAAAGCTAGTGTTTCAATTTATAGAACTTTTAAAACTTTATTTAAACACAAAACATTTTTATAATAATTGATGCTATATTTCAGGATTAGTTTTGTCATATTACGTAAACGTATCTTTTAAATTTTCAGTTCATAAATAATTCTACATCTAAAAAATGTACTTAGGATTTCAGTTCGTTGAGCAAACAAATCTTCTTCAATGAAATGAATTATTAAAGAGTTTTAACGCAGCGTTTTTTTATAAAATAAACATAGTATTTAAAAATCAATTGTATCTCAATAGAGACGAAGATGCAAATTGGAAACATAATATGGTTGATCGAGGTGTTAACAGGACTTATGACCTGTCATTGGTTGGGTTAAGCGCACGCTTTATGTAATACAAAATTCCCCATTCCACCTTTATTTCTTATGACCACCATGTCTGACAACTTTTTGGAAGTTGTATATATGTTAATCTGTAAGACCACCCTTTACATGGTAGTTTTTGCAATCTACACACTAACGCCATCTATAATGACCGTATTTTTTTTTAATCACTAAACCAAAGATCTTTTTAACGCAATGTGAAAGGCTACCGCCATTTAGCGCATTACTAGAAACCGCGTGGAGATGTCACTCCAATCTATATGCTATAATATTAAACATATGATATAGATTTAGTCATGGGTTTTGTTGAATTATTATACTGAAATTCACTTAAGAAATAGGCTGAATAATACAATATCTGACAGAAAAAATGAGTAGAGAATATGGAGTAACAGTTAATTATAAATATTAAAATTAGTAAAAGTAGGTACGTACTTGGATTTGAAAGGTAAAAATAAATGAAGACGTTTCTTGATGTTGAGAAATATAATCATTTCAACCGTGAGATTCTTTCGCATCTGAATCCTAAAGTATATATGTGAAATAACCTTTCAGTATTGACTATTATCGCTTTTATGAAACAGTTATATCGCTAAGATTTTTTTAGTTCAAACCATTGGCCCTCTCTAGAGTATCCGAAACGTCAAAAATCCATCAATATGTTGTTATGTGATTGACGGATATTTATTTTCACCAGTGGGAACGTGTGTTATCACCGTTCGCTTAATTTATATTCATTACTGTGCTGAGTGTTGATGATTTTATTATTTTTTATCGAAGCCTCATATGAGAAAATGCTTGCATATGATTAAAATGTAATATACCGGGTCGAGTTTTTTTTCCGCCGCTCTGAGAAGCACAGAAAACTTTCTTCATTCTCGGGTCGTGGAAAAAATGTTCACGAAGACATTTCGTTTTGTATCACGTAGCTTTAATAAAATCTGCAGAATTACCGTAATTACGGCACATAGGCATCTTGTACGTACGTACGAAAGAAAATTGATTGCGCACGATTATTAGAAAGACGCGTAGAAGACACTTGCAAGCGTTAATTGATTGATTGAAAAAACTTCTCTCGCCCGACTCACTTTTAATAAAGTCATGTTTTGAGCTTTAAGCTTGATTCAAATTAAAAATTAACGCCTGTCTTAATAATTGGAGCCTATCCACGAGAATTTTAATACTTTTTAAATGGTGTTAATAAGTTTTTTGATTTTTTTCAACAGGTATGTGCCCCAGTACGACTCTGACGTGAGGCTCCATGACCTCAGGGATGGTGAACCAATTCCAAGTATGAGGCATCACCGCAAGCGAAAAAATTCGGAATCTCTTACTAAATTGGAACCGCTGCAGCTATCTTCGGCCAAACAGTCGCACGTTATAGTAGACGGGGGTGGAGGAACTCTACTAGCTCTGACGCATCCCGCTGACAGACATAGGTACCCTTCGAAACCGGGCCTCGAAGATCCAGCTGATTTTATTGACAGATGGAATCCGAGTCCGCCTTGGTCTGACACAGCTCTTCAGAAAGTTCCACAAGCGTATCAAGAAGTGAGTTATATTTCAACTGCACCGCTCACACCTACTGGAACCCCGGGGGCTTTGTCCGGCTATGGGACAATACAAAATACGTTTACGTTTGATTGGTTACCAGAACACTACGTGTCACATATAGGCGCCCCGCAGCCAGTGCTTCATATTATCTGCAAGGAAGAAGAGTACGCGGTTACTGAGGGGAAAACCAAGTTAGTCCCTAGTGTAGTGACGGATACACCAACGCATCAGCAAGCGGGAAACCCGGAAGGGAACATCGAAGCTTCTTAATTTTGTCGTTTTGGTGGTGATGTGCCATCCGGATACACACACAAACACTAATATACGAAACAGTGTATTTCCGTTATTTCGATTACCCAAAAAACTTTTTAAATAAGTTTAATTTGTTATAACTTATTTTACACTAGTGGATCTTTAATAATAATAAAGATGCATGAATTATCGATGAATATTTAAAAAAAAACCACTCGAATTGTGAATTATTTTTTTGTATAGTATGAAGTGATTAATATCTTTTGTAAATTTATTTAAATATGAAACAATTTATGTATCAGTAGGAATTTAAATTAAAAATAAACAAATAAAATGGTGCATTGATGAAACTGAGCGAATGGAAATTTTTTTTTTTTGTTAAATGGTCTGAATATTTTAAATTATTTAGGGTTGTGTAATACAATATAAAAAATAAATAAATATATTTATTGGTTCCTGGGTCCAATTCAGACATGGACTGTCACAAGAAAAATATTTTTAAGTTTAAAACAAAACATGTATTTTATTATTATTATTATTTCAAATATTATTTGCAGTCATAAACAGATATGTCCGAAATTCACAAAAGGATCATTTTAATATAAATTTAATTTTTTTTTAATCCGTTTGTGATTTTATGACCAGTCTGTAGTGAATTGAAATTAACAATTTCACGAAATTTTACAAGTGTTTTCTTGTAGAAAAAGTCTATGATAAAATTAAAATAAAACAAATTATTGCAACCAAAAATTAGTCAAGACTTGATATTATATTTTCGTTAAGTGTAAAATATAGGAAAATTAATTATTTGGTTTGTAAAAAAATATTTAATTATGTAGATAATTTATATAAAATAATTCGTACTATATTATAATATAAATAATTTATACGACATAAAAAAAGTTTATGCTTTATGTAAGTAC
This sequence comes from Lepidostoma basale, assembly GCA_022606425.2. Classification (NCBI taxonomy): domain Eukaryota; kingdom Metazoa; phylum Arthropoda; class Insecta; order Trichoptera; family Lepidostomatidae; genus Lepidostoma; species Lepidostoma basale. Next base: position 1,038,244 of record JAHDVF020000657.1, read on the forward strand.
TTTTAAAGTAAGGATGAAATATTGAAATAAAAGTAAAGATTATAAAAACAAACAAAAAAACTTTTGTTTTATTTCAACTAATAAAAATATGTTATTCCTGCCAACACTTCATCTCTTATTTTTTGTTTATTAATTCCTGAAGTGCACAATATCACTGGAAAATTACTGGATGCAGAAGGCAAATATAGAAGTCTGTTGAGAAGTATGGGGAAGGCCAAGTGAACGATATCAGCTGTATAAGAAAGTAAACATAGGACATAAAGGAATCCCCCCACTTACCCGAAGCTGTTATTGGCGAACGGCGCCTTTCATCAATCCATAGGCCCGTCTCTCGTCGATGCGGGACTTAAAAAGGTTACATGTAAGAAATCAAGAGGGAACCAGATTATATTTCATCTACTCCAATTTTCCTCTATGTCCCGTCGTACATGAAAATTTCAAATTTACACTTAAGGGGTTAGGGGCAGTCAGAAGTATGAAAAGACAAGTAATTTAAAATAAAAAACATCATTACCTATGTTAATTAATTTCATAAAACCAACAAAATTGACGATGATAATGACGATGTCGATGATAATGACGATACCGATGCCGATGACGATGACGATGACGATGACGATGACGATGATGATGACGATGATGATGACGTGACGATGGCGATGGCGATGACGATGATGATGACGATGACGATGACGATGACGATGACGATGACGATGACGATGATGATGATAATGACGATGACGATGATAATGACTATGACGATGACGATGACGACGATGGCTATGACGAAAACACTTAATTAATAAAAAATGGCTGCACTTGAGATTCTTATGTCTCTTGATTTGCTTTTTTTAAAATTAGAATCAATGTGAAATTCTATAAATAAGTAATGGTATATTTTATAGATTACCTTAATAAATAAAAGAAATGTAAGTTCCAGGAATACTTGTAGTATGCTTGAATTTTTTTTTTACATAGACTCTGAAAATCATTAAAAATATAAATCGATTTTATTGAAGGAGGGGCAACAGTTTGTATTGTACTTGAAACAAAACCATTACAGGTGTTAGATAAAAGAATACATACAACATTCCTGTTCGCAGTCTTGTAGCTTTAAAATTTTGGGATCTCGATGTTAATGCTCTTGATACCATCAATACCAGACGTGATTAACATCCGTTAACAAGGTAGTTTGGTACAAATCCCTGCCTCCCACCGCACAACTGCGTGTTAAGGGGCGGGGCAGGCTCCGAAGGGGTATACAGAGATAAATATAAGGTTATTCAGGTGTGCCATACTTGTTCTCTTATTCCTGCGAGAGGGTAATCATAATTGTGACGTAGTTATATAATAATAAAAATAGTAATTTAAAAATAATCAACCAATTTAATTATTTATTATTTCTTTTAATATTCTTACACACAAACATGGACACAAACTTTAAACGACGACGATCTAAAGAAGAAGAATAACTTTTCAAAGATTATGTTTTTCTTTAGCTCGGTGTGTGTTACTTACTTACATATATGTCAACTGTGAAAATAAATTAATTTATATTTTCTTGAACAATGGTATAAAACTCCATGTTAAATATTAAATATGAATGAAAACGTCTATCTTCTAAGATTTTTATTATATTTTTAGATGGAATGACATAATTGCCCATCTAAGACATTGTCAAATCTCATTTTTGAATGCCTTAGAAGGGCGAAACATGTCATTCCATCTAAAATATAATAAAGCTCCTAGAAGAGAGACGTTTTCATTCACATAAATTAAAATAAATAAAGTTTTTTTTACACTATTGAAGGTAAGTAAAAATCTTGCTCATAGTAAATTAGTATCATATAAATTCATTAAAAATATTATCAAGTCAAAATTTATAACAAAAAACGATTACTGTTTTGACGAGACTTGAATCCATAAACCATTCTTTCCGTCTTCATTACGAACATGTAAAGTTTTGCATCCAGTATGAATTTGCATGTTATTTATAAAAAATAATAAATTCGAGAATATTCCAGACTTAAAATATACAATTCTGCGGTATTTTGGTAAAGAGGCATACCCATGTTACCATCCATTAACAATTTGTAAGGATAGCCAATTGAAGATTTGCAAGACTTACACTGTTCGCGATTTTTAGGTCTCGTGCAATTATTTTTATTAAAAAAATACCTACAAACATATTTTCATCATCAACATCCCTTCACCGGATCTTGTAATGGGAGAACACTGCCTTCTTGACCTCTGTAATTGGATTTCTCGATCTCTGTAAACTGACAACTCCTCATTTTTTTGGTATGTACCCATTGAAGGTGGTCCATTTTAGAACGAAATGTTTCACAAACGTAAATATAACGGCCTTGATTTGAGCTCGAAACTAAATCTAATCCAAGAATTTGACGCCGGTAAATCTCGCGAAGAGTTGTGCGAAAAAACAGCAGATTTTTTCAAGTCACAACAATTAAATTTATTGTTTGTATGTGTATGCACGTATGTAAAATTACAATTAACTTATTAAACTTTTAGTCTTATTTTATTGATGTATGCATCAATCCATGCATTGTTTTTATTGCGTTTCTGTTTACGTGGTTACAAACCTTGGTTAAAAAACCAAAGCACAATGAATCTGGACACATGCAAAACTGAATAATTAGAAAACCTGGTTCATTGACCATTGTAGGCCTGGTCCCATGGAATGCCAATTATCCAGGTTCTATGTATTTTTTTAAGTCGAAAAAATTATACTTTCGAATAAAGCACTATATTTGTGGTGGAGCATTTAAAAAAAACATGTAACAAACAACACGCTATCATATTTTGTTTTAGATCTTTTTATTTTATTTTATGGAACCAACCGTTTTCATGCCAATTTCATGCGTTGTTTTAACCCTGACGAAGCTCCGGCGGGAGCGAAATCGGTTCGATAAAATAAAATATCTTCTAATTCTTCCTCTTAATTTAGGTCGTATGACCTGTTTGTGATGGTGAGTAGCCCTGGGATGATGATGTCTAGCCATCTCTCATCTTTTTTGCGGCCTTCCTTGCAGCTTGGGTTTTCATCTTTAATAATTTTTGCAATTCTTGTAATCTCTATTCCATACGTAGTGATGGGGCGGACGCATGCCTTGTATATCTTGACTTTACTTGAATATATTGACTTCATTTGAAAATATCGTGATTTAAAAACAATAACAAAAATGTTTTAAATTATATTTTCCAAAAAATCATCTCACTTATAACAATATTGAGCTACGAATCGATATATTAGCTCGTTAAGCCAGTTCGACTAAAACGATAACCTTGAACGTATTATAAAGGTATTTGTTGAGCTTTCATGAAATTAATTTAATCTGTGCACTTATTAATATAATGTTACATAAGTACTTATGAATGTTTAATAATTTTTTTCTTAATTAGTGAAAGTGAGAAACTTCTTGATGTTTCGTGTATTCACACACTTGTAAAATAATGCCAAAAACTTAATTAACATGAATTCGATACACTTTTAACAAGTTGTATGAGTACATTTTGTATAACTACGTTGTGTATAGAATGCAAAAGCTCCATTCATTTCTCCAGATGGAGAAAAAATGGTTAAGAAAGTATACGTTAATGATGTAAATGGAGTACGGAGTCGAGACACACCGAGAAAAACATGGCCTGACCAAATTAATCAAACTTTAAAGGTTGGTCATGTAAGAAGTTGGAAGAACCAACGCGCGTGTGTGACTCGCTGTTTGAATGTAGAGGAAGCTAGAGAGGTATGCTAGGATAGAGTTGTGTGGTTGTCCATTCTCTCTGCCTACCCCTACGGGGAAACGGTGTGATGGTTTGTTGTTATTGTTGTTGTATGCGATAATTTGGAAGCATATAAATAAAGCTTATTCTATTTCCTCTTGTTTTAGGTCATATGACCTGTTTGTGATTGTGAATTATCTTGATTGTGAAAATGGCGCCCAACCATCCCTCTACCTCCGATACTTTTTCTTCCGTGTTATGGGCTGCGTGAGATTTTTTCCCTGGGCTGGAAGCTAATCTTACATTGGTACCTTTTTTTATTCAGGCTTGAAACTGGTATCGTTGTTCGATTAAAGAAGTTTATATATTGTGCGAAAACGAAGTTATAAAGAAAGAAATTCAGTTTTTTTTCAATGAATAATATACATTTAATATAATATTTTTTCTTAAAGTCTTTATTGGGATTTCATTCACTCGGAAGATGCGCATTTTATGTTTGTGATGAAATCATAAAGATCTTTCCCAGTTTTTCCCATAGACATTTATTTTCTTTGTCCAAGGTCTCCATTAAAGTATTCTAGATGTCCATTGGGTACTGCCCTGTCTGGCTATTTAGCTATTTCTTCATTTCATATTTTGTGTTGGAAACTCACACCGAGCGTTTGCCTCTTAATGGATCTTGGTGTGCTTTTTAGTTTGTGAACACTTTTTGCCGAGTGTGGTTATCTTTTCCCTGAAAGAAAAGACATACGCTAGAATTTATAATCAATGGATTTGATATTTAGCTCTTCCCAAACAGCGCTATTTTCCTACTGTTTGTATATAATGGGAAAATGACTAGATGAATTGTCTAACTTCACCCTCCTTTACACTCTATGGAGTACTAGTCTGTGAGTCCTGGTGGCTTCTAACAGCTGTATGAGCCCAGGTGGGAAATTTTTTTTTGTAGTATTTTTTTTCTAATACCATATTATTATATTAAAATAAAAATAAATTGAACGTTATATGGCTTCCCTTCTCTAAGACATTCAAGCTCCACCCTGAGTTGACGCATGTCCAATAATAATAATTGAAGAACAAAGCATTTCATACACGTTTCCTCTATTAAAAACATTTCTTCTTTTCAGTTTTATTTAGAACTGTGAAGTGTTATTTCTCTAAGTCAGTTCTTAGAATGTAGATGTCTAACTGTCTCGCAATCTTTTTGATGATCTTCCTGGAGGTCGATTACCTGTTGGTACCTTATTTTCTGCTTTAATTATCACTCTTTGCGAATACGATCTCCCTACATGATCTTTTCAGTCTTCCCCATCGCACAACATCTTCCACGAAGGGGTCGGCAGAAATAATGGACTTCCAACATTTTTCTTTCCTGACATACTTCTTTTGATTCCCCAGCATTCATAAACCGTAATATGAATGCACGTCAATTTCTCCGAGTTCTCACGTGGTCGACATTAAATATTTGATATATATTTGATCGTACCACCTTTCCCCCGGTCTTACTCTATTTCTAGTTCCATTTACATCGCTAATATATACTTTTTACCATTTTTTCTTCATTTATTTTCATGTGTCCATCTTCATTATTTTGGAATTACTCGTTCTGTCTTAGAGTGTCGTTGTGGCAATGTATGAGTCCTCACTTCTATGGATCTTAGAAAACTTTTTATTCTGATGGTGTCAGGTCTTGTCTCTATTCCATTTGTCATAATGGGTTGAACGTAGATTTTTTTATGTTTTTATTTATTAGAAAACATGTTTGCGAAAAAGGATGACTAAATCGAGCGATTGAAATAAGATCATTGTTGTGCAGATTTTTTATCATCCCATTGTCAAACGAAAACGGACAAAACAAATGCCCGCTGTCCGAAAGACCGAGAGAATAAAAAACACGCTCTGACCGACCGCGGCCGGGCGGGAGTTAAAGTTTAAAGGTAAGAAATCTACGTTACACAGAATTGAGTACTTGTAAGTATGTTTAAAATGCCCCATTGGATATAACGCTGATCGCACAATAGACAATGAGACAATTTATTACTGAAAAACATTCATACAAAAAAATATATAAAGACAACGAACGGAGATAAGTAATTCCATTGTTTCTTGGGTCTATACTGTGGTGACCCTGTGTGCGGTTCTCTTGCCTGCAGGGGCGGGGGATGAATATATATTTAAGCGCCATGCTGTCATATTGAAGAGAAAAAAAAGCTCTAAAAATTCAATTCACTCATATATTACAATTTTAAATGTCATAACTAACTAACCATCACGTGGTCTCCCCGAAGGGGTAGGCAGAAAGAATGGACTGCCACACTTTTCTTTCCTGACATATTTCTCTCGCTTCTTCAACATTCATACATCGTGTCTTGCACGCGCGTCGATTTCTCTGACTCTTCACATGGCCTTTATAGATATATAGATGGTCTTTATAGACATTCAATATTTGATTTATTTGATCGTGACACGTTTTTCTCGATCTTCCTCTATTTCTGGTTCCATTTACATCGTTAACATATAATTTTTATACAATTCTTTCTTTATTAATTCTTTCCATATGTCCAAACCATCTAAATGATCCTTTCAATATTTTGTTAATAAAACCATCATTCGTACCGCATTCACTTCTTATATTTTCATTCGACACTCTATCATACACAGAGTATCCACACATTCGTCTAAGAGATATCATTTCTACTGCATTTATTCTACTTTCATCCTTCTTTTGCCAGTTCCATACTTCGCTTCCATACATAAGGGTCGGTAGAAGAACACCATTGTGCACTGCCATTCTAGCTTTTTTGGATAGGTTTTTGTTTGCGATGGCAACTTTAAGTGCACCATTCACTTTGTTGCCTGCCCCAACCCTTCTTTCAATAAATGTCATTCTTTAAATATCTTTTTTTTTTATGTATATATCTTCTTCTTATTATTAAGTAGCCTGTTTGTTAGCCTGTTTCTCAAGAAGAATTGGCCTCTTGCGAAGTTGACTCCCAGCTGTCGATCTCTTTGGTGGTCTGCCCGGGGGTCGTCTACCATGGGGCTGGCCGTGTAACGCAATGAAGGGGAGTCTGGATGGATCTATTCTCTTCACGTGTGCATACCAGTATCTTCTCCTTTGCCTTCCTCACCTAACGACATCCTCGACCTCGCATATCTCCCTTATCCGTGTATTTCTTATTCTCTCTTGCAGTGTCTTGCTAGATATATATCTGAGCGTCTTCATTTCTGACACTCTGAGCGGATTTTTTGTGATTGTGGTGTCTGCCCTGCACTCGATCCCATAATGTCATGATCTAAATATCATCTAAATCTTAATATCAAAGGTATTAATATCAACATATGCATGTGAAGTATAATACTTTAAAGTGTTCAGAACAATGAATTATTTATTCTAGTGTTGATTAAACGACAATCAAAAATTCCATATATATTTTAAAATATATATACTTACTTATACAGCCAATGTCATTCACTGCTGAACATAAGACTTCAGCACACTTCTACACATAACATAGTCTGATCTTGTGCCCTCTGCATCCAGTCACCAGAATTTTTCTTATGTCATCAGACCATCGTGTGGGGGTCTTCCTCTACTTATTTTATCTTCACGAGGTCTTTACCTCACTGGTTCATCTTTGGTCTACCAGTCTAGCAACATGTCCCGCAAACGACCAATTGAGTATTTTTTTTTTTCAATTAACGAATTTCGCATAATAATAGTATTAAATCCTTATGCTTAAGAAGAATCATTTCAAATCTATCAATCTTGTAGCATAAATTTTACGTTACGTGCCGTCTTTGGGGAGATATATCGAAGTAACCCTCCCCAAGACCCGATGTTACAAATAAAACTTATCGGCTGCGCATTACGGATTCTCAAAATGGATATCTATCTGCATATATACATATTGTGTGCATTACTGACTGGACTCTGGCAAGATTTTGGTCCCAGCTAAATATTATGCATATTTTTTTCATCAGACTCTCTTATGTACGAGTATATGGTATGTAAATAAGATAACATAGCAAGTTTGGTATTTTATTTAGAATATTTAAAAAAACTTAACTGATATAACTAACTAACTAACTAACCATCACGCCGTCTCCCCGAAGGGGTAGGCAGAAAGAATGGACTGCCACACTTTTCTTTCCTGACATATTTCTCTCGCTTCCTCAACATTCATACATCGTGTCATGCACGTGCGTCGATTTCTCTGACTCCTCACATGGCCGACATTCAATATTTGATTTATTTGATCGTGCCATGTTTTCCTCGGTCTTAACTGATATATTTTATACAATAATCAATAGGAATAGAAATGTTCCTTCCCTGGGAGTGTTAATATACTATATGTGAATAACGTGTATTGTTATGTTAAGACATTATCAAATATTTTAGTAAAGCAAAGCACACCATTCTCAAAAAATACATAATTAAACTTCTAGAAAATTATTATAAATACTTTTGTTGTTTTTTTATTTTCGCTATATTTGATAATACCTTAATAATAGTAATAAAAATTAGGCTAATCGGTATAGTGACGTTTTCGTGAATAGCTCACCTCAAGGGCCATTTAGCAAGGATTTCATTTCCATCCTTCTTTCTAGAAAACATACATTTTCATTTGTATTAATTATTAAATGTGATGTTTTAAATAAATATGATATAATTTCTTCTATGTTCGACATACTTTGTGTTGTAGATGTTTTATTTGTCTCTTTTTTTATATACTTTGTATATACAGCACTAAATTTAAAAAAAATACATATCAGACATGTTTCGGACAACCGGCCCGTCTTCAGTGATACAAATTATAAAGATATTACTGTAACATTTGTCAAAACTGATCATATTTGTAAGCAATTTTATAATATTTTAAATATGTATCTTTATAATATACATATTTAAAATATTATAAGGACCGATTGTCCGAAAAATGTCTGATGACAACCATTCGAAACAAATATGTCCTAAAATTTGAAATTAAATTAATATAGGCGAATGAGGCAAATCTGGTAAAATATTTAAACAATTTAAGCAGCTCGTTTTTAAAAAATATACATGTTTTCGTCCATTCAAATGTTCACAGGGAATATAAAAATGTTTTTATTGCACCATTCAAAAGCTATGAAAACGTTCGCTGGATGCGAAATCCACCAGAGCACATAAATTGAAAAACAGTAATTATACTATTTGCCTGCACGCTAGTGTAGATCCCCGATAGGCAATGAACACAATATTCTCAATAATTTACGCGTTTAATAGCCAACATCATATAGACATTCCCATAATCTCGGCGGTAATTGGATCATAACTGTGAATCATTTCGTGTTAACTCAGCTTAATTAAAATGGAGTGGTTGGTCCATTAAAACGAATACAAGATCGAATCGAAGGCAAAGCTAGAATTATGTAAGTACTTCAGTTTAGAATGGAGTGGAAACTATTTATATTGACTGGTCACACATCTGTAGAAACGAGAACCTAGCCCATAGAGAATGTACAATAATTTGTATCAAAGGGATTTAAGATAATAGCCATAGACTATGATATATTAAAAATTTATTGTTTTTTAGCAATCGTGACAACTCCACGTTTAATATATTATATAATATTTGTAAACTGTTAATGAATAAACTTTGTTTTTTGTATCACAATTGTATTTTATTTTACGCGACAGCTGTTCCATCAACCTATTATGTTGACATCATCAGGTGTTACAATAATATAATATATCAAATGTATTATAAAATAAAATACAATTGTGATACAAAAAACATAGTTTATTCATTAACAGTTTAAAATGTTTAGGTATCATAGTGTTTCGGCCAAAACAATGGACTAATTATAATATTTGTGTAGTAAAAGCCCACTTTTAAGTAGTTTTTGACATGTGTTGCTATTTGATAATTACCTATCAAGATATTGAATTCTCAAATGACATTAAGAACAGAAACACTTAATAATTATCGAGCAAGCTAAAACGTGTCACTCACAAAAATATAATGAAACGGGCGTTTACACAAACATTAAATATAATATATTATATTTTCAGTATAATTTTCTTAAGAATTTTATCTCATTGTTAGTGAAAATAATTTCAAATATTTTTTTTTAATTTGAAAAAAAAACTGACTCTGGTATGGTGCTATTGTCTGGTATCTTTGGCATAGACCATTTTTAGATATGAAATATCTGTCAAGCATTTGAAAAAGCCATAAGCTATTAAGAGTAAGTTTTGAGATTTTTCAGCGTGTCCAATTTAGTTGAAGATATACATTTTTATAAATAATTACTATTGTACCTTGCAATTAATTAACTGATTTTTAACAGATTAATAGAACTACGGAATTTTTAAAATAGTAATTTATCGTACAAGAAATTATCTTTCCAGACTCAATAATAATTAATTAGTCTCTTGTCTTTTTTCTCGTATCTTTGCATAAATTGATAATAATTTTTACAATTAATTATTATGAAAAAAATTTCATATTAAATTTTATTATTTTTAAAAGTTTTCTACATTTTACTTAAAAATAATTGATACTTTGCTATACTTTGCTATACTCGCATACTTTGTTTTTACACCATTTTTTATTTAACGAACTAGTTCACTCCCGCTGGAGCTTTGTCAGGGTTATAAAATCGAACTAAATAATACACAATGAAACACAATATACGAGTATATAAATAGTTAGAATAGGAAAGGGGAGAGGTGTGGCTTTAAGTATAAGAAAAGAAAAACAAAATGATTAAAAGATTAAATAATATTTAAATATTTAAAATAACTTCAATAAAAAACGTGTTGAAGCATTAGAATATCATTATTTCTTGACTTGCAGGAACAAATTAAAAGCTGCAATTTTTGTAGCTTTCAATCTTGGCATATTTACTTCCAAATTTCTACATGTTTGACGATTTTTATCTATGATTAATCTATTTTCAAAAACGTACTTTAACTCATACTGATTATTCGTAAAATTTTGTTTTTTCAACTTTTCCAAAATCTATGGGAAACTATCGACTACATTATTAATCATGAAATATATCTTTTGCACGCCATTTAAGCCATAAACTGGTGCGCATGTGTAAATCATAGAACCGGGCGTGAAACTTTACGGCGTATATTAATTCTTTATTTTGACTATGAAATGCTCATTAAAATCTACGTAAATTATGCAGCGAATGACGTGAGTGATTTAAAGAGATCACTGCAAAAAGATTGAAAACATAGAGCTATGTATTTCATAAACACGTATATTTTGACATTTTTCTCTAGCCTCTCAATTACTTAAAATGTTTTAGACATCTTACTTAAAAATAATTTAAAACACTCGCATACTTTGTTTTTACACCATTTTTCATTTAACCAACTAGTTTACTCCCGCTGGAGCTTTGTCAGGGTTATAAAATCGAACTAAATAATACACAATATATATAAATAGTAAGAATGGGAAAGGGGAGAGGTGTAGCTTTAAGTATAAGAAAAGAAAAACAAAATGATTATTGATAGTTGAGAAATTAGTAGAAAGGATTATGCGTCATAAGTATTATTATTATGAATGAATATTATGGAAATTACTTAGTAAACACTTTATTTATCTTTAACTATCTACCAATCACATTGTTTTTCTGGATAAGTAAGCAGAGATGATGGAACGCTACGCTGTTCTATCCTGACATAATTGTCGCCTTTTTTACGCATGCTCGTCTATTTTTTTTGACTCCGAATGTGGCCGCTTTTTAGTAATTGATTAAGTAAGTCATGCCTTGTTTTCCTCGGCCGTCCGCGGCTACTTTTTCCATTAATGCTGCTTGTATACAATTTTTTAACTCTTCTTCTCTCATCCATTTGACCATATATCCTAACCATCTTAGTCAGTGATTCTTAATTGGGGCACCAGCGCCCTTTTGTGGGCGATTTGGAGGTCTGGCGGGGCGTTTTTTTAATTTTTAGCATTTAGGGGATGCTGCAGAAGTTTAAGTGGGCACTGTGTCAATATGCAAAAATTAGCTCGTTCATGAGCTATCCACACTGATACACTTTTACATATTCTTTAGGAGCTTTGAAGTTCTGTTAAATATTAATTAATACGATTTGAAAGGAAATAAATAACGTTTTTTATTTATACTTCTCATCATTTTTTATTTGTAATAGAAATCCATTGTATAAAATATATACTTACATAGAGAAAAGTGTAAATTTTGAATTAAAATTTTTGTTTCGGGAGAGGCGATGGATAAATTTTCATCATTTAAATTATTTTAATAAAAATCACAAACATTATAGACATAATTCCAGATGGTTTACAATTACATTTTAATAATTTAAAAGAGAAGCATAATAATAATTAAGCTTGAGAATTAGAAAGAATCATAACATTGATATTGCCTATGGCAACTCACACTATCAAGAAATATGTCCACCTCCGAGGCGACCGGATTAAGCAATAAGATTGCCCTACCCACAAGCATAACCATTGGCAGGTTGGTTCTGCAGCGCGGCAAATAAAACAATCTGTGCTGTCTTTGACGAAGGTAATTATCAGGGACAAAGAGACCTACATCACTCAGGGCATCCGAGTTTTGTATACGGCCGCCAATCAGCTGAAATTACTGTGGTAAAGGGGACGATTCTATCAATACGGTTAAGAAACAATGATCTAAGTGAGTTTGGTATTGAAGTTTTGCATAATCATTTTAGGTACTTAATATAAACAAAACTGGTTCTGATTTTTAAAATTTGGTTTAGTTCATGTGGTGCTTCCGTAAATTTGGAGATGTTTCGTGTATAAGTGAATTGTTTTGGTCAATTTGATTGTTGCCGCACTTTATAATAGTTAATTGTGACACGTAATACGTTTGTACTGTTTTGATGTTAAAATTATACAAGTTTTTTCGTTTATATAAAGAATTTTGACAGGTGTAAAAAAAAATTTTTCATTTGTTCCAATGACAATTCGAATAATTTCTTCAAAATTATTTTAAAGTTCTTGCTGGTGTTGGTTTTTTTTAAGTGCCTAGTTAGTGCTAATTTAAAAAAAAATGGTGGATACATGGACCATAAATTAAATAGACAATGTGTGAACCATCTAAAAATAACATTTTGTGTTAAATTATTTATATTTTGTTTTTTTATTTTATATCATTGTATTTTGTATTATTTGTTTTAGATTTTTTGTGTGGATGTTGGACGATCGAAGTGTGCGCGGGAGATGCCTATTGGTGACGATGAGTTTCGCAACCCATCACACCGCGTCTCCCGCGGGGCGAAAAGAGATGGATGGAGTGCCCCATCGGTTAAAGTGTGACAGTCCATTCTTTCTGCCTACCCTTTCGAGAAAAAGGCGTGATGGTTAGTTAGTTAGTTAGTTTTAATTGTTATTCTTTTTCCTCTTAGTTTAGGTCGTATGACCTGTTTTTGATGGTGAGTTGTCTTGGGATGATGATGTCCAGCCATCTCTTAATATTTTTGGTGGCCTTCCTGGTAGTCTCTTGTTGCTTGGGTTTTCATCTTTAACAATTTTTGCCATTCTTGTATTCTCCATGCGGTCCACGTGGTCTATCCAAAAGCGCCTGGATGGAGTGCCCCATCGCTTAAAGTGTGACAGTCCATTATTTCTGCCAACCCTTTCGGAGAGACGGCATGATGGTTAGTTAGTTAGTTTTAGTTCATATAAATCACAAGCGCATTTACAGTGTATTCCATTATATCTGACTGGTGTCAAGTGGCTGTCACCTCTGGCCACGTGCCTTATCACCTAACCTTACATTATAAATTGTATGGTTGCATCTGAGATGCGTGTATGCAGTGGGAGTTGGTTCTGATAACTTCCCGGTAGCCCGGGATAAGAGTGGTCTAATGACTCAACATCTCACAACCTTATCGGCGTCATACTCCGCGGGGCCGGCAATCGATTGCGCGGCATGCTGTGTCCGGAGACCACAGATAAATCGTTTTCCCCTGTTATGATAAACGAGTGGTTCCGGCAATAAACATCACGGCATTACACACCTTGAATCAATAACATCTAGGAATCGCCTATTGTTTGTATTAAATGAAAAAAAAATCAAGCACACGATCGTTCGCTGCCCGATCCATTTACAGGAACGATGGAAACTGGATAAGATGTAAATAATGAACAAAACTAACTAACCATCACGCCGTCTCCCCGAAGGGGTAGGCAGAAATAATGGACTGCCACACTTTTTTTCTGACATATTCTCTCGCTTCCTTAACATTCATACATCGTGTCTCACATGGCCGACATTCAATATTTGATTTATTTGATCATGCCACGTTTTCCTTGGTCTTCCTCTATTTCTGGTTCCATTTACATCGTTAACGTATAATTTTTTTTACCATTCTTTCTTCATTCATTCTTTCCATATGTCCAAACCATCCTAATGATTCTTTCATTATTTTGTTCATGACACCATCATTCGCACCGCATTCACTTCTTATATTTTCATTCGACACTCTATCATACACAGAGTATCACACATTCGCCTAAAAGATCTCATTTCTACTGCATTTATTCTACTTTCATCCTTCTTTTGCCAGTTTCATGCTTCGCTTCCATACATAAGGAAAATATATAAATATGTTTTTATTAAATGTAAATTTATGACTGTTGAAATTTAAAACACTTATAATATAACAATTTCTTTTTATTCACTGAGAGTGTCGCGAAAGCTGTTTCGCCAACCGATGTTGGCATCATCAGGCGTTACAATAAAGCATCAGGTGTTACAGTTTATTCTAACACCTGATGATGCCAACATCGGTTGGTGAAACAGCTGTCGCGACACTCTTAGAAGATGTTAGTGAGCTGCCGAAACCGGCGAAGACACAGTTATTAATGTGGACAGGAATAACAAGAGTTTAGAACCTATTCCAAGTGGCGCAGGATAGAGATGCCTTTGCTGCAGTGATCGCCAACGTTGAGGGGACCTGTCACGGCACCCAAAGAAGAGAAGATTTTAAATCAATTTCTACTATGAAATTTCAAAATTTCAATATGAGTCTAACTAATGTAACAGTAATCAGATATGTTTTATCTATAACCTATATAGTTGCTGAAAAGATCTGCTTCTGATAACGGGGATAGTAATCTTATTTCTGAACCTGATTAATTTTGAAAAATATTGAAATTTTTCCCTTAGGCGTAAGCATAGAAGATGTTTCGTGTCCACTACATTTTTCCATCCATATACAGTTAAATGTAAGTATTAAAAAATCGATTCATTGAATAAAGTTTTCATATTAACTTATTTTTTGTAGTTTTTTCCTTCAATTTCTTCATTCATTCCATTACTCATAGATCACATTTCACAGTGATAATAGAGTTAACTAATCTTGAATAAAACTCACAATGGATTGCAATAAATACAAATACTGTAAATCGCATATTTGAACATGTCTCAATGATTTGTGTTAAGTAGACTGTATCACAAAATCTTTCGCGCTCTAAATGAATAAACTTTAAAATTTACTTTGGCTGGTTGCAAATGAAATTATTGATTAAGAACAAAGAGACAAAAGGCTTATCTATGTTCCTGTCATTCTGTCTATAATTTTAAACGCGCAATGCTGAAGTCTGAGACAATATTCGGTGTGGTCGATAGATCATGCCTCTAGACAATAAATTATGTATTTCTTAATCAAACACAGAAACGTTATTTGGTTAAGTAAATAAACAAGAACGATAGTTGTATTGACAGTTCTTAATTAGTAAATTGTTCTTGTATTATAAGTATGTACCAATACTTAATTTCTACTATATTCGCTATCACTTTGTGTTGTGGATTCACATTTGAATAATTTTTTGGAAACATTGTATTATCACACCACTTTTTTGCACTTTTCACAAACATGTTTCAGGACACAAACATTGCTTCTTCAGTGTATGAATTTTAGCAGTTAAATGATATTAAGTTATTACTTATATACTAAATGACGAATAAAAAAGTGAAGGGGGGGAAAGTTAAATTTAGCGGCAGGGTAAATTGTTGTTTACTTAGAATTATGAGACAGTGGAAGGGGAAATAAGTCAATCAAGGGACTGGAAGCTAAGTTTAGTTTTTATTTATTTATAATATCTTCTTTGTTTTAAATTGCCTTTTAATTTTGTTAAAATTCATATATTGAAGAAGGTAAGTCCTTAAACATGTTTGTGAAAAGTGCAAAAAGTACATGACCCAGAAGTGAAATCTTCCAAACCTTGATAGTTGATAACAGCTCCCTGTCAACTCTAGCTCGCCTCAGAACTTCGGTATTGGTAACCATGTCTGTCCAGGGAATTCTGAGCATTTGGCGATAGAGCCACATTTCAAATGCTTCCAGTCTGTTCATTGAGTTGACTTTTAAGGTCCACGTTTCACATCCATACTATAAAACAGACCACACATAGCATTTGATCATTCTCTGGCGGAGTTTCAAATTTATGTTATCATTGCAGAAGAGTGATTTCATTATATATAATATAGCTCTTGCTGCCTCAATTCTTCATTTTCTGCCAAGAGATTACGTTAGTATGCTACCGAGGTATTTTAATTTCTCCCTCCTTTCAACATCCTCCGTTCAAATGCAATACTGACCCACTGTAATCAAGCCGTCCATTTGGTTTTACTCACATTTATTGTTAGTCCCAATCTTTCACCGAACTCGTCAACAAGATTAAGAGGGTCCTGATAATCACTGACACTTTCAGCCAGAAAAACAGTGTCGTCAGCATATCTAATATTGTTTATCACAACGCCATTAATTTTCAGTCCTTTCTCGGTGTTGGTGAAGGCTCTTTTAAATACTTAGTCGGAGTAGAGATTAAACAATAATGAAGAAAGGATAGGATAAGTGCCTATTTACAGCTTATTTAAAAAACGGTGGATACGTGTAACATAAATTAAATAAACAAAAAAGTCCGGATCGTTCATGTCAACATGTGCAACATCGAAAAAACCATAATGTGTTATTATTACATAATGTGCTAAATTAAAAAACGGTGGATACGTGGAACATAAATTAAATAGACAATATGTACACCATCTAAAAATAATATTTTGTGTTAAATTATTTTTATTTTGTTATTTTATTTTTATATTTTTGTATTTTATATTATTAGTTTTAGATTTATTTTGTGGGTGTTGGACGATCGAAGTGTGCGCGGGAGATGCCTATTGGTGGCGATGAGGTCCGCAACCCATCACACCGCGTCTCCCGCGGGGCGAAAAGAGGAGGATGGAGTGCCGCATCAGTAAAAGTGTGACAGTGCATTCTTTCTGCCTACCCTTTCGGGGAGACGGCGTGATGGTTAGTTAGTTAGTTAAGAAAGGATAGAGTTTACTGTACTTTTACTTCAACAAATATTAGGAATCATCGGTAAACGGAGAGTATTAACATTATTAAGAAATATTGACACGTAATGAGATGTGTTTACGGTATGCCATTACAGTGCATCAGGCTATTACCGTGGCGGTAGAGCACACGACCAGCCCGAGGGCAGAAGGAATTTTTGTCATTTTTCGCAACAGAAAGAAATATACTTTCTCAATCCATCGCCCATGGCTTCCAGTCAATTTGGAGAGCAATTTTCCACTATTATGATTTGTGAATAATATCGACAATACACTAGATCCATTTTGATGATAACCTGTCTCATGGATAGTAATTAATATTTTTTTGGAATATTATTAACCTTTTCCTTACGGCTCGGTCAAATACGAATCGTCTTCTTCTTCTTCTTTTTGTCCTGTCACACCTCCGTGGTGCATAGGGCCTCAAGGAATCTTCTCCACCCGACTCTATCGCATGCCTGATGCTTAACATCATCCCAAGTGAGGCCTGTTGCCTTAACCTCGTCCTGCAGGGTTCTTCTCCAGGTGGCTCCAGGTCTGCCTCGCTTTCT
Organism: Lepidostoma basale; assembly: GCA_022606425.2. NCBI lineage: Eukaryota > Metazoa > Arthropoda > Insecta > Trichoptera > Lepidostomatidae > Lepidostoma > Lepidostoma basale. The sequence continues at coordinate 1,055,898 of JAHDVF020000657.1, forward strand.
CTTTCCCCCCATAGGGGACCAGTCTAGTGCGCCCTGAGCGATGCAGGCCAGTTCCATGCTTCGCTTCCATGCATAAGGGTTGGGACCAGAACTCTATTCTGAACGGCCATTTTCGCTTTCATTGATAAATTCTTGTTTCCAATAACTATTTTAAAAGCTCCATTCACTTTGTTACCCGTACCAACCCTTCTTTCAACATCACTGTCCGTTCGGCCATCCGCCGTGAACATGCTACCCAAATATACAAATTCCCTCACATGTTTCAAGTTCTCTTCATTCACACTTACGAGTATATTACAAACTGTCATTTGCTCTTCCCTTTCAATAAATAACTCTCCGAACTTGCGATCTTTGGTCGAAAATACTTTAAATATGTTGTAAGTACCGATGTTTAAGGTTTTTTTTTTCATTTGTGATTTTTATATTATTAATTGTTTATAAAATGTTGTTTTATAAGTTTTAAAATGTTTTTGGAATTTTTTATAACTTTATTAAATAAATAAATAAAATACCTTTAACATTCTCGACACCAAGACTTGTAATTCGTTCGCACTATCCGCAACGAGAACGGCATTGTCCATGAAGCATTTAAGAATAATAAATATCATATGCACATTATACCATCTGCTTTTATCGCATCCATATTTTAATAAAAAAGACAACTCCAAGGATTTGAATTAGTGGCATTAGAATTTATTTAACAATCTTTCATATGAGCATAAAATAGCTCATTATTATAAAGAGGAAATATTGTCATGTCCAGGGTTGAACCCATGTCTTCTGGATCAGCAGCCAAGCGTTCTATCCCCTAGACCACCATCCGATATCGTACCAGCGGCCTCACCTCAGCCGTCCCTCCAACCAAATTGGAAATATTTGCTGTCTTAGGACGGTAGAAAATGAGGCGTTTTGTTCATCTATCTTCAGAGCGACCTGTCCCATACAGTGCCATTTTATCCCTGCCGCTCTTCCGATGATGCCCGACACTCCTGTTCTTGCTCTAATTGTTGTTTCTCACCCTGTACGCTATACTTTACATAGCTTTAGGAAGTCGATAAATAAAATAAAACTCCCAGAAATCGGGCATTTCAGTAAATACTCGTACTACAAACTTAATACATAATTTTACATTCTGAAAACAATAAATCAAAGAAACGTGTTAATTTGTGTTAAACTATAAGTTACGTAATAGCTTTAAAATATTATTAAATTGCTATAATTTTGGGGGTAGAATTTTGACTTTCTGTTCTGTTTTTCTGTAAATTGACTGTGAATATCGAAAATCTCCTACCAGATTGACTGAACATATTCGAAATCTCTAACAGATGGAGTGTAGATATTGAAAACCTCTACTAGATTGACTGTAGATATCGTAAACCTCTACCAGATTGACTGTAAATATCGAAAACTTCTTCCACATTGACTGTAAATATCGAAAGTCTCTACCAGATTGACTGAAAATATCAAAAATCTCTAACAGATTGACTGTAAATATTGAAAACATCTACCACATTAACTGTAAATATCGAAAAATCTCTACCAGATTGACTGTAAATTACGAAAATCTTTACCAGATTGACTGGAAATATCGAAAATTCCTACCAGATTGACTGTGAATATTAAAAATCTCTACCAGATCTTATGGAAAACAACCACGCTGCATACCTTACAAATTGAATTGATTTTTTTTCTTTATTCATTTTAATTATTTAGTTGATGGATCCTCCTGATTTGAGGGTCCGCAGCGGCGTGGGATCCCGCTGCCGGGCACGGGCCCAATGAGAGCACGTGGGGCTGGCGTGGGCGGAAATGGCGCCTCGGGCATGCGCACTCTTAACTATTATATATCCGTGTTCTATATACCCACATGACTGTGTAATAAATATATCTGTTTTGTGACACGTGATAGCTTTTGTGCTTCTTATTTAATGCTAATTTAATTATCCTTATAGATTAAATTTTTCAGTTTTCGTATGAACCACTTAATTTATGGTGTGACATTATTGAATAAAATAAAAATACATTTGTGAAATTTGTATCTAAACCACTAGATACAACCTACTGGTTAACGCCAACCGGTTTCGCTCCCGCCGGAGCTTCGTCAGGGTAAGATAATGAAACAGTTTTAGTGAAAGTACGTTCAGAAGGCAAATACTCTTGATTTTGAAGAGTATCTTGTCTTCCTAATGTCGCACCATCTCTCATGCTTATCTAGTAGCATGCTTTATACAATATACAAATTATTTTACCTATTCTCAATAGATGCCTTAAACCTTAATTTTGTAATGTCTATTGATGAAATAAACCGATTTGATTAAAATTAAGTGGTTTAGATACAAATATTACAAATGTATTATTATTTTATTTAAATTTCAGATAAAATTAATTGTAACTGGAACGTAAATTTAGGCTTTAAGATGTGGTGCTACTGAATAATATAAGAAATTTCCTGAAGAGATCATATCACAAATGACGAGGATCAAAGGAGGCAAGCTAAATTGCCACATTATGAGTAACGACGGTCTTCTTTACGACAAAATAAAAGGGATGGTTGAGGGAACAAATTATAGGGTCTTTCCTGATGAGAATACCAGAAACAGATATGCGAGGACATGAACTGCATCTCGTATTTTGAGCTGAAGAGGACTGCGGAAGACCGAGTAAAATGGAAAACGAAGTGTAAGTGTATTACCTTGCTGCTAGTGTTGAAACTGGAAAAATGGAACAAGAATGTCTAACTCCATATTAAATAAGAATAAATGATGAAAACGTATGTTTTCTAATAGTTTTATTATGCTTTATAGTAGTGACAAGTTCAGTTTCCTTAGATAATATCAAATGTCACTCCCAGAAAACACACAACTCGTGTGAAATATAATTGAACTTCTGAAAACGAATGTTTTCATCAATATTCAATTGTTCAATCTTCTTATAAATTATATTTCTAAAAATTTACCATTTTTTATATGTTTCAAATCCATTTTCTTTATAGTCATTAGAACTTTTATAATATGCAAGACAGTAAATTCCCTTAAATAAATTATTAAACTTATTGAAAGATATTTATATTCTAAAAAGCATAAGTTATCTATGATATAGTCAAATCCTTTTAAAAAAATCTTACGAGTATATTTAACTTAATGTTTTAAACTCAATTGCTCAAACATTAGTTGTTTGTATTTTTAGAACAAGGGTAAATTATACTTCTAATTTTTTCATAAATATTATTGTATTATAGATCAGATACGTGGTGCTTGCATTAATTTGGCGAAAAGACATAATTATTATACAACAAATCACCAAAATCAAAATAATTTCTTATGCTTGTAGTATTAGTAATCAATAATTATTTCAGAAAGCGTTTAACAAATATGGAGCTAGAAACTGAGTCGTGAACAGAATGAATTATTGATCGGTTCTATTATACAATGATTTTGCATTTAAATTAATACCCCGGGGCTGTATATTGATCATTTGTGCAATGATAGCAAATCATAGATCGGAGGAATTGGAATTTGTTGCGTTTAATGTAATCATCGTATATTCTTTTATTATAATAAATAGAAAGATTTATAATTAAGAAAAGTTGGCATATTTTTATTATACACGAATGAGACTTAACAAACGAAAAACATTTAAATGACTCATTTGGACAAAAAACGGTTAACAAAATTACAATATCAATATGAAACAAAGCATGTCTCAAAGGATCCCAAATTTGTCGACGTCAGTAAGGTAATTCCATAATTTATACCATATTTTTAATGACGTTGCCTCACTAACACTAAAAACTTCCAAATCCGTGACGATCAAATTTAATGTCCGAATTGCTCTTCCTACTGGTATCACCAAAGGCAGGTTTGTCTTGTGTGACGTAACAAAAACAACAGAGGTCGGCGCTGTCGCCAGTAACCATCAATAACAAAAATACATATTTGTTCCAGAACATAGGGGTTCTCAATAGAGTCCCGAATCAGTTTGATAGTTATACATACTATAGTTATACTATATTTAGAATGAAAATATAAGAAGTGAATGCGGTGCGAATGATGGTGTAATGAACAAAATATTGAAAGGATCATTAAGATGGTTTGGACACATGGAAAGAAAGAATGAAGAAAGAATGGTAAAAATGGTTAAGGATGTAAATGGAACTAGAAATAGAGGAAGACTGAGGAAAACTATCAAATAAATCAAATATTGAATGTCGGCCACGTGAGGAGTCAGAGAAATCGACGCGCGTGCATGACACCATGTATGAATGTTGAGGAAGCGAGAGAAATATGTCAAGATAGAAAACTATTGCAGTCCAATCTTTCTGCCTACCCCTTCGGCGAGACGGCGTGATGGTTAGTTAGTTAGTTAATTCCTAAAGGAGTTCGAATAAATAAAATGCTCATCGTACTATACATAGAGTATAATATACTCCATGATAAAACACGCTATTCTTTCAATAATCAATGTTATTTCTTCTTTTTTAATTTGAAAGAAATCGTTTAATTTTTAAATTATAATTTCATGTTTTCTTCACAACTTTCACGAACAATATTTTATTTATGTATTATAAACTAAATTTGGAAGAAAAAAAAACTTTAAAAGAAAACTAATCTCCCTTCATATCTTTGATGCATAAATGATCCGACAGATTTCAGATATAAGCTGAAAACCCATATTTTTCATATTTCATACCCAATTTAAAACTTGTGTTTTTTGTTATATTGTACTTTCTAACCGATCAGATGCAGCGTTCCCTTGAGGTGATTACAACACAAAAACGGCGCTTTAAAAGTTGGCATATTATTATTATTTTTATTATAATTATTATAACTATTTCTCTGTTCATTTTATCTCTTCAATACATGTGATCCAAACATCCGTTTCACCTCAAATATAATTACCTCAAAAAATTATTAATGACATTTATTTTAAATCATATGAATTTAAATACCTGTTTTCTAGAACTTTTTTATATATATAATAAAAATGTTAAAATTGTAGTATAAGGGAAGTCATATTAATAAACAATAAAGTCATAATAAAACAAAAAATATTTTGAAATCAAAATATTAAAAGATTTGATACAAATCGGATCGTTATATCTCAATATGGGTGAAAATTTATGTATCAATTAGAGACTCACTCTGAATTCACACGTTTAATATTCAGAGAAGTCTGTAAACAGTTGCGCGTACAATTCGTACAAATAAACCGCATATTAAATGACCACAAATATGAGGAGAGCGCCACACTTATGCGCGTAGGTACTACTTTGGAAGGAGGCCTCTAATAATCCCGCAGATTGGCGGATCTTGTGATAGCCGTGGGAAATATTCTCCAGAAGAGCTCGCGTGTGAGAATGCACCTTAAAAGCGGTATTTTAGATTCACGTTACACGCATGAGCGTAACAATAAATTTGCGTACAATTACTGAATTACCTGCATACAGAGCGGGTGGTAATGTATATATTGCCGTCTCACTCAGTCACTCAGCCCCACTTTAATTGGTATTTTGTACCTAATAGTTTTGTACCGAATATATCTAGGATGCATGTTAGGACGTATCGAAAAATTGGAACAGGTCATCAACATACTATGTTGTTGCCGAAATCAAATACGAATGAAAACGGCTGTTTATAGAAGTATATTTATACTTGTCATCATCATCAGACGTCTGTCATCCACTGCTGAATGTAGGCCTCTCCAAAGCATGCCACCGCCCCCTATCAATTGCCACTATCATCCATCCATGTCCAGCAATCCTCTTCAGATCGTTGGTCCAGGGGGCAGGGGGACGTCCAACTCTGCGGAATCCTGTACGCAGTCTCCACTCCAGAACCCGTCTCTCCCATCGGCCGTCGGTTCTCTGACAGATATGGCTAGCCCTTCGCCACTTCAGCCCGCTCATCCTCAGAGCCACCTCAGTTACCTTGGTTTGTTGTCGAATAAATTCGTTTATAAATCTGTCCCTCAAGGTTATTCCAAGCATGGCTCTTTCCATGGCGCGTTGGGCGACCTTGAATCTGTAGACTAGACCTTTTGTCAGTGTCCACATCTCGGCTCCGTACGTCATGACTGGCAAGACGCGCTGGTTGAAGACTTTAGTCTTGAGGCATTGTGGTATTTTAGAGGTAAGAACATGACGTAATTTTCCAAAGGCCGCCCAACCCAACTGAATTCTTTGGTCGGCTTCTTTCTCGAAATTATATTTTTATTTTATGTAAATAATATGTTTGGCTTATCTAATTTCTAACATGTCTCACAGACATTTTTGCATTAGATGGGCAAAATATGTCATTCACAAAAAATATAATGAAATTTCTATAAAACAGGCTTTTCATTTTTCTAAATTAAATAAATAAATTTTTGTTATTCTAAAATGGAAACTCGGGATTATATATAATTTTGGGATTACGAGATAATTTGAAAAATAAAGTAATCAAATATTGATTAATTTTCTTTAAATTCCACAACGTAACGACCGCCTAAACCGATTACTTGGCAACTGGAACTTGAACGTTTTTCATCAGTTAAATTTGAAATCGAAAATTTAGCAGCCACAGAATTTACATTCCTTTCTTGAAATTTGAATTTCAAAAAAGAACCTACCTAATCAAGTTACAAACATATTTACTTACATGTATAAGAATAGCATTTTAATTACTTTAACAAACGCTTTCCTTCTTTATATATTGTAGTATAACCAGAAGAACATGCACTGTTGTTTGTAACTCCAATATGCCGACTCAAATTTCTAACCTAACCAAACACGCCATGCTTCGGTTGAAACAATTTACAAACTTAAAATTTGGTAACTATTAAAAAGCGATTTACGTGTGGCTTCAGGTAGACGGCACGCGGCAGCGAGAGAAGAATCTTCTACATTCATACAGTTTTTAAAACGCCAAACAAACAAGTACCAGCCTATTCAAATATTGACCGAGAGTGCTGGCTGCCCACTTTGCTCATCAATCAGAGCATTCGTTTTGTCGCATGGGTGGAGAAGAAATTGTGTAATTTTTGATTAACAAAAACATTTTTGGTCTATTTATATTTTCATAAAAGATTAGAAAATAAAATTCTGGAATTCCTATAAAACGATTTACTTGAAATAAAATAGTGTTTATCTCTTATTCATATATGTTTCTGTAAGGCTTATTTTTCTAGATGGTTCTAGAACTAATTTTAACCAATATATGTTTCCAACATTTTTGTCCTGATCAAACTGAAATTGTAAATGTAGAAGAATATATAGGTATATCATTTATTAAAAAAATTATGAAAATAAAAATGGTGTTCTTCTACCGACCCTTATGTATGGAAGCGAAGCATGGAACTGGCAAAATAAGGATGAAAGTAGAAAAAATGCAGTAGAAATGAGATCTCTTAGACGAATGTGTGGATACTTTGTATGATAGTGTGTCGAATGAAAATATAAGAAGTGAATGCGGTGCGAATGATGGTGTTATGAACAAAATAATGAAAGGATCATTAAGATGGTTTGGACATATGGAAAGATTGAATGAAGAAAGAATGGTAAAAAAAAATTTATGTTAACGATGTTAATGGAACCAGAAATAGAGGAAGACCGAGGAAAACGTGGCACGATCAAATAAATCAAACATTGAATGTCGGCCATGTGAGGAGTCAGAGAAATCGACGTGCGTACATGACACGATGTATGAATGTTGAGGAAGCGAGAGAAATATGTCAGGAAAGAAAAGTGTTGCAGTCCATTATTTCTGTCTACCCCTTCGGGGAAACGGCGTGAGGGTTAGTTAGTTAGTAAAGTATAGAAAATAACATTGTGGAATTCCTTTAAGACGATTTATTTAGACGATTCCTTTAAGACGATTTATTTCTATTGTACTTTTCACTTATTAGTGTATTTTTATGTAGATGCTTATTTTTCTAGATAATTATAGCACTAATTTGAACTTGCGAGTCTAACTTCGTATATATTTTTCGTATATTAATATAGTGATCATTTATTAAAAAAATGATGAAAATATAGGATTTCTTATATTTAGGATGAAAACCATTAATTCAACCCCTTGAAGTTTATTCAAAACCTACTCTGAAATAATTATTCGATAGGTCTTTAACCATCTCGCTAATTTTCGATAGGTCTATAAAATAAATCACTTATAAAATATAATAAAACATACGTTATTATCAATTAAAAATATAACAAAACAAAATACAAAAGCTTCATTGTACAAAAACAATATGAACAATTGTATTTATGTAAAAAAAAACACATGAATTTTAACCTATATATTTTTCGTACATTTATGTGCTGATCGTTTATTTAACATTTTATGAAAATATTGGATTTATTTGCTTTGAAAACCATTAATTCAATTCCTTGAAGTTTATCAAAAACCTACTCTGAAATAAAATTATTCGATAGGTCTTTAAACATCTCGCAATTTTTCGATAGGTCTATAAAACATATCACGTATTAAATATAATAAAACATACGTTATTATCAATAAAAAATATAACAATACAAAATACAAAAGCATCATTGTACAAAAACAATAGAAACAATTGTATTTATATAATTAATACCACATGAACCTTACATAATTTTGTAGTTTCTATATAAATTATGTCTTTTCAAATGTATTTTTTTTTAAATTACAATTAAATTTTTTTTATTATATAATCATTATATTATAATTATTATTTAACACGATTTATTAGTTCTTAGTGTTAGAATTTTTTTATAAGTAATTATAACAGGGGGAGTAAGGGGGATCCTATTGACTCTTCGAGATGGCCATGCTACGCTGGAGGATTGATCTGATCCCAAGTACCTATCCACACCTCCTCGACTTTGGTCTCCCCTGGAAACTATGCAAAATGTTGGAGATCGAGTGTGAATAACCTCGGTGGATAATATTGATGCATAGGCTTACGTGGAAGGACACCTCGCCAACCGGTCTGGCAAGCGTGGCGTTGTAATGCCAACCACCCCCCGTATGACATGTCATACATGGAGAAGTATGGGGGAGGCCTATGTCCAGCAGTGGACCACAACGGCTGTTAAAGAAAGAAAGAAAGAATTATAACAAATAACCTAGGTTAATTTTTAAATTTGAAGAATTGGATTGAATTTTAAATACGTTTTTATATTAGTCTTTCTTAGTTTAGTTTTTATTATATTTTTACATCTGAAGATGGAGGTATCCTCCAAAACGTGTCGTGTTTTTTTAATATTTATTTAATAATAAGTAGATTTAACAAAGTTATTTTCAATTTCCTAAATATATTACTATGGAATTCCACAGAGTTGCCTTAGCGCTCAATAAGTTATTTATTATCGGTTTTAGGCTTTGATTTATTTTTATTTTTAGGACACTATTATTTATCTCCATAGTGCTTTATCATTTTTTCGTGCCTTCTTAATATAATATGTTTATTCCAATGAGTCGTCTAAATCATATGAGGAAAAAAAATACTTGTCGAACTACCAGTACCAGTACTCGTTTAAATCAATCGTACCAATGAGTCGTTTAAATCATACGAGGAAAAAAAATACTTGTCGAACTACCAGTACCAGTACTACCAACGAACGACCAGTCTGTCGATGCCAGCGAGCCTGGCGAAACCGGTCGCTGTCTAAATAAAGACAAAAGTGGAAGTAGTTAAAAAAACATCGTTTTATTTAATTATTATTGTCGAACTACGTTTAAAAAATATCTAGATGAAATATCTCAACCAATTAAAGCATATTAAAATCCTATTCTGAATTGTAATTGTTCAATAGGTCTTTAAGTATTTCGCAAATGTCTGATAGGTCTTTAAACATCTCGTAAACGTTCGATAGGTCTTTATACATCTCGCAAATGTGACGAATGTCAAAACGCCAATGGATGCCGAGCAAACAGCAACACGGCTACCATTAAATGCACTTAACACGTGGAGTCCTCTGCGGACTGGAGATGTTTTCATCAGCGATTAGGAGTACTATGAAGCAGGTGCTAATTGGGCCCCGGAACACAAAGAGTCCACACGGGCGTGTGCTGACCCAAAGGTCCACGGCAGAGCTTCCCAAACGTTTTACTTCGTCGCTTACATTTCGGTGATATTCCAATTGATAAGCTAGTTTAACTAGTCAACTGATTGTGTTTTATTAATTTTAATATATATGGCTACACTAACAAGCACAAGCAATCCATTTTGATATTTTTTAAACTCCCCTACTTTACCCCTGCTCTAATTATAAGTTATTCGATTAATTTATCTGTTATACGAATTTTTGAAAATATATAAAAATGAAATATTTTTTTATGATGTATTTGCTAAATTATTATTATTATTATTATTATTATTTTGTTGAATCGCTCTTTATATCATGACAGCATGAGCCAAATCGATGTAAAGGGTATTCTAGCTATCATAGTGATTCTCGTGACATGTGATAGGTAGCAAATCTATCGCCATTTTATTGACACGTGAATTTTACACCAGATCAAAGACAGTGTGACAATCACACTGCCCTCGCCGGGAATCGAACCCGGATTCGGGGTGGCAGTCAATGCACTTACCACTCGGCCACGAAGGTCGTCAATTATGGAAAAAACAGTACACATTAAATCTCGTTAGGATAAATAAAGGCCTCCTGAAATCTTATTAGAATCAATTGGATCTTAAGTCTTGTTAAGGTTTCATATTTATTATTAAAAACTTTAAAATATATTATATTATTATTATTATATATTTCATTTGCATCTGTCAGCCTTTAAATTTATTTATCTTATTACTGTTAACAATACATACATTTATTTTTAACGTCAGATTTTTTATAATACTAGAAATTAAAACTTTATTTTGCTGTTTAAATGTTTTTTCTACGTGACAATAAGTACAATTTAAATAGTCACGCAACAGCTGTTTCGTCAACCTATGTTGATATCATCAGGTGTTACAATAATATATCAAATGTCTAATTTTTGTGATTTTTTGTACCTTTATGTGTATTTGTTCCTATGTCAATTTGATTAATTTATTTGATATAATTTTTAAATTTTGTTAGAGTTGAGTTGGGTACCTAATTATAATATTTTAATAGAAAGAACGGTTAGTTCCTATTTATAGGAGAAAATATTAAAGGTAGAAAGTACAATAATGAAAATAATCATAATAATAATAAAAACATTAATTAGATGGAACAATTACACATAATATAGAGTCAAAAACGATGACACATAATAAATTAAAGACGATAAACAATAAAAGGAAGTAGATTACATTAATAAGAAAGGTCACAAAAGTTGAAGGTCGTATTATTTTTTTTTGCTAGGTTGTAAAGGGGAAAAGTTTTTAATGTACTATATAGTAATGGGGAGTAAGCTGGAATTTGGTTATTTATAACATTCAATTTACATTTCTTTGTCGTTAAAATTTCGAAATTTTCTAATTTCTCTAATTTTTGGGAATTATTTACTATATGCAAACAAATGTCTTTTTGGTTTCAAAATAATGGTCAAAATTCACACAATGATTCGGTTATTTCCGGAAAGAATTTTCTGTTTTTGTACTCCAGCAAGAACTTCAAAATTATATGAAATAAATAATTCAAATTTACATAGGAATAAATACACATAAAGGTTAAATAATCACGAAAATTTGTCATTTGATATATTATTGTAACACCTGATGATGTCAACATAGGTTGACGAAACAGCTGTTGCGTAAATTAAAAATACAATTGTAATACATAAAACTTTTTTTTTAAATTTAACAGTTTATTAAGTGCATTTTTAAAATCACTGGCGCGGTGAATACAGACTGCTATCCGCGCTTCTCAAACAGGCCGGCGCTTTGTGGGTTCTAATGGAAAATGGCTAAACTTACTAAAATGTGTAAGTATTGTAGCCCGGACTCCGGGGATTTGAACGGTAGTAAAATTTACGCTTCAATTATTGGGCAATACGATTTTAAGTGCGTTTACACAATATCTTACCATGTTAGAAATGTTTCTATTTTTATTTTTATTTTTAAACTGTGACTTCCTTGGATGTTCTTTATTCACAATTGATATAGATATCGATAAATATTCACAATTTAAATATACAACAACAACAAACCATCACGCCGTTTCCCCGTAGGGGTAGGCAGAGAGAATGGACCGCCACACTACCCTATCCTGGCACACCTCTCTAGCTTCCTCCACAATCATACAGCGAGTCATACACGCACGTTGATTCTTCCGGCTTCTAACATGACCAACCTTTAAAATTTTATTAACTCGGTCTGCCTCGACTCCGTACTCCATTTACATCACATTCATCTAAGACAGTGGTTCTCAAACTTTTTTGTCACGTGGACCTCTTGCTGATTTTTTTATTTTGTGCAGACCCCCTACTTTCTTAATATTGTTTTTTTTTACAAATTCACCTAAAGAAATTGTGACACATTTTTATTATTATGAAAGTTACGTAATAAAATTATAATGGATATTATAATTTATTACGTAAACTTTATTTTTAGCTCAACGGCGACTTCAGCGACCATATTTTTTTAGCTCCTTTTTAGGGAATATCGAATGTCCGATTTTTCGAATGGCTAAAAAAAATTGGTCGCTTTTAATGAAGAATAAGCTAAAAAAGATAGATCGACAGCGAAAAATATCCGCGGACCACCTGAAAGATCCCAGGGAACCCTGGGGGCCGTACGGACTACTTTAGGAACCAATGGTCTAAGAGATCTCATTTCTACTTCATTTATTCTACTTTCATCCTTCTTTTGCCAGTTCCATGCTTCACTTCCATATATAAGGGTCGGCACAAGAACACCATTATGCACTTCCATCTTAGCATTTTGGCATAGGCTTTTGTTTGCGATGACAACTTTAAGTGCACCATTTACTCTGTTGCCTGCCCCAACCATTCTTTCAATATCCTTCTCCACTCACCCATCTTTTGTAAACATACTTCCTAAATAAACAAATTCTTTCACTTGTCCCAGATTTTCACCGTTTACACTCATGTTTGCAGACTGTCATGTTTCCTTCTTTTTCGAAAATACATAGGTACATTATAAAATACCATATTAAGGAATTCGCATTTTCAATCAACTGAGAATTTATATGTTGAAAAGTGTCGGTTAACAATGGCAATAGCAGCATATTTTTAAGTACAGTGGAGTTTTAAATGGAGTTGTTTTTCTCTAGTTTGAAAGTTTTTAAAAATTTGTCGGACTGTTATAAAAATATTTTTGTATCGTGAATAACAAAAATGTATTTATATGAATAGTTTCTAGATAAACTTTAAAGTATTTAATTGAACATATTTTAGAGAATATTGTATTTATGGCAATCATTAATCCAGCATATGCAAACGTCTTAATGTGGTAGTTTCCTGTTGCTTTGGGTAGGAGTTTTTCCAATTCATAATACAATAATTTCTAAAATGAAAATTTATTTAATTTTAACTAAAAAAACTATCATATTAAAATAAAATAAATTTTGTAAACCACCTTATATTATTAACTTCAAGCCCAATTTTTAATTTATTTCCATTAACTGTACACTTCTAATTGACTAACAATAACCACTAACTCTAGGTTTAATTCCACCCACTTTCATTTAATAAATATGTAACGATTTTGAATAATTACATTATTGATATTTTGATGACTTGCAAAGAATGTTGTACAAATTCCACACAGTATCACAAAAGCTAAATATGGCTATATCAGTCAACATAACAAAAAGTCTCATTATATTTAGGCAACCTACAATATGTAAGCTGACTGTTGTTGATGATTCACCTGTGGAGCAAGTAATGAGTTTCAAAAATTTGGGAGTAGAGATCTACAGCCAAAGTGACCTTTATATCGAGGTACAAGAACATGGCAGTAAAGCCTCTGCCGTGTCAGGATGTCTGAAGAATCTGGTCTGGAAGAACACATGCGTATCGACAGCAAAATCAAAATTTATAAAACATGCGTGCGACCTATGATGACGTACGCTGTAGAGACGCGGGCCGACACTGTGCCAACGAAGGAACTAATAAGAACATCGGAGATGAAGGTCCGAAGATAAATTACTGGAAAAACTCTCCGAGATCGTGTCTGCAACGTAGACTTAAGAACAAATTGTGAAATAGAGGATATCGTTCAGTTGAGTATATCCAGAAGAAGATACTGGAGGGACCATGTAGCCCGAATGAATTGTGACAGACTTGTATATACAGCCGCTTATGAAATCCCCTCCGGACACCGCCCACCTGGAAGACCGCCTAAGAGATGATAGGACAGCTGGACTTCATCATCCGAAGTGACATAATTTCTGTGTCACAGATCGTCAAATCTATTAAAAGAAGAAGAAGAAGAAGATATTTGTACACTGAAGAAGGATCAGAACAATTTTAAATATATGTATGATTGGTGTTATAATGTGTTATTAAAATGCACTGTTTTTTTTGTTAGTTATTAAGATATGTTTTATGGCAGTGCGTATTGATAGGAAAAAAATTACCAAGCGCGATGCGCGGTAGGTAGCTGAACCAACATCGAAATATGGAATGAAAACAAGCATCGTTTGTACCTTATTGTACGCGGTTCATGGCTGTAAATCAATTTAAGTACGTGGAAAATAAAGTGTATTGGCTTTGCAGTTACCACGCTAAGTGACAGCGGTATAAGTTGGATTTATTACTTTCTAGACTAAATTAACACCGTGTTGTCAGATGCGAGGTGCTAACCGCGGGCCTAGACTTGGGCCGTTGCCGTAGGAGCTTTTCCAATTCATGCTCCTATCATAATTAACGTTCTGCCTGTTGTTCAATTATGGACGAAATTTGTTGTGAATTCTCTCAGTCTGATAATTAGGAGTACTTAGCCGCCAATAAACTAAACATACTAATGTATAGTGGTAAAACCTTCAAATAATTTGATTCTTAGTTTTATTATTTGTTTATTGAACAATGATGTAAAACTCCACATTTAACAATATATATGAATGAAAATGTCTCTAGAAGTTTTATTATAATTTATGTGAATGACGTGATTCACCGGTTCACATTTGACAATGCCTTAGACTGGCGAAACCTGTCATTAACATTAATTGTAATAAAACTTCTAGAAAGCAGATGTTTTGTTAACATCTTCATACATGTATTATTATTAGGGCTCGGAATTGACATAAAAACAATTTTTTTCCTGGCTGTAGCTATAAAAAAATGCCATTGTTTGCATTTTTAGATCTATAGACCCCCTATATGTATAGTTATTAGAGAATATAAAAAAGTGTTTCAGGGTTTAGCGAATATTTCATGTTTTTCGGGGTGAGAACTATCTTCTTCTCCAGTCTCAATCTAATAATTGGTCTGCAGCAAGGCGACGCATCTCCTCTTCCACTACGCTCGCTCCTCGGCAACTCTCTTCAATTCCGCATAAGAGGTGCAGCCCATATCTCGGCAAATCTGGTCTAGGTAATTAATAAATAATATTAAACATTGTTGCAAAACGATCCCTAGGATTGAAACTTTCGATAGTGGAAATTATAAATTCGTTGATTTTAACTACTGCAAACTAATGATTTATAGTATGCCAATAAAAATATACCAAACCAAACCAGTCAATCATTGACCAGCTGGATATCAAGGCCAGACTCTCGCGGATATGCTCTCAGAGAGTATGAAAATATTTTGGACACATAGCCCGGAGAGACCAGAATTACTTTGAAAAGCTAATCCTCATGGGCAAAGTGGAGGGAAGGCAACCACAAGGACGACCACCCAGCTGCTGATCCGATTAAATCTGGGATCTGACTTGTCTATCATGCTGCAGCCTGATGCAAATCAAATCTCATGCAATCAACTGCAAATCAGGGATCTGACTGGTCTCGCAGCTGCGCCTGGAGACTGACGGGTGACAGGAGCGCATGGTCAATAGTTTAAAGCATGTATGCATGCATCAAATCAAATCAGTAACTCAAAAGACATTACAAACAGCAAAATGTTTAAGACATCTATTGAGTACAGGAAAAATATTATAAAAATACAACATAATACCAGGAAAGCATTAGAGATGGTTTGACATTACGAAGACAAGATACTTCCTAAAGTCAAAAGTATTTGTCCCCTGAACGTACCTTCACTAATATGAAAGACGTGCGTTCAGCAGACTAATTGCTCTTCTCACCAGTGTCACCTGAGGCAGATTGGTTCCGGTGGCCGGTAGGTAAAACAATCTGTGCTCTCGCTGTCGGAGAAATCTATCAGGCATACGACTGAGAAGAAGAAGAATAATAAAAATATAATGTGACGAAGAGTCTACTATTGAATACCTATCAATATCTCTATTTTAAGATTTTTTATTAGCAATGCATTGAACAATTTCAAACCAACTCTTTGATAGGATATACATATGATCCATATTTGTGAATGTTGTAAGAATTCATGTCTAAAACCAGAAATAGTATAAAAATACTATTTTTCTCTGACAACAAGGAGGCAATTATTTGACTTGTAGGTACCCACTGATTCAACAGGTCGTAAGTAGTTACTTATGCGATCATTAGAGTGTCCATCATTATTAGATAGAAAGATGGAGGTCGTCATTAATGACGTCGGAAGTGTGATATGTATTTAAAGCATTTAATATCTATTATCGAGATATTCCGGAGCAGCCATTCTTAACCCAGAGCATACCGAACTGGACTGACACTAATTGTCCTCAAACATTGCACAGGCTTCATATCCACGAGACATCTAACGATAAGAGAATTGGTAAAATAATGATAGCAACGTTTATTATATCAAATAGTGTAAGACTTGCGTTAATACTATTTATATAAAAATAATAATAATGGCCGTAATAGTAGTATAAAAATAATAATAAATAATAATGGCCGTATAAAATATAATAGTAGTATAAAAATAATATTAAATAATAATGGCCGTTCACAATGGAGTTCTGGTACCAACCCTTATGTATGGAAGCGATGCATGGAACTGGCAGAAGAAAGATGAGAGCAGAATAAATGCGGTAGAGATGAGGTCCCTAAGACGTATGTGTGGTAGAACGATGTACGACAGAATCTCAAATGCTGATAATAGGTAGGAATGTAGAGCGGAAGAAGTTATTATAAACAAAATTATGAAAGGATCGCTGCGTTGGTTCGGACATATGGAGCGCATGTGTGAAGAAAGAATGGTTAAAAAAGTATACGTTAACGATGTAAGTGGAGTAAGGAGTCGAGGTAGACCGAGGAAAACATGACATGACCAAATTAATCAAATATTAAAGGTTGGTCATGTCAGAAGCCGGAAGAATCGACGTGCGTGTATGACTCGATGTATGTATGTGGAGGAAGCTAGAGAGGTATGTCAGGATAGAGTATTGTGGCGGTCCATTCTCTCTGCCTACCCCTGCGGGGAAACGGCGTGATGGTTTGTTTTTGTTAAAAATAATATACGATATATTTGTTTTTGTTTTGCTTGTTTTATAAAATCTTTATATATAGTTCTTGTATGTAGTCCTAAACGGCTGGACCGATTTTGATGAAATTTATTGTGTGTTTGAGTGGGTCCCTGGATGGTTTAGATCACAATTAATCTCGGTAGGCGACCGTTAAAGCCTTCTGGGATGTTCAATAATTCAATAATTCAAAGTTATGTTTGTATACTATAGATGGCGCTGATGCCGAATTCTGTGTTAAAGCATGCGCGAATCACCTGCGTTGTAGCGTGGCGTGGATTCAAAATTATGTTCGCTATGTTTCGATATTCCATGTACGACATGTTTCACAATTGCGTGGGAACTGAGTATTGAGTGAATATTGAGTATCGAATATCGAAAAAACGTTTTCTGAACCAGCTAATAACAGGCAAACCAACGTTCGAGCAGGGCAATGTCTGTCGGGTCAGCTAGTTTTGTATGTAATAAATTTCATTTTTAATAATTTCTTCAAGACATTTCTGTAACCGGTAACCTCATTCCATTTTTGTTCGAATTTGCTAAAACAATTTTTAAAATATTAAATTAAGAATTACAGTAATTAATGTAGGTACTGGCGATTGTAGATGCTTACACAGTAAAAAAAAACTTAAGTATAACACGTGTTAGTATTTATAGATAAGTCGTGAAATGTATATAAAACACTGAACACATAAAACGTAGAAGGTGATCAGAAAATATAATGATTTTAGCTGTAATAAACAGAGCCACCGATAGTCGACGCCATTCTCAAGGAATATAAAAATATTTACGTTTTTACGAATTAGGCGCTTATTCATTTTTGTAAACCCAGTGAACATTGAAAATAAAGTGTATGTCAGAATGTTAACAATTTAAATAACATTTAAACATTAACCCAGTAATTCCCAATAAGTGTCGTAATATGGGCGCCGCGAAATATTCAATCAAACAATTCGACAAATTTGTTGGAATTTTATATTTATTGGAAATAATTTACTTTTAAACTAACCTAAACACTTTAGAGTGCACTTATTGAATGCATTTGAACCACGACTAGCCGCTGCAACCAAGACCATGGTGGTTGTCTAGCCTCAATATGGATTTTACCGAAACAGTTGAAATAAGATATTTTATATTATCCCAAGGAAAAAATAGTATCCGTTTTGAATTTTTCGCTGTTGAATGAGTAATCGCTTTTAAATAGGTAAGTTTTCTAATTTCTCAAGAAGGTCAAAAATTAAAAAAAAATTTAATGTAATAAGGGAGCCGCGGGAAAATCGGATGTGTTAAGGGAACCGTCAACCGAAAAAGATTGGGAGCCTCTGCATTAGCCCATTATTATGCGCCAGAAAACTGATTTAAAAAGTATAATATACATTGTTTCAAATTTATACACAAAAACATATATATTTGTTAACACCTGATGATGGCAAAATAGCTGTTGCGACAAATTTATTTAAATATATTGTGATACGTTATTACAGTGTTCTAAACTGTAACATTGTATCATGTTAAAGTATCATACTGTTTTATCCAAAACAATGGATTATTTAAACACTAAATACAGTTTGTTTTTGTAATCCTGACGAAGCTCCAGTGAGAGCGAACCGATTGGTTCGATAAAACAAAAAAAGTGTAAGAACAAAATAAGAGCACACAGGATAGCGATTTTATTTTATATATGTATAATACTTAGTAAAATCATTTGTAAACAATTTGTAAAAAATATGTTTTTCTTAGTAAGACTTTATTTCGTCCTACTTCAAATAACTTATTTTTGATTTATATAATATCATTTAGTATCCCCTAACTATGTAATCATTGTCATAAAATTTCTTATCGAGTTCTATGAAAAGCTTTTCATATTTCTGGACCTTCCCAAATAATTCTTTAATAATGGCGGTAACCTTTCACATTGCGTTAATAGAGATCTTCTGCTTAATGCTTAATCCAATCTTAATAGATGGCGCTAGTGTAGATTGAACTAAAAAATGTGAATTGTAACAATGTAGCAAATACACATTTTCCAAAAATTTCGTCAGACGTGGTGATCGTAAGAAGGGCGAAATGGGGAATGTTGTATTACATAAAGCGTGCGCTTAACCCAACCAATGACAGGTCATAAGTCCTGTAAACGCCTCGAACACCATATTCTTTTTCCATCCATTGAGAAACAAATAATCCTTAAAAATGATAACCCGCAATGGGTAAAATCCAATATTCGTCTACAAGTATTTGTACACATTCAAAATGAAATAATTCTTTGTTAAAATGTACAAAGTCACATTAATTTTCGTTAATGACCATATTCTGCTCCATTTACTAGTGTATATAAACTGCAACGAGTTGAAGTTTCGTCACATTTGATAATGCCTCAGAAGGGCGAAACATGTCATTCCCATAAAATATAATAAAACTTCTAGAAAACTAACGTTTTCATTCGTATTATTAATAAAATAAGAGTGTTATAAATTCTTTTTAGAAAAAAAATATTTCAAATACGCAGTTCACAACTGGGTTTGCATTCGGATCATCTCCAAGGCGAAAAGTTCCGTAGCACATTATCAAATGAGCTCTATAGTGCAATATTTCACGCCGAGATCGGTATTTAAAACGGGAAGAAAAAAAGGGAAGCGAACTGGAAAGCAGACCTCAATAAGTATTCCAATAGATATAAATCTCATTGTATTTAACCTTTCGCTTATTGCTTGCAAAATGTTGGACCAATAAAATATTATGGCCGCTCGCTCGCTGCGGATTTATCTGATATCCTATGCCCATTGCGCATTTCTTTCCACTTGCACAGTCGCTTGTAATTTACAACACTTTATTAAATCTTTTTTGGCTCTTAAAACCAAGCGTTTTGCTGTAAATAATTGAATAGAAAACGTTTTTTTAGCACTAATTGAAAATTTACACTGTAATATTATCGAAGTGGCGTGTGGTGTTAAAATTTAAAGCATTTTTGGCACTCACCACTATAAATAAGGATGCTGATCTTTGATTTAAAATTGTGCTATAAAATATCCAAGAAAATAATTTACATCAGATTGGCAATTAATTTTACTGTTATACTAATAAACTTACTATGGTATGTTGAGTACATATAAGTTTACACTCGCGTCTACTTAATAAAACTCGGATTTAAAAATAATTTATTTGATTATTATTATTATTATTTTGTTTAAAAAACTCCTTACATCATAACAGCGCGAGCTAAATCGACGTAAAAGGTGAAAAAAAAGAATATCAAAGGAAATATACATAGAACCTTATGAATAGGAATATGCCAGTTATTTCCTTGCTGCCCTTATCGTAAGAGTATTCACGAATTCGCCACAATTTCATCCAAAGAGGTCTATCTCTTTTGTAACCTCATTTAAAAGACGAATCGCTTTCAATACAGGAGAACTTCGAAGGGCCTCTGTGCGGCAATTTGGGGCACAAAATAATATATGCCCCCTTACTCTGCTATAACTATGAGGAACGTATAGATTTAGTTCTCTCAGTATTCCTGGATTGAAAATACCACCGGATAATAGTTTAAGAAATGCTTACCTAGAAAGATCATTGGACGTTGAATTGAAAAGGTAACAGTGACTTTACCAAAGAAAAATTATATATTTTTAAACATTTCAGTTATCTTATCGTCTTAT
Organism: Lepidostoma basale; assembly: GCA_022606425.2. NCBI lineage: Eukaryota > Metazoa > Arthropoda > Insecta > Trichoptera > Lepidostomatidae > Lepidostoma > Lepidostoma basale. The sequence continues at coordinate 1,076,987 of JAHDVF020000657.1, forward strand.
TAATAAACACCCTAATCAGATTTAATTAAAAGAACGAACAAACCGCGTCTCCCGCGGGTGCGAAAAGAGAAGGATGGAGTGCCGCATCGGTTAAAGTGTGGCAGACTATTCTTTCTGCCTACCCCTTCGGAGAGACGGCTTGATGGTTAGTTAGTTTTTTAATGAACTAATCCTCATATTTATGGTATATTCAAGACATATTTCTAACATAAATAAAAGAAAAGGGAATGTTCATTTTAATTATATGAAGTTTTATTTTATTTGGCTTTTATTTTGCTAAGCAAAGAAAATTTTTAACACAATCTTGAAATTAATAAGGAAAAAATATGTTTTAAATTAATAAACTATGAAAACAATAAATTAGGGGTATGTGTTACAAAATTTGACGGAAGAAAAAGGCAGAGGAAATATACCTAATTGATTTAAATTACTTTTTGATAAATTCACGCCTGTCTTTGACAACACTGAAGAACTTCATAATGAAGAATTATTTATGAATTAAAACATTGGTTTTTTTCTTCCATTTTTGAGTTTATTTTTCAAAACATGTTTCGGGGATTTTACACCTCCATGGGATAAACTCTTTTATTTGAAAAATAGTTTATATCGATCTTTCGATGATAAAGATATAAAACGAGTCAAGAAAAATAATCTGAAATGTGTAAAAAGCAGAATTGAAATATTTGATGTTTTTTTTAAGACGAAAACATTCAATTTTCAAAGAGCTTTTTGTATTGTAACGATTAAACAATAAATAATTATACAATAGCAAACGAGGAACGGGTACTTTCATACACGTTTCATATAAACTTAGAGACAATTTAGCGCCTTCTATTTACAATTAAACGTTAAGTTACCTTCGTAACTTGGTATGGGAGTGATTAACAATGCGCCGCGGAATGCCAAAGTTCAGTCGTTATTAAAACTGCTAAACTACCAAGTTAATTGTCGCGTGTTAAAGTTCACAACAACAGAATACTTAGCGAGGGAGGGTACGGGAACATAAGGTCGTAAATTATTCGCTGATAAGTTTTATTGAAGCTTCGCAGCCGCTTACCCTTTTAGACCGTGTCCATTCTCATATATAACGTGATTTTACATATATATAATATATGGTATATATTTGTATAAAATATATATAAGAAAAGAACCACACATTTAATCCATCTAAAATGTAAAATTTTTAAATACAGCATAAAACTAGATAAATTAGAAATTTTAGAAATAAATAGACTAAAATACAACACCTCTGACCAAGTAGTCCTTAATGACCAATTACTGTTTGCTTACTCCCCTTTGTTATACCCAATATAAACAAAGTAAAAATATTCCTGGAATCGATTACTGCCGAAAAATTGTTTTGTTTGATTCCAGACAAAGCAGATAGAGAGAGGACGAATGGCGAGCTTCCAGCGCCAAACAACTGGATACACCCAGCTAAGGGAAGGTAACTCCGACAGAAAATCCTTCAGAGAAGGCAAGGGGATACCACTCTGGATATTTTTCCCCAGGTCATCACTATAGGTGATAGTCAACGTTAGGGAGACCTGACAGGACACAGAAAGAAGAAGAACCTTTAATTCAGTAATAATAAAAATAAAGTAATTTTTTTTTCTAACGTTATATATAATTATGTAAGCTATAATAAAATTTAAAATCCATTGTATTGACTATGAATATTCTTAAATACATGTAATACCAATAATTAAATTCAGTAAATTTTACATAAACATTTGAAGATTATTTTTGTATAGAATCATGTTTACCACCCATTGATCTGTATGTATATAAAGGTCTCGGTTTGCAATAGTGTCACCAGTCTGTCGATGCCAGCGAGCCTGGCAAAACCTGTCGCTGTCGAAATAAAGACAAAAGTGGAAGTAGTTAAAAAACATCGTTTCATTTAATTCTTATTTAAAATGAACTTCCATCAAGAGTTTTCAGTAAAATCATTTGAATATCTTAAAATATACCATTTATGGTATGTCAATAACTTTATCTTCTAATATTGTGCTCCTTAAAATCGTGTATACAAACAGCAGCGCTTTTGATTTTTCGCTACATTTGGTAACGTATTAGACAGGCAAAACATGTCATTCACATAAAATACAATAAAACGTTTTCATTTTCATCAATTATTTAATATGGAGTATTTCATCATTGTTCAAGAAACAATAAATACTTTCATTCGCACAGCTTTCACTTCTTTAATTTTCATCCTAATAATAAAAACAAAAATACTTTTTTTTACAAAATTAGTGTTGATCGATATATTTTTCTTGATGAAATAAAATAAATATACAATCTTTACCTTTTACTGATTGAAATATATGAAGATATATAAAACCTTGATAGGAAGCCATTACTTGGTGGTTTGACATATAAAAAACACTTCATCACTGAGTATAAGCCATTTTAAATGATAATGTGGTTTATATTAAGTGATGAATTGTTGAATTTTATTTTTGAAGATATATTCTTTTTTTTTAGAAGATATTTATTTCTTCTATATTCGCCATACTTTGTGTTGTAGATGCTTTGTTTCTCGTTTAATTTTTAATATACTTTGTTTAAACAACACTTACATTTAAGAAAATAAAATTACATAGATAATAATTAAATAAAACGATGTTTTTTAACTACTTCCACTTTTGTCTTTATTTAGACAGCGACCGGTTTCGCCAGGCTCGCTGGCATCGACAGACTGGTCGAAATATATGAAGATATATAAAACCTTACATAGACATGTTTCTGACAACCAGTCCTTCTTCAGTGATACATATTATAAAGATACACATTAAAAATATTATAAAATTGTTTACATGATATGACAGATGTTATAAAGATTTTATATATTGAAACAAAACAAGCGCTTAGTGTACCTTTCTGTTAATATTTAAGTAAGATGTTTTCTGCAGTATTCAATCAGACTCAAAATAAAAAGTATTTTTTTAATAATAAAAAGCTCTTTGGTTTCGAAAGGGTTAAGCAGGTGGGAGGAACTTGCAATGAGGATTGTGGAACAATCTTTGACCCACACCCAATTCATTTTGTAAGACAATCGTTTGGCATTCCTCCCTTTTTTGTTTATGTTACTCCCATTATAATTACCCAACCTCGAAGGATTTGATTGTAGAATTTTAAAAATAGAACATAACGTAATACTTTCAGGTGTTTACAATTTGTCTAAAAAAAAAACACGAGCATAGTACGATTCGCAGTTGTAATATATATTTTTTGTAAATGTATACTTATAATTGTATACGAATACTGGATTTCACCCACCGTGGATTATCAATTCATGATTTAATTATATCTCAATAGAGACGAAGATGCAAATTGGAAACTGAATATGGTTAATCAAGGTGTTTACGGGACTTATGACCTGTCATTGGTTGGGATAAGCGCACGCTTAATGTAATTACACCTTTCTTTATGACCATGTATGACACATTTTTGGAAGTTGTATATATGTTAAAGTCCTATGCCAGATTTCACATGTCAGTTTCAATGTGCCATCTATGAAGATTTTGATTACATATGTTAATATTTTTAAGATTACTCTATATATAATCTACATATTAACGCCATCTATGGAGATTTATGTTTATTAAGCATTAAGCAGAACATCTTTTTAACTCAATGTGAATGGCTACCCCGCCATTAGCGCATTGTTAGAAAATTAAATCATGTAATATATATATTCATGAGTACTTTCGTATGAAGCATATAATTTGTGGTGTGACATTATAAAATATACTATTAATATACTTGTAAATTTGCATTTTAACCACTTAAGTCTTTACAACAATCAACCGATTTCAAAGCTCCGACGGGAACGAAACCGGTTGGTTATTGTAAATAATAAAGTGGTTTAAATACAAATTTACACGTACATTCATATTAAATTTCAGATTAATTACACTTCTTGCCCATCAGCAAGGCATGCACAGAATACGTATTTTTGAATGATTTGAAAAATAAAGCTTAATAACAAGATAAGTCTTTCAGTCAAGATAATTTAAGAACAAGTCTTTGTTTATTAATTTTCAAATGCTCTTTTCAGTCCAGCAGCCCCTTATAACGAGCTCCGTGAGAGCCGGTCGTCTAACATAGATTGGGCACATACACCGAGCCGGAAAGATCATAGCAATCAAGACCCTTTACGCATCAAAACTAACCGGAGTAAGAACCCGAACTTCCATCAAGAGATTTCAGTAAAATCACGAAAGAATTGAAAATATTAATTGCACGTGCACGACAGTATTATCGAAAATTTTACTTTCATTAACATTTAACTTAGTACTCACAAAGCTCAGGTAATATATCTCAGCAAGAAATTACCCATATTATTATTGGTTGTCATAAACCTAACATTTAAGCGGTGAAAACCGTCGAGAATATTATAAGCAACACCTAAATCAAGTTTCAGTTTGCGAAATAAACGAAATTCTAATTAATTTTGTGCGGTATGTACGCACAACAGCGAGAAGTTGCAGCTAGACATCCATTAGACATGTTTATTTCAAAATTTGCATTGCCCTATAAACTTTAGTCGGCTTTTATACTCCTACGTTGAGTAGGAAGGAATATGCACATTTGTTCTAGCAATCATTAACCTATTTTGAATAATAATAATGGCTTCAATTAATATTATCTGTCCACTTCCAAAGGTTATAAAGACACATTTTAACACAGTGTATTGTCAGCTTAGTTAGGAAATAATCAGAAATTTGTAGTGTAATGAAATGTTTCGTTATTTTGCAGGTTTGCATAAAAACATGAAATGAAATGTTTATTTATTTATTTTGATATTGACGAAACTAATTCCATTATATTTTCTGTTGAAACAATTTAAGACGATAATCAAGTTAAGAATATTTAGTTCATTAAAGAACTGTGCCGACCCTTATGTAGGGAAGTGAAGCGTGGAACTGGCAAAAAAAGGATGAAAGTAGAATAAATGCAGTAGAAATGAGATCTCTAAGACGAATGTGTTTCAAATCTGTATATGATGAGAGTGACAAATGCAAGTATAAGAAGTGAATGTTAGTTATGAACAAAATAAGGAAAGGGTCATTTAGATGGTTTGGACACATGGAAAGAATGAGTGAAGACAGAATGGTAAAGAAGGTATATGTAAACGGCGTGAACGGAGCTAGAAATAGAGGAAGGTCGAAAAAAACGTTGCACGTTTAAATCAATCAAATATTGAATGTTGGTCACGTGAGGAGTCGGAGAAATCGACGTGCGTGCATGAGAAGATGTATGAATGTAGAGGAATCGAGAGAAGTATGTCAGGACAGAACAGTGTGGCGTTCCACTGCCTACCCCTCCGGGGAGACGGCGTGATGGTTAGTTAGTTAGTTAAAGAAGGAAAAATTAATAAATAAATTTCTAGAAATGAGCAATATGAACATGACTAACAATTAGCGAGCGACGTATTTAATAACATTGCGGTACGGCTACAAGGTACAATTAGTAACAACAAATACTATAAATATATATTGGTTTATTTCAGACGTCAAATCATTGGTGGATTTAAGATTTAAAAAAATAATTTTATTATTTGAAATTTTTATTTCATTAAAGAACTGTGCCGACCCTTATGTAGGGAAGTGAAGCGTGGAACTGGCAAAAGAAGGATGAAAGTAGAATAAATGCAGTAGAAATGAGATCTCTAAGACGAATGTGTTTCAAATCTGTATATGATGAGAGTGACAAATGCAAGTATAAGAAGTGAATGTTAGTTATGAACAAAATAAGGAAAGGGTCATTTAGATGGCTTGGACACATGGAAAGAATGAGTGAAGACAGAATGGTAAAGAAGGTATATGTAAACGGCGTGAACGGAGCTAGAAATAGAGGAAGGTCGAAGAAAACGTTGCACGTTTAAATCAATCAAATATTGAATGTTGGTCACGTGAGGAGTCGGAGAAATCGACGTGCGTGCATGAGAAGATGTATGAATGTAGAGGAATCGAGAGAAGTATGTCAGGACAGAACAGTGTGGCGTTCCACTGCCTACCCCTCCGGGGAGACGGCGTGATGGTTAGTTAGTTAGTTAAAGAAGGAAAAATTAATAAATAAATTTCTAGAAATGAGCAATATGAACATGACTAACAATTAGCGAGCGACGTATTTAATAACATTGCGGTACGGCTACAAGGTACAATTAGTAACAACAAATACTATAAATATATATTGGTTTATTTCAGACGTCAAATCATTGGTGGATTTAAGATTTAAAAAAATAATTTTATTATTTGAAATTTCATGGTAAAAGTTCATTGTAAACAATAAATAAATAAATTGTTGACTGTATATTTTGTTAAAATCCACTAACGTTTGTGTCTTCGACTAGTTTCGGCAGCTCGCTGTCATCTTCTGGGATCATATTTTTTTCAGAATAAAAGCTTCTTTAATAAACTAACTAACTAAACATCACGCCGTTTTTCCGGAGGGGTTGGCCGATGGATGGAACACAGAACGGTATGGAGGATAAACCGCCATACCGTTCTGTCCTGAAATACCTCTCTAACTTCCTCCACATTCATACATTGTAACATGCACCCTCGTCGATTTTTCCGACTTCGAATGTGACCGCCTTTCAGTATTATTATTTATAAGTATTAATATTTACTGATTACTTTGGCTAAGCCACACTTTCCTTGGTCTTCCACGGTTACTCTTTCCACTCACACTGCTTGTATACAACATTTTAACCATTCTTCTCTCCTCCATTCATTACATACTTATGATGCAATCATCTGCCTTACATTATTTGCTTATTTCGTCGTTCGGTATTCTACTCGTATCAAATATCGTTTTTCCGCACAACCTTCTCAGTGATCTAATTTTTTCGACATTTATCCTACTTTCATCCTTTTTTGCCAGAGCTAAGCTTCACTTTCATACATAAGGGTTGGCACTAGAACTCCATTATGTACTGCCAACTTTGCTTTAGTTGAAATATTTCTATTCTTCCTTCCTTCTTTCCTTATTAATGTTTTTAAGAGCTTTTGGATCCTAGTAGTCCCTTTCGGTCAGCCCTCTGACTTTCATTGCAGTCTTTTACCCAGAAAGACAGACTTTTATGACTCTTACAAGAATTTCTCATATCCTAAATCAAATCAAATTAGTTTATTTCATCAATACACATTACAAAATTAATTTTTAAGGTACCAGCATGGCGGATGCTCTCATAAGCCTCATTGAAGTCAATAAAGTTAATGCAAACATGACTTAGCTGTGGAATGACTTCTGTTTCTTTAAAAACAGTAATAGAATAATAAGTTTGAGAGTTTTAAAAAAAGAGTGTTTTAATTCAAATTAAAAATTAATTTTAATTAGTTAATTCAAAACAGTATTTTAATATTAATTTTAACATTACTCCTATTTAAAATAAATGTCTCATTAGTTAATGGTCTTTCTAATAAAAAATGCTAACTGAAAACATTTATTTTTATCTACTTTGGGGATTAATAAGCAACAACAACAACAAACCATCACGCCGTTTCCCCGCAGGGGTAGGCAGAGAGAATGGACCGCCACACTACTCTATCCTGGCACACCTCTCTAGCTTCCTCCACATTCATACATCGAGTCATACACGCACGTCGATTCTTCCGGCTTCTGACATGACTAACCTTTAATATTTGATTAATTTGGTCATGCCATGTTTTCCTCGGTCTACCTCGACTCCTTACTCCATTTACACCGTTAATGTATACTTTTTAAACCATTCTTTCTTCACCCATGCACTCCATATGCCCGAACCAACGCAGCGAACCTTTCATAATTTTGTTCATAATACCTTCTTTCGCTCTACATTCCTTCCTAATATCAGCATTTGAGATTCTGTCGTATATCGTTCTACCACACATACGTCTCATGGACCTCATCTCTACCGCATTGTTTAAACCACTTTTTTAATAAAAAAATTCCCAAAGTAGATTACTATGGAATTCCACATTGTTAATGCCTTAACTTTCAATAAATTTATTTTTATGGTTTTTACACCACATTTAAAACAGCTCCGTCGGAAGCGAAATCGTTTGTTTCAATAAAACAATAAATTGTTGAAAAACAAAGTAAAACACTGTTTTTAATTATTCTTAATAATGCCACATCACAAATTGCTTCATACGAAAGTAATGCAAATTGATTTTCGTGAATATTATTATGCGTTTGCATTTTAAGAGTAATAATTTCAGTTGATTATGATGCACCGTTATCTTATTGCAGAACACAAGTAAAATACTTTGATTTATTCTAGACACGTGCTCGAAACTGCAGTCAGCATTAATTACAAGAAATAATTGTATTACAAAATCTGGTAGATGTAAGATCCAGCGTAGAATTCAGCCATATGGTTGTAACAGGATTGTAGCTAAAAGGAACCGCATTAGCATAGCTGGAGTTTACATTACCGGGGCAGCAATAAAACATTTTGATTTATGTGTATCACATGCGGTAGCCGTTGTTTAAACTAGTTCTTTCATTGTAGTGCATACAGAGTTCTATTTGTTAATATTATTATCGAAGTGAAACAACTGTGTATCGCATTTGAGTGATGTGTTCATACGGTTGCTCTTATAGAGAGGCATTAAAAGCATGCACATGGTCAATGATCAATAAATATTCTTAAACGTGTAAGCCAATGATTTTTGAAAAAAAAGAAAACGTGACAGTCTGCAACATTAGCTTGAACGGTGAAAATTAGGAGCGAGTAGATGAGTTCGTGTATTTGGGTAGTATGTTTATAGTGGAGAGGGATATTGAAAGAAGGGTTGGGGCAGGCAAGCTCCATGCTTCGCTTCCATACATAAGGGTTAGTAGAAGAACACCATTGTACACTGCCATTCTAGCTTTTTTGGATAGGTTTTTCTTTGCGATGTCAACTTAAAGTGCACCATTCACTTTGTGGCCAGCCCCAACCCTTCTTTCAATATCCCTCTCCACTTGCCTATCTCTTATAAACATACTACCTAAATACACGAATTCATCTACTTGCTCCGAATTTTCACCATTCACGCTAATGTTGCAGACTGTCATGATTTTTTCTTTTTTCAAAAATCATTACCTTGGACTTATTAACATTCATCATCAGACCATTTCGCATGCATACCTCATACATACAATTCACCAGGACTTGTAGTTCATGCTCGTTGTCTGCAAGTAGGACAGCGTCATCCGCATACAAGAGACAGCTTACTGACACTCCGCTCATTTTGGCACCTACATCAAACCCTTTCAGCTCTTTCATCCTCTTGTCCATATATATTAGATTAAATAATACGTTTATAAATTATCTTTAATTAGATTTGATCGAATCGTAAATTTTACCAAGCTTCTACAGATGTGCCATGTCAAAAAGAAAGAGTAGACGGATGGTTTATTATACGAATTTATCAATAATTTCATTTACGAAATTCCTTAGAAATAAAACAGAAACAAGCTGTTATTAATTACGTTATTGTTGAGTTATGAACCGAGGGTCCGCGAATGATTGAATATTTTCGAAAAATAAAATTTGCACCATTTATAATCCGAAAACAATTAACGTTTCATCACGACGAATGCTCCATTATTCTCTGAGTTTGTTTTTATGATTGCACCCTGTACCTTAATGCTGCTCGATTTGTCTGATGCGTTGTTCTCGTACTCCGTCGTGTGATCGCAGTCTGCGAGTATACTCGTGTATTTATAACAAGCAAACCACCACGCAGGGTAGGCATAGAGGATAAACTGCTTCTATTTTCTGTCATAAAACTTATCATATCTGTTTTTTTTAAGTTTTATAATATTACGTGGGAATCAAATCGGTTTATTTCATCAATAGACATTACGTCACCTGCGAGTAAGAGGGTTCCAACTAACAAATTTCACATTAGGTTTTTACTAACCAAAGGTGTCCTTACTAATCTTATCTATACGTAAAATTAACCGTCGCGTTGCCATGTGGTCAATTGAGTTTCCACTGCCAATTTAAAGTTGATTTTCTTAAAACCTATGGACCCTAATATTATAAAAAAATTGCAATCCTCCATTGAAGTGTTCTCAATATTTCGTAATAAAAAAAAAAGCAAAAAATTACTTCCTTCATCCCAAAAAAAATATTTTCTAAGACTGCCCTCACCTTCATTCGTGTTAAGGTAGAATTTGTTTTGCTAATATTTACAACTTTATCAAAAGTGACAAATACTTACTCGCTGTTTTGAACGTATTATAAATTATATCTTTGGCTTTTTCAATAGGTACGTAATAATACCGACTGTTGATGGAAACGCAGAACGCAACTTAATAATATCAGAACTGTGAAAATATTAACACTTTACCAAAAGGGACAAATATTAATACGTACTCGTTGTCTTGAACGTACTATACATTTTGCCTAGGTGCCTTTATCATACGTAAAATCTCGTAATGTCTCGCCTCGCCGGCTGCGGCGCGCAGACAAGTTTATACCTGGTGTCCAGTTGCTCGTATGCTGTGACGCATTCCATATCAGAAATCGCATGGTTCCAGAAAAAAATTAATAATGATATGTTTTTCAAATAATCCATGTATGTTATAGATATCGATCTATTCCTAATGAAATTCCCTACAAGATGACATAAATTAAATTTTGATTCATCTAGTCATATGCTTGATATTTAGATAAAGTTAGCGGTAAACTGAACTTACCACATGGGAGCGAGCGTTTTGTTTTGAACACGGTACGTTAAGGGTTAAAAAACATGCAATAATATCGTCATTTTGATGTTACGAAAATAATCAAGTTCCATCTGATCATTCAAAATACACGATTCACTGAAGAGGGATTTATTTACACTTAGAACTTTATTATTCCAACTGTCGCCAGAAAATTTACATGCTTCTCGGTAAAAGAATTTCATCTGCTTCAGATGGAACCCTTTTATTCAAAGATACACACCCAAAACCAACAAAACTTTGACTTAATTTTTTTCAGCCTTTTACTTTTGACAGTTGGAACCTTCTTATTCCCATGTGACGATATATTGAGAACAGGTAAAAAAATGTATATCTTACAATACCAGAAACGCATGAGAGATAGTTCGACATTAGGAAGACAAAATACTCTCCAAAATCAAGAGTATTTGCCTTCTAAACGTACTTTTACTAATATGAAAGACGTCGATCCCCGAGGAGACCGCGTTCAGCATATTAATTGCTCTTCCCACCGGTGTCACCAGAGGCAGTTTGGTTCTGGCAGCCGGTAGATAAAACAATCTTTGGTGTCGCTGTCGGAGATATCTATCAGTGTGATATGTTTAGCCTTGTAATTAATAATTAAATAAAACGATGTTTTTTAACTACTTCCACTTTTGTCTTTATTTAGACAGCGACCGGTTTCGCCAGGCTCGCTGGCATCGACAGACTGGTAAAATAGTAAGTAGCCTTGTAAAATTAGATATAACGTTAGCAAGGCGAAACATGTTTTCCTGTTCATGTTCATTAAATAATTAATACGAATGAAAACGTCTCTTTTCTAGAAGTTTAATTATATTTTTAAGGGTATAACACGTTTTTCCTTGCTAAGTAATCAACAATATAATAATATATTAGTAATGCGAAGTATGTCGTTCCCATAAAATATAATAAATCTTCTAGAAAATATACGTTTTCATTTATAAAACGACAAACAACAAACCATCACGCCGTTTCCCCGCAGGGGTAGGCAGGGAGAATGGACCGCCACACTTCTCTATCCTGGCAAACCTCTCTAGCTTCCTCCACATTCATACAACGAGTCATACACGCAGGTCGATTCCTCCGACTTCTAACATGACCAACCTTTAAAATTTGATTAATTTGGTCATGCCATGTTTTCCTCGGTCTGCCTGGACTTTATAAAACGATATTCTGGAATTTTACACCATAGTTCAAGAATTAATCAATTCTTGATCATAATAATAAATAATGGTAAAAGTTGACTGTATATAATTAATTTGAAAACCAGCTTTATTATAAATATTTAAATGTGTATAACAATACGAAAAAATCGAGCGAGCATGTTACGATGCATGAATATAGAGGAATTTTGAGAGGTATATCAGGATAGGATAAGTATGGTATCCGAAAAATGTTTGCATTTTAATTTTAATTTTAAATAAAGTTGGCGTTGTTTTCAAAGAAATAAACATTGTTTACAAAGAAACAAGCACAAAATTGTGGCGAATATAGAAGATGAGTAACTTAGTAAGTGTGAAATATATCACTTCCATAAAATTTGATTGACTTTCTAGAAAACACGTGATTTTTATTTATTAAACACAGCACAATTTTTATTATGTGTATAAGGTGTTACAATAAATAGTAAATACTTTATTATAACACCTGATGATGCGAACATCAGTAGGCGAAATAGCTGTCGCGATACTCTCAGTGAATAAAAAGAAATTGTGATATTATGACAGTGTTTTAAATTTTAACAGTAATAATTTTAAAGTATCATAGTGTTTCGGCCAAAACAAAGGACTATTTATAATAAAATTAATGAAAAATTGAGTGATAGCATAAATAAATAATTAAAAATAGTACACTATACATGTAAAATTATCCACCTCTATCGGTTTATTTAATTTCGATAACAAAAAAATATTTTTGATTATGTAATGGCGCCCTATTGTACTCGTAGTTCCACTATCCGACGCGACGTCCCAAGCCATATGCCCTAGCCTAAGAGAATCGCACGCGATCCCAGCCATCAAGCACGGCCAGCCCTAACGTCATGTCAATTGATGGCGGATATTCAATTTCGCGCATCTGATACGTTTTAATAACTAATTACTCGGGGATTTAACCGAAACGTCATTACTCAGAGGGCTGAAGGACTTTTCTCGGGCTGTGGCGTACGCCATTTTGGTTTGAGAACTGTTGTAGCGGCCGACAATCCTTGATTAATAAGCAATAAGTCGCTTGAGACAATGTAAGAAATAAAAACAAAAATGTTGTGTTGTGTTGGGTAGTCAGTACCCATTAAAAAAATTGCGATTTTAAATCGGAAAAATAAGAACATTTATAGCTAATCCCCTTAATAAATAATAATTGAAGTCAAAAATTATAATTATTGAGATTTATTTACTAAAAACATTAAAAAAAACATCTGGCAACGCTCACGGAACGGGCATAGGTCCACTCTGGTTGCAAGCCCGAAAGCTACTGCCGGGCAGTGAGAACATTGAGCTCCTCGCGCTTCCACAGTGAAGTATCGCGCGCTCAGCGCTACGAATTTTGTTTCCGATTTTCACAAAATACCTCCGATGTACCCGATAAATTCAAATTATTATTAATATAATTTTTTTAATCAATGCGAAAATAAATTATGGAGAATACCTTAAATCTTAACCTTGTATTTATTATATTTATAGAGATATTGATGGTTATAAGAAGCAACGTGTAGAAGATACCCATCACAGGGAAGGGAGGTTTAAACATGCACAAGATTCCAGAGGGCCGTAGACCACCAGGATGAGTACCAAAAAGATGGTGAGAAAGCTGGACGTCTTTATCACATGAAAAAACTTGATATCATGTATAAACAGATCGCAGGATCTTCAAATGGAGGAAGAAGAATATTTAACAATGTTTTGTATTGCCAATATTTTATTACTTACGAGCAAATTGGAGAATTTTCTAAACTCTAGTCCAAAATATCAGAATATTCTTGTTCATATTCAACTATCTAACTAACCATCACGCCGTCTTCCCGAATGGGAAGGCAAGAAAGATGCACTGTCACGCTTTTTTTCCTGCCATTCTTTTCTCGTTTCCCCAACATTCATACATCATGTCATGCACACACTTCAATTTCACTGACTCCTCACGTGGTTCGTATTTAATTTTTGATTAGGTTCCCATTTAATATAAATGAAAACGTATGGTTTTTATGTGAATGATATGTTTTGCCTTGCTAAGGCATTATCATTACCTTCAGCTAGGCGAAACATGTTATTAGCATAAAATATTATATAACTTTTGAAAAATAGACTTTTAATTCATATTAATTATTTAATATGGAGTTTCACATCATTTTTTAAAAAACAATAAATAGTTATTCTTTACTGATTTTTCTTGGTTAATGTTCCACCTTAAAAAATAACGATTGAACAATATTTTTTATAAATATTTTATTTCACTCGTTTAACCGGTTTCGGTAACTCGCTGCAATCTTCTGGTGGACCAATTTCGAGTTTACCAATAAAAAGTGTCTGATATTTTATTTAGTTTTATTCCACTTGAAGAATAAGTGGAATAAAACTAAATACCAACAATATTATAAGTTACCTTTTTTTTTTTCACTAACCAAAATTTAACACTTCATGTTAAGAAATCGATTCGTACGAATAATTAATTTAAAAATAATCACATAAAAAACTAATAAATTTCCAATTAAACTTTTAATTTCTAACACAGGAGCCACAACAACGAAAATAAATATTTTCACTCTAAAAAACGTCATATTAAAATATATCACATATAAAATATTATTTCGTATAATGTTTTTTTTTCTATTTTAAGAACACATTTATAAATTTTGTAGGATTGTTTTCTGGTGATGTTTTCTCTTTATTTCTGTTTTATTGTATTAAGAAAATTATTATTTTTACCACACAAGCCTTTCTTTAACCAAAGATACCGCTTTCTCACAAATATTTAAGCATTGTTTATATAATATTTTAAGTAATTAAGTGTTATTGATAGATTCTAAAAATAAATTATTTTACAGGAAATAATAAAATTAAAAATACAGTTTAAATTAATGATATAACGTGCATTGCATTAAACATTTTCACTGATTATGTATATGATTTACGGAAACATGAGTAACATCCTTAAAAACCGGAAGAAACCGATCAACCTGAAACGAAAAGTCTATGAAGCCTGCGTTCTGCCAGTTGGTACTTATGGTCTTGAAACTGTTACATTGTCCAAACAAAGTGCCGAGAAACTACGAGTGACCCAAAGAGCCATGGAAAGAGCCATGTTAGGAATAAGAGACATAGTCAGAAACGATACGGTGAGAGAAAAAACAAACCTCACTGAAATCATTCACCGGGTGGCGACTCTAAAATAGCAATGGGCAGGTCACGTAGCCAGAAGCTCAGGTGAAAAGTAGACAAGAAGACTGCTGACTTGGAGACCGTGAACGGCAAAGAGAAGTGGAGCATGGAGGGATGATCTGAACGGATTCAGTTTGCACAGGACAGAGTGACATGGAAACGAATGGAGGAGGCCTTTGTACAGGAGTAGACGGGAATAGGCTGAGGAAGAAGAAGAAGAAGAAGATGTATATGATTTATAACAAGAATTTCAGAAAATATAATACAAAATTTCTTATGATAAATAAAATCAATTACGTTTGAGAGTGGCGCCTAGTCCAGCCTGAAAGCGCGCCACACACAATTCGCTCCACTGGTATAATCGTATATTTAGTGGGTGCCGCAATAAACAAGTGCATCTTTCAATGTTGGCTGTGACTGCGGAGCCTTCAGCGCAAAACAATTACAATAGCCCATTAATGGGCAGCGCCACACTAATGCGCTATTCTTATTTCAAACTTATAAAGCTCACAACACTGATCTATTATTCTTATGTTTTGTTAACTGTCATTAGCACGAAAATCGGGGTAGGTTGATAATTTCATACTTGAATTTAAATAGTAAACAAAAGGCTATAAGGCCACACCACAATCCTTCATTTAGTAGAGTCCTTTCACGACAGGGAGATCGTTTGCAATAGTACGAATGACAGTGCGTTTACAAAAAATCTATATATTTTTATTTTATTTTTTTCTGATTAGAAAACCAAAAAAATGATCAATCGTATATTCAAACATTGAAATAAATAAACATGTTATTATTATTATTTTTTTGGTTTACGAATTTCTAAGATTAACGTTTTTTGAGATATAATATTTAATATTGTTTAAAATTTCAGTCTACGTGCTGCTTTTACGTGACAATTATCGTTTACTAATTAATATATTTTTTAGAATGTCCTTTTTTTTTTATTGGAACTGTTTGTAATATTTCCTGATTTGGTAATTCCCATTTCCAATCTCTTAACACCATGAGAAAATGTAATTCCCGGTAAAATAAAATAAAAATTTAAGAAACTGACGTTTCCATTCTCATTAATTATAAAATACAACATCGTACAAGAAATTATTAATACACATATTTAATTTATCGGCTAACAGTTTGGGAATTTCGGTTCACATTTTCTTAGGATATTCTATTACAACAACAACAACAACAACAAACTATCACGCCGTTTCTCCGTAGGGGTGGGCAGATAGAATGGACCGCCACACTACTCTATCCTGGCACACCTCTCTAGCTTCCTCCACATTCATACAGCGAGTCGTACGACTCGCTGTATGAATGTGGTTAACCAACCTTTAAAATTTCATTAATTTGGTCATGCCATGTTTTCCTCGGCTTACCTCGACTCCGTACTCTATTTACATCATTAACGTATACTTTCGTAACCACTCATTCTCCATTCAGCGAACCTTTCATAATTTTGTTTATAATACCTTCTTCCGCTCTCTACATTCCTTTCTTAAATCAGCATTTGAGATTCTGTCGTATATCGTTCTACACACATATACGTCTTAGAGACCTCATCTCTACCGCATTTATTCTGCTCTCATCCTTCTTCACACTTCCATGCTATTACATGTTTTTTAAATGGACAAGGTGTTAATAGAAATACCCATTGATCAACATTTTAAACATTAAAGTAAATTAACGCTTTTTTATTTTACATTTTATTGAAGCTCGATACGTATGTCAGGAGAGATCAGTTTGGCGGTCTACCCTCTCTGCCTACGCCTCCAGAGAAACGGTGTGATGGTAAATGAAGCTATTCGTAACTATCAGGTTCTTAAATTTGTGTACCGCTTTAAATTTTGTGATAGTGAGTTCAGAAACAATTCAATTGATGAGTATTAATTTCTTATATCGTCGATCGGCGATATGAATCTCAAGTCGTCTTGTGGGGTCTGCTCGGAACAAATATTTACTGCACAATTCCCAAGGCTGTCAGTACAAATGCCACGGAAGGTGGAACCGTCAGAGAGTTATAACACCTGTAAAGCGTGTATTGTTTCCAGGTCGCATAAATTTTTCATGTTAAAACGAAAAAGCGGGTTTGCAAGGTTTTGCGCTAGCAGCATTCAAAACGTACGTAGGTATTCAAAATGAAAGTTTGTATACGTTCAAAGATTTTCCACAAAAATTAAAAAAACAACAGTTGGCATAATATTTTACATAGAGTAAGTATTATGTATGGAAGGGAAGTATGGAACTGGAAGAAGGCGACCGACGTTAAACATACATAACCCACCACACATTTATAACCACCCTGAAGATGGAGACTGTAACGATCTTTGAAACCTCGGTCTAGAAAGACGAGCTACATGGATTTTCCCAAGATCCCAAAATTCATATTGCAACCAACCGTGAAAAATTACGCTATTATTCAAATATTGAATGTCGCCTACGTGAAGGGTCGGAGAAATCAACGTGCGTGCAACACACGATGTATGAATGTTGAGGAAGCGAGAAAATGTATGTCAGTAAAGAAAACTGTAGCAGTCCTTTCACTCCGCCTACCGGGCAGACGGTGTGAAGGTTAGTTAGTTAGATATACATTATTTTGGAATTAAATAAAAAAAATCATTCTCATTAATTATTAAATATTGATTGTCACATCATAGTTTAAGAAATAATAAACAATAGACATCATTCGGATCATAATGAGTTGTAAATGTCAAAAGACCACATACTCATTATAATGAGAAACTTGTTTATATATTATTTTTATTATTTTGTTGAATCGTTCTTTATACCATTACATTTGAGCCAAATCAATGTAAATGGTATAGCTATCATTTTGATCCTCGTGACATGCGATAGGTAACTAATCATTCGCCATTTTATTGTCACGTGAATTCTGCACTAGACTAAAGGCAGTGCGTTAATCACACTGTCATTGCCGGGAATTTAACCCGGGACCTTCGGGGTGGCAGTCAAAGCACATACCAATCGGCCACGAAGGTCGTCATCATTATATATTGTATAAGGTAATTACACATTTCAGTAAACAACCTTTCATCCGACAGCCGTCGATACCACGCACACACGTTCAGCTGACGGAGGCGAGTGGCGGGGTGGTTAGACTGGTATTCCGAAGGTGGTTATCAGTGATGGGGGGTGGGGCGGTAATTAGAGAGGGTGGGATCGCCCGATAGACAATTATTATGCTCCATCGTCTCTGCGGCCGCGATCACCACTGCCAGAGGTTACTCTCGGGTACACGCAATACCTTCGGCAGGGTTGTCAGAGTGAAGCCTTAAAACATCAATGTTTGTTATTCGTTTACTATCTACAGTCATAGTAGATAATTTTCCCATTTCTGTATTGCAGAATATTTATTATATAATATTATATTTTGACAACAAATGTAAAGTTTATGATAAAAGTAAGATAATACGTAAAAACTGAGCCCATGAAATATATGGAACTAAAACCAATATAATTTTGTTTTTGGTAAGGTTTACGTTTTAACGTTAATGCGTTTAGAAAAAAAGTGTATTACGTGTAGACGATAATATGTATAACTAAAATATATAATAATTGATACGAAAGCATTTGATAATGCCTTAGAAGGGAGAAACATGCCGTTCCAATAAAATATATTAAAACTTGTTCTGTTCCCAGAAAACAACTTGCATCTTCGTCTCTATTGAGATACAATTAATCCTTGTAAAATATTAAAACTTATTTTTTTCATTCGTATTCATTATTTAATATGGAGTTTTACATCATTGTTCAAGAAACAATAAATAAAATATATAAAATTCAACTACCACGAGTATGTAAATATTATGTAATAAAGGTTTGTAATTCCGTAAATAAAATAATAAATTTTGTGTAAGTATTGTTGTATTCGTAGTATCAATTAGAAATCGGAATTCGATGTATGCAATAAACATAACCAAACATTTTTTTTAGCTAAGCACCCCTAGGTTAGGGGCACAGCCGATATCGGTCCAGAGGTCACTGTAACACACGACCCGGAGCTCTGCGCCGCTGCACCGCGCACGTTCCCACGGACAGCGGCCCGCGATTATCGGCCGGCGGGCGGACCCGCGCAGTGCTCCGTCATCAGTGGTCCCAGATCCGAGAAGTGCCTACCTGATTTATCTAAATGCCGTCCATATACAACCTGATACAACATTACTATAGATGATGAGCAATACAAATCTAATCATCTTCTTCTTTCGATGCCGTGTCAGGTCCCCGCAACGTTGGCGATCACTGCACCAAATGCATTTCTATCCTGCACCACTTTGATGTTCCACAGCCAGGACAGCTGCTTTCTACCAACTCCCCGACGTCCCTCCACTTTGCCCATTAATATCAGTTGAAGGAGCTGGTATTTTTCTCCCCTTACCACATGACTCAAATATTGGACCTTTAATCTAATAATTTTTTTTAACATAAATATAAATTACACAGTATGAAATACTATCAGAAACGATTAAAAAACTACTACACGCCTATTTAAAAACACCTGATTGTATTTGTAAACAGAATTTTAGTATTTCACATGATATTTCTTTTATAATAGAAAATCATCCCGAGAAGAAAACAATTCTTTAGAAAAAAAGTTTTTTACACATTAATAAATATCAAATACGTTGAGATTCAAGTAAACGCCCGTTTTCTAGAAATTTTTCTTTATTTATTTGAGTAATATACAGCGTTATTAAAAAGCATGGCAAAACTTTCACAAAATACAATTACACTTCTAAAAAAATGATGTTTTCTTTTTAAACAAAACAATCCTCTTAAGGTCCTTTATACCACTCAAATAAATAAAGTAAAACTTCTAGAAAACTGGCGTTTACTTGAATCTCAACGTATTTGATATATTGTTCAAGGAACATTTTTTTTTCATTGGAGTAATTTTTTAATTCGTAATTTCTGTCGAATTTTCAATTTCTTAAACATTGGTTTATTATATTATAATATCTTTTAGACATTAAAACTATGTTTATCAATAAAAAAAAACAATATATAGCATCAAAAAATGTTTAGTACCCCTTCTCCCAGCGTATCTCTGTATGCTTAGGCATATTTTTAACTAAGTATTAGTACGAGAAATGAGTAAGGTATGTATTGTTCGAAAACGAATTAACGTACAGTTAACGTATTCAAAACAGGGTGTCAGGAAGACATATGGCAGGACAAAGGTGATGCTAACAACACTTTGACTTGGGATTTAGCGCTGAAAGGATAATATAACAAAACCCCCTTCAGCTTTAATTTAAACTGCTTTTCGAAAAACCAATTCTGCTCTATAGATTTATGATTTTGTGTGTACAACTGTACGCTTCCATTAAATAACATATCCCTTACTTTATTTTTTATTTTGTTCGTACGTAAGTGTATTTGGTCAATGTATAATACTTAATCAATCTAAAGATTAATTTGAAATGAAAAAATCATACTATTTATTTTATAATAATTAATACGAATTAAAACATCTGTTATTTAGAAATTTCATTATATTTTATTGGAATGACACGTTTCGCCTTTTTAAGTATTATTAAATATCTGATATTTAAATGTGAAATGATATTATACGAGTATAAATCAAAACTCAGATCATATCGATAGTTTTAAAAATAAATTTAATTAAATAACTTTATAGATGACCAATCTTAATAGATGACGCTAGTGTAGAGTGAACTAAAAAATGTGAAGATAGGCGCAGCATTCTAGCATATATACAACTTCCAAAGATTTGTCAGACGTACCACCACGTAAGATGGGATGGGGAATGTTGTTAAACATAAAGCAAATCAACCCTACCAATGACAGGTCATATGTCCTCTAAGCGCCTAGGTCACCATATTCGGTTCCCAGAAAACGATTTACATCTTCGACTCTATTGAGATAAATTAATAATAAAAATATTATTAAATAACTTTAAACTAATGCGAATGGAACAAATGGCAATATGATATAACTGAACTACTTAAATAATAATAAATATACAAAAACTATATTTTTTATGAAAAAATTGTGTCCAATATTTTCATTAAATATGCGTATTTATTACCTATTATTATTGGTTGATTCGTGTTGTATACTCCATAAAATATGTTTTAAAAATATTTTCAAATAATAGAAATGGTTACTTTAAATATCGGTTGATACATAATTTGCAATATAATATTAGTAGCCAATTTTTAAAATTATTACCAATTCTAAGCCAGCAAATTCATTTTATTTACTGTTTTTTCTATACCACATTCGTATAATAATATAAATATATTTTTAAAATCCAGTGGTGCTCATCTTCTTCAAATGAATATATATCATTTTCATTAAAAAAAACTCATTAAAAAAGCTTTTAACCGCTTTATATATTCATTGTATTTCATTGAATTTTAACATATACAAAAATATTAAAATAAAATGTAAATTTTTGATGACTATTTAATTTGATTTTTTACTTGTTGAAAAGTATCGCAAACAGCAATTTAGATAATCTGGTTAACAAAAGTTTACAGATATAATCCTTTATTTTGATTATTTCATTGATTGCCTTAATGAAGTAGCATATTAAAAGAAAAAAAATTACAAGAGATAAAAGTAATCAGATTTTTTTTTTTGAATATCATTGATGTATAGTTACTCTTCGCGATGCGTGAACTGTAATCTTATACAAAAATGAAATAATACCGAGAAGACTAAGCTAATATTGCTTTATGAAATGACAGTGGGCGATCCAAACGATAGTAAATATGTTCTATTTCAAATTACGATCAAATCCCTCTCCTCTTTTTATAGTACGATCAGTTGTGTTATTACGGGCCAGCGTATAATTTTAACGGGTAAATTGCAATAATTACGTGTTTGACCAGCAATCGGCCAGGTATTTTGAGTCCAATTGTTACTTTAATAGCATTATCAATATTGTTTGCGGAAACGAGGTAAGGAAACAACTCGTTGTTGATTTGATGTCTGTTCCGTTTGTTGGAAGAGATTCATTTTCTGCTATATACGAGTATATACTGTATTTGTAAAAAATCGAACACCTACGTTATTGTACGAATCTGTTTTAAAAACAATTTTTTATTACAATAAATCAATCTTCACAACTGTTATTTAATTAAACCAATTGATACATTTGGGGAAACATAAATAAACAAAACATAATTTCTTCTATGTTCGCCATACTTTGTGTTGTAGATGCAAAGATATTAGTATTGTATAAATTTGGTGCAAGTAGTTGAGTTCGTGTATTTAGGTAGTATGTTTACAAGAGATGGGCGAGTGGAGAGGGATATTGAAAGAAGGGTTGGGGCAGGCAACAAAGTGAATGGTGCACTTAAAGTTGTCATCGCAAACAAAAACCTATCAAAAAAGCTAGAATGGCAGTGCACAATGGTGTTCTTCTACCGACCCTTATGTATGGAAGCGAAGCATGGAACTGGCAAAAGAAGGATGAAAGTAGAATAAATGCAGTAGAAATGAGACCTCTAAGACGAATGTGTGGCAAATCTGTTTATGATAGAGTGACAAATGCAAGTATAAGAAGTGAATGTGGTGCGAATGAAAGTGTTATGAACAAAATAAGGAAAGGGTCAATAAGATGGTTTGGACACATGGAAAGAATGAGTGAAGACAGAATGGTAAAGAAGGTATATGTAAACGGCGTGAACGGAGCTAGAAATAGAGGAAGGCCGAGAAAAACGTGGCACGATCAAATCAATCAAATATTGAATGTCGGTCACGTGAGGAGTCGGAAAAATCGACGTGCGTGCATGACAAGATGTATGAATGTGGAGGAAGCGAGAGACGTATGTCAGGACAGAACAGTGTGGCGTTCCATTCTTTCTGCCTACCCCTCCGGGGAGACGGCGTGATGGTAAGTTAGTTAGTTTTTTTTATTTTTAAATCGTATTTTTCTTCTTCTTCTGCTTTATTAAGGACTGTGTCCTGTTATTTCTCGGAGCCTGTTTCTGGGATACAGATGTCCAACTGTCTCGCCATCTTTTAGGTGATCTTCCTGCGATTTCCTGTTGGTACTTTATTTGCGGCTATATTTATCACTCTTTCAGAACATGCTCTTTCCACATGATCTCTCCAGTAGCGTCTTCTCAGTCTTCCACATCGCATGACATCTTCTACATTGCAGATATTTCTTATTTCAGAATTTCTTACTTTATCTCGGAGTGTCGTTCCCGCAACGGATCGGGTATCTTCATTTCTGTGGTTCTTAGGATATATACCTGTATTTAGTTATTTATATACCTGTATTTAGTTTTAATAAAAACATCTGCTTTCGTTATATTTTATGAGAACGACATGTAATCAATTGTCACATTTGATAATACCTTAGCATAGCGGAATATGTCTCGTCTATAAAATTCAAATACATTTTTTAGAAAACAGACTTTTCC
Organism: Lepidostoma basale; assembly: GCA_022606425.2. NCBI lineage: Eukaryota > Metazoa > Arthropoda > Insecta > Trichoptera > Lepidostomatidae > Lepidostoma > Lepidostoma basale. The sequence goes on from JAHDVF020000657.1 coordinate 1,100,502, forward strand.
AATTTTTTTTTTAAATATGGAGTTTTCTATCATTGTTAAAGAAAAAAATGTATTCATAAAGTATACAAATATTTTTGTATGGAACACTTAATTTATGGTATGTTGTTTTTAAAAATAATTTAAATACTCATTTAATTTGCTTAAACACCACATACCCAGTTTGTGTATGGCCACGATGAAGCTTGTTATAGAGTGAAACCGGTTGGCGCTACTTACTCAAAATAAAGTGGTTTTATACAAACCGCTTTATTATTTTTTTAAATATGTCAAACCACGGAATTGGTTTCTTACCAAAGTTAAAAAAACACAAATTATCAGTTTGTTATGTAACACTAATAAAGCTCCGGTGGGAGCGAAACCAGGTGGTTCCAAAAACTGCTTAATTTGAATTTAAACGAATTTTATAATTGTTTTAAATTTATTTTTAATAAACTTAATGACTGAATAATGTTCCAGTAAAATAAAGAATATAAAATTTAAATAAATTTACTTAAGAATTTTCTAACCTTTTGTTATTAATTGAAAACATAAAATTCTAATTAACATATGTTTTTCAATGTTTATAGTTTTTTTCTTAATAAATGCTTTCGAAGATTAAACGAAATTTTTGATAGTTTAATATGTTATTAATTTCCAAAGTTATCGATGATTTTAATATTTTACACCAAATATGATTCCTTTAAATTTCAAAATGCATGTTTATTATATATTTGACAATATGAAAGCTAGTTTGGACAAATAGCAAAATCGAAATAAATAAAAAAAGATAAAAAATAAACTTTACGTTAATTCTGATAACCAAAAGAGTATGGCCAAAATATGATAATCTGCTACTATATTCTATTCTGAAATATGTATCTAGATAATACAAAATGTATACAAAATGTTTGTCAACATTTAGAATTTGTTTGATATATTCCATTTTTCGTGTATTCATATCGCCTTAGAGATCCTTTTTATTTTGTTCATAGAGCTTTCATTCGGCCCGCGTTATCCTTTTATGGTACATTGACGTTTGATGCTCTTTATTACATTCTGTATATTTATTACACATTCGACTAAAGGTTCTCATTTGTATCTCATTAATACACTTGTACAAACATCTCTTTAGATCAAGATAAATAGCATATATTATTATATTATGTATATTAAAAACAACGCACTACGTTAATTTAATAATAAAAAAAACAAATAAGATATATCTACAATACTTACTTTTTTGAATTTGTAAATATTCTTATTGAAAAGATCATTCGTTTAACAGTGATAACGGCGTTGAAATTTTACACAATAATAATAAAAATATAAATAAAAAGAACCTTGAAATTTTAGAAATAAAAAACTAACTAACTAACTAACCATCGCACCGTCTCCCCGAAGGGGTAGGCAGAAAGAATGGACTGCCACACCTTTCTTTCCTGACATATTTCTCTCGCTTCCTCAACATTCATACATCGTGTCATGCAAAATACGATTTGTTCCCTCTGTCCCATAATTCTTACAAAATCACTAGCAATTGGCAATACCCCTAGACTTGATTCCACTCCCCCCCCCCCTTTTTCGTTTATCGTTTAGTATATTAGTAACGACGTTGTCTCATTTTATTGTTAAAATTTCCTACTCTGAGGAAGGGCATCTGCGTCCCGTAAGATGTTTGTGAGAAGTGCAAAAAATTGTTACAATACAATGTTTACAAAAAATTATTAATACATGATTGTGTACACATTGGTGATACAGCTTTAGCAGAATAGTATAGAATGTTTCCTTGTTTCAGTCGATGATGGAATTATCGATGTTTTGTTTCCCGCTTATACAATTAATAAGGACCATCATTGTACTAATTCTTCTATGGACCGCCGCCCGCGATACGGAACGGCGAAATGTTTCAAGTGCAATCCTAAAGAGCTTTGCCGCATAATCAATTATATTGTACGGAGCTCTCATTTATTAATCAAGCTCCGGAGGTAACTTCGTAACTTTGTAATAACTCTTAAATATTCAACCGAAGCTTTCGGTGTTTCAAACTTTCGAACGTGGAATTCAACGTTAAAATTTTCAATTAAATACATATTATTGTGTGTTAATATATACGAGTATATGTGAATAGACGGTGTTTGCAACTGATTTCACTAACGTTAATTATTATATTTACATGTAGATTTAGTATGTTTATTTAGTTTTTATACTCTCTTGATGAACCATGGGTCCAACCGAAACTAGATTGCATTAATTATAATAACCATCAGGGTTAAAGATTACAAAGATGTGCTTTAACCGTCGCGTTGCCATGTGGTCAATTGAGTTTCCACGGCCAATTAAAAGTTGATTTTCTTAAAACCTATGGACCCTAATATTATAAAAAAAATTGATATCCTTCATTAAAGTGTTCTCAATATTTCGTAATAAAAAAAAAGCAAAAAATTACTTCCTTCATCCCAAAAAAAAATATTTTCTAAGACTGCCCTCACCTTCATTCGTGTTAAGGTAGAATTTGTTTTGCTAATATTTACAACTTTATCAAAAGTGACAAATACTTACTCGCTGTTTTGAACGTATTATAAATTATATGTTTGGCCTTTTCAATAGGTACGCAATAATACCGTCTGTGGAAGGAAACGCAGCACGCAACTTAATAATATCAGAACTGTGAAAATATTAACACTTTACCAAAAGGGACAAATATTAATACGTACTCGTTGTCTTGAACGTACTATGCATTTTGCCTAGGTGCCTTTATCATACGTAAAATCTCGTAAAGTCTCGCCCCGCCGGCCGCAAGACAAGTTTATACTTGGTGTCCAGTTGCTCGTATGCTGTGACGCATTCCATATCAGAAATCGCATGGTTCCAGAAAAAAATTAATAATGATATGTTTTTCAAATAATCCATGTATGTTATAGATATCGATCTATTCTTAATGAAATTCCATACAAGATGACATAAATTAAATTTCGATTCATCGAGTCATATGCTTGATATTTAGATAAAGTTAGCGGTAAACTGAATTTACCACATGGGAGCGAGCGTTTTGTTTTGAACACGGAACGTTAAGGGTTAAATGTCTAATGTGACTGCTTCGTATGAAAATTTTATTTCCTCCAGTACGGCTGATAAACCAAAAATGTATAAACACATTTCTGTTAGGTACAGATTATTATGTGTTTAAACATATTTTTATAAAGTGTTTGCAACTGATTACACCAATGTTTATTATTAAATGTACACGTAGACTTAGTTTTTTTGTTTGGTTCTTATACTACCCTAAATTGTATTATTATTATTATTGTTATTATTTTATTGAATCCCTCTTAACATCATCACAGCGCGAGCCAAATTGATGTAAAATGTATAGCTATTTTATTGATTCTCGTGACATGTGATAAGTAGCTAATCTATCGCCATTTTATTTCTCCAGTTCCATGCTTTATTCATAAAGGATGGCACAAGAACACCATCTGTACACTTAAAATGGAATTTTTAACGCACTTATTTAATTTAGCTAAAACTAGATGGTTATCTTCGATAGAATACAAATACATCAGTATTCTTAAAATTGATAAATATGATACTTCAAAATTACAAGTATTAACTGTAACATTTTAATTTTGAACACTTTTATGAAATCAGAATTTTTATTATTAACTTTTTGAGTGTAGTGACAGCTGTTTCGCCAACCGATGTTGGCATCATCGGGTGTTACAAACAACTGATGTTTGCAATATCTGATGATGCCAAAATCGGTTGGCGAAACAGCCGTCGCGACACTCAAACAGTGAAAAATAAAAATTGTTATATCATAACAGTGTTATAATTTTTTTCAGTTAAAAATATTTTTTTACGTATTCAATTAATTTAGCTAAAACAAGATATGCAATGTTGTTCCTACGGGCCGTGTACCTCCCGTCAACAAGGCGGCTCTTCTTTGTATTATCGGTTGCCCCCCGCGGCTGCCCTGCTCAATGAGTTACTCTTCTCCTAATAAACCCTCCTCCGCCACACAACTTATCACCCCCCTAAACGTTTCTGTTACCCTGGTACCTGGGACCCATTCCTCGGGAACATTCCATAAATCTCTCCTCTCCTTATGGTCCATCATGTTTACATTCCATTCGTCACCGTTTGGAATACATGGGCATGGAATAGTCATAATAGTTATAACTTAATTAAGTTCTAGTAGTTAAAGAGGCTCTCCAAGAAGAAAACTCCAGGTGTTTATAAATAGGTGCCTTCGCTTAATATTTAAAATATTTTGGTCCCAAATAATGTCAAATTGGTCAATAAGAGAACAAGTCGCTAGACGCAAATGGCTGTAGATCGGTCACACCCAGATTGGCATTGCATTGCTAAGGGCGCACTAGACTGTGGGTGAAAAGAGGAAGCAAGGCAGACCTAGAGCTGGAGTAGAATCCTGCAGGACGAGGTTAAAGCAGCAGGCATCACTTGGGAATCCCAAGTTGGGATGATGTTAGGCATCAGGCATGCGATATAATCGGGTGAAGAAGGTTCCCTTAGGCCTTATGTACCACGGAGGTGTGACAGGACAAGAAGAGAAGAAAGGGGAGTTAAATAGGCTCTATTATTAATAAAATAAGGGCGAAACGGTCGCTGTCGAAATAAAGACATAAGTAAAAGTATTGTAAAACATCGTTTTATTTTATTGTTATCAATTTTTTTTTTTTGTTTTGAGAAAGTTTAAATGGTTGAATGTGAAGATGAATTTATAGAATACAAGAGCTTTTATGCACGCTGTTATCATAAAATATTTCTATATTTCTAGTAGTTCCTGAAAATAAAATGTGAAAGTCCTACTAATTTAAGTTATTGAACGCTAAGGCATTAACATTGTGGAATTCCATAGAAATATACTTAGGAAATTGAAAAACTTTGTTTAATCCACTATTTAATAAAACATATTTAAAAAACACGACATGTTTCGGAGGATACCTCCATCTACAGGTGTAAAAATATAATAAAAACTGAACAAAGAAAGACTTAAATTCGATACAATAATTCAAATATGGTAGCCAAGATTAATTTTTAAATTTAAATTATTGTATCGATTTTTAAATGCGTTTTTTATTGGTATTTCTTTGTTTAGTTTTTATTATATTTTAACACCTGAAGATGAAGGTATTTTTTTATTTAATAGTGGATTTAACAAAGTTTTTCAATTTCTTAAGTATCCTACTAATTTTCTTAGATGTTTTGTAAAACTCTTAAATTCACGTGTCATTATAAAAAATGTATGTACAATGTAGAATCGTAAATCTAGAACTGGCATTAATAAGTTCACAAAATATCGTATGTCTACTATCGATAAGATGGTACTGAAGAGATTTACTGACTGCTCTTAACACAATAGAGCGCACATACCAATCGTCAATCTTGTATAAAAATTAATCAGCCATATTTATTATTGACTCAGCCGTTTAGCTAATGAATTCCTACCAAAGGGTAATTAATTTGTAGCGTCGGTATATTTTGTAAATGTAGTTCTCACATGGGTCCGTGTTCCCCAGCCTTTGATCTAGGCGGCATGGAATACTGCTACGAGATGCTGTTATGAGTGATATTCTTTCAACTATCTACGATAATACTGTAGAGTAACGTATATAATACCTACAGTGTTTAAAAGTACAAAAATGGAAAAATTATAGTATAAATTTAAGTATTCAGTTTTGCCTTAAAATAAAAAATAAATGTTTAGTGAAGATGTAGATGTCTCTTATTCTTCTTCTTCAGCCTGATGTTTACCATCTTCTCCTGGATGCTTTCTCTAGTATTTTCCAATCTGTTCGATCTTGAGTGATCTTCATCCAGATGTCGTAAATGAATGAAGAAAGAATGGTAAAAAAATTATATGTTAATGATGTAAATGGAATCAGAAATAGAGGAAGACCGAGGAAAACGTGGAACGATCAAATTAATCAAATATTGAATGTCGGCCATGTGAGGAGTCAGAGAAATCGACGCGCGTGCATGACACGATGTATGAATGTTGAGAAAGAGAGAGAAATATGTCAGGAAAGAAAAGTGTAGCAGTCCATTCTTTCTGCCTACCCCTTCGGGGAGACGGCGTGATGGTTAGTTAGTTAGTTAGTTTATTTATCTTGGTGAACAACCGTAAATAATAATAATGTGGCCGATATTATAATTATTTATTAATATTTGATTGATTTGATCGTGCCACGTTTTCCTCAAATTCACATTTTTTATTTTTATTTTGATAAATTATAATTAAATATATACAAAACATTTAACTCAATTTTTATAATTATAGTAGTATAAAATGTTGAAGATATGTATTATTAGATATTTAAAAATACAATGTACGATTATATTCCTTGCGATAAAATTAAGAACGTATACGAGTATAAGGTAAGGTAAGGTGTCTTTATTAAAATTAAAAAAGGCTCACTAAGATGATTTGAGTATTTGGAACGAATGGATAAATGAAGAACTGTTAAAAAGATGTATACAAACAATAAATAGAAAAATAATTCAAGTCGAGGAAGGACGATACAAATATGGCGTGAGTATGCACATGAAAAAATCAAACTATTTAATATTGGCGCCAGTAGTCTATATCGTACTTGTATTTGTTGATGTATATTTACATATATTATTTATTTAAAAAAAAGCTTACCCAGTTAATTGGATTGCGTAATTTATTAAATAAGAAAGTGATTTTGATTTATTGAGCCGTCTCAAAATTCAATTCAATATTTTGACAGATCTCCTAAAAAGTGTTCGACAGTGGCTGACGTCATGCATCACAAGCCATTTACATCAATTTACATGCTATTTATTTACGTACTTTATTGGCATTGGTTTAATTTTATCGAAAAATCTTTTTATGTATAATATAATAATATAATATAATACATATACTTAATCAAAGAATTCGTAAAAAAATATCTTAAAATATATATTTTTCATTTTCTTATTGCAAACTGGTCAATCATTTTTTTTACAATTTCTTGTTTTTTAGTATCACGGTAAAACATGAAAAAAATTATTTCTTAATTTAAAAAAAAATAGATTTTTCCCTTTGTTTTCATTCAATGTACTCAAATAATATTTAAGACTTTTCTATTATATTAATAAAAATGCCAGTGTGATACAAGTTTTATTTTATTATACGGGAGGGATATGATTCACTTTGCTAGTATATTAGCAAATGTTTGATATGATAATCTGCTAGCAAAAAGAAACACGTCGCAACACAAACCGACTTCGGTAGTAGAATACATTGACAATAAGTGAAATGAAACAAAATATATATAATATAAAATAAAAATATTTTTGAACATTCACGATAAGCAACAAAATTAACACGTTTCTATTAATATATATGAATGAAAACATCTGTTCATTTTTATTTTTATTTTATGGGAATGACATTTTTCACCTTGGTCTGTCAAACATAGTGCCTTTCGCAAGACGAAACATTTAGAATTCGTATTCTAGAAAACTGACAGGTGTTAGAATACCAATTAGACGACCTAGATTTGGATGGCAGAATGAAATTGGGAGAGATGCAGCGAAATTGTTACGAGTGTCAAGTTAAAGGGTCAAAGCAGAAAACATGAAGAGTTGGAGGCGAGGAATAATGAAGGCTAAAGCTCGGTATGGGCTGTAGGGCTTCTTTCTTATTTATTATCTAGAATGAAATTTTACCAAGAATTTCAAATAACTCACATATTGAAATATCCTGGTAAAATTCCATAGCATGGAATGGCACCAGCTTATATATCTGAACTCTACATCAACGAGAACCAGAATGTCATACAGTCTACATTGCGATCGGTAGACTGACTGTGCCAAAACGTTGTTCTAGCACAAATTTTGGCAACCGAGCCTTCGCGGTAGCCGGCCCTTCAGCCTGGAACAATCTTCCAGAAAACCTCAAGTGCATTGAGAATCAGTCAGAGTATATATAGTTCGAGACTCAAAACGCGCATTTTCAAATTATCCTCTCCTGATAAGATCGACTGAGTCGGGTACAGCCCTCATACTAAATATGTTTATTTTTTTAACAAGTTCATAATTTATATATACGAGTATATACTTATATTTGAGATGAGTAATTCATAATAATGGCGCTCTATAAATTATCCAACAACAACAACAAACCATCATGCCGTTTCCACGCAGGGGTAGGCAGAGAGAATGGACCGCCACACTACTCTATCCTGAGATACCTTTCTAGGATCCTCCACATTCATACAGGGAGTCATAAGCACACGTCGATTCTTCCGGCTTCTGACATGACCAACCTTTAAAATTTGATTAATTTATTCATGCCATGTTTTCTTCGGTCTACTTAGACTCCGTACTCCATTTATATAATTTTTTAATCATTCTTTCTTCACCCATGCGCTCCATATGTCCGAACCAACGCAGCGATCTTTTCATAATTTTGTTCATAATACCTTCTTTCGCTCTACATTCCTTTCTACAATAATATCAGCATTTGATATTCTGTCGTACATCGTTCTACCACACATACGTCTTAGGGACCTCATCTCAACCGCATTTATTCTGTTCTCATCTTTCTTCTGCCAGTTCCATGCTTCGCTTTCATACATAAAGGTGGGACCAGAACTCCATTGTGAAATTATCCAATATATTATAATTATTATTATTATATTGCATTATTTTTTTTACTATATTATATTTTAGTATGAGTTTCAAACCTGCTCCAAATTATATATTTATAATAGTTCATCTTAACAACGTACAATTATTTGTATTGATAAAATTCTAAAAATAGTCTGAGAAATATATTGGATTACTTACGAAGATCCGGGTAATCATTTTTTTATCACATTTTAACGTGTTTCGTGTATTTATGTAAGATTTATACCCGGCTACGTATGCTCCGTTCGATGGTTAAAAAATCTCATATGTGTTCAATAAATTACGGTTGCCAAATGACTTGGAAGTGATAGCCAAGAAGCGCAAGTAAATCAATGTTAGAAAATAATACTGCCCAACTGACAAACGCGATTAGAAGATGGATATTTTTCAATTTATGATTTACGTATTGTATTAGCCGGGACATGATGTACCTTCACTTAACTAATCATGTTTGTTTTAGTTTACTCTGTAAAATTATTTTTTGATTGCAGTGTCCGAAATGAATTATCGATGGTAACACATTACATGGATAGACGTAAATCTTCGCGGACGGAACGGTTGGTTCCCGACCCAAAAGACGTGAATACATCTTTAGCAGAAGAGTAATTTTTCATCATAATCAATTAGTTAAATGCTTGTTAAAAATATAATAATAAAGTCTGTAGGACAAAGTGTAAAATGCAAATAAAAATTAGAATGAAAGCATCATGAACAAAATAATTAAAAAATATTTATAAAACATATTTAATCTAATTTTCATATGAAGCACACGTTTTGTAGTTAAACATTTAAAACTTTTAAATATTAAATAATAAAACACTTTGTATTTTAAAACGGTATGGTTATAATAATTAGGACCTTAGATTAACCAGGACAGTATAATAACTTAACGTGTGTTTTATTAATTTATATATATTAAGTTAACAAATTTAATCGAAAATACAAGCCAAAACGTCTGTTTTTTTAGAAGATTTATTGTAATTTATGTTCACGACATGTTTCGCTTTTCTAATGCCTTAGATGGGCGAAACATGTCATTCATAACTTCTAGAAATCAGACGTTTTTATTTGTATTAATTATTTATAATGGAGTTTTACATAATTTTTCCAGAAACAATAAAACATGTCTAGTATTTTGTTCACTCGTTCTTTAGTTTCGACCGGTTTCGGCAGCTGCCAATCCTGAATATGGCACCGGACTGCCAAAACCGGTTGTAACCAAAGATCAAGTGGAATATGAGTGGATATGTATTATTTTGTTTATTTAAAATGAACTAGTACACGACGAAATATAAAAAAAAGTCTATGAATATAAGAGAAAAAAATAACTTATTATTTCAAATAAAAAACATGAATATTTTTAATAATTAAGAGTTCATTTAGAAGGTTTGAACCCATAGAAAGTATAATATATATGTATGAAGAAATAATGGTAAAAATATGTGCGTTTACTATGTGAATAGAGCGAGTTTTCTTTCTCATTCGATTCTTTTCTACACTCAACGTTACCTATACATTAAATTATTTCAAGTGAACCAGCTGCTAAAAAAATACGGATACATATTAGACTTCTAAAAGGATAAGAACTTTAAGCTTGCACAAAAGTTTAGTTAAACATAAATGAAACGAGTGTGCTTTATAATTTCATTGTTAAATTTGTATATTCATTACACTGTGAGTAACGCAATAGATTCAATATGGTTGCCATTAATAATAAATAATAACATATGGCGACCAATACTTATATTTGGCTTTGAAGTAAGGGCAGACACAATAAGGACCAAACATTTTTTGAGTACTTCCGAGATGAAGACACTGAGAACGATAGCAGGCAAAACACTAAAAGATCACGTGGGGAATACCAGAATTAGAAAGATATATGAGATACACGAAGAAGGGACTGGCACGATGGTGTCCAAAGAATGAACGCCACTAGACTGCCCTATATTGCACTACAAATGGTGAAAGACCTCCTAAAAGATGGAAGGACAACTGGAAGACTACCTTACAGGAGGAGCAACACTCTGGAAAACATACCACATAACAGTTAGGTCTACAACGAGGAAGAAGACGAATAAGTAGATAAACTTAAGGCGTTAACACTGTGAAATTCCATAATGACGAATTTCAATGAATTAAAACATTGTTTTTTTCCACTTTTGAGGTTATTTTTTTCGACATGTTTCGAAGACCTTCATCATCTGGAGAACGATATGAACTATAATAAAATAGTTTATTTGTCTTTTTATTTTTTATATACTTGTATATACCTGTTCAACACCAACTTTAAAAAAATAAAAATTACAAATCAGACATGTTTCGGACAACCAATCCTTCCTCAGTTATAATATAAAGATACATATTTAAAATTGTTTACAAATATGAACAGGTTTGACAGATGTTATAAAGATTTATTTTATAACATCTGGGTTCAGGTAATTAATTTCAAATTTATTTGATTATTTATAATAAACAATTTTATTATATTTTAAATATTTATCTTTATAATATCACTGAGGAAGGACTGGTTGTCCGAAACATGTTTGATATGTAATTTTAATTTAAAAAAAGTTAGTGTTGAATATATAAAGTATATAAAAAAGAAAAAGACAAATAAAACATCTACAATACAACGTATGGCGAACATAGAAGAAATAAAATAGTATATATCGTTTTCCCGGTGATGAACTAATAAAATAAATTCAAAAGTGGAAAAAAACAGTGTTTTAATTCATAAAAATTCGTCAAGAAGAAGTAGTAATAAATCTGTACATGAAACTTTTCGAAATTGTATTCGAGTATGGTAAAACAATTCTGACATTATAATGATTTAAATACAGTACTTGATTTCTAATGCAAACAACATTTAAATATGATGTATGACCAACTCACTTTAGCAATATTTCATGAAGATCCAAATTGCGGTCGGCAGCCAAAAATTAGTACATCGTGTTTTTTACTCTCTCCGTGAAAAGATTTGAATTTTTTTTTTAGTAAATACCGGGTGATTTATATTCGAAATCGGTTGACGCAAGATGGACCGCAGGAAGAAATGTTATTATTTATTCATCGATTCGTTACATTGAACATTAGCAAAAATCAATTAGTGGCGTTGGTTTTTTTTTTTGCTGGCGATATTAATTTTATTTCTCTCTCTAGGCGCCATCTTGGAGAACTGTCAGTCTGTCTGCGCATGGCATGTATTGCAAAATATATTTTTTGAATTCGCTTTTAGAAGACATTCATTTATTTTTAAGAGACTATGCTGAAGGGAAATACGTTTAACTCCTGATTCTAAAGACATTGGTTTGAAACGTGCTACACGATTGAGTTATTAATACTCCTTATAGTAATGTACATATAAAAATATATATTTATATATATTAGGAATAACATAATAACTATGGTGTTCTTGTATCCACTAATTATTAAAAACATATTAAAAAACACGACATATTTCGGAGGATACCTCCATATTCAGGTGTAAAAATATAATCTTATATTTTTACACCTGAAGATGGAGGTATCCTCCGAAATATGTCGTGTTTTTTTAATAGTTAGTGGATTAAACAAAGTTATTTTCAATTTCCTAAGTATAAAACTATATTAATCTTGTGGCTTGAAAGTGTAATATTTTTAGAAAGTGTAATATCAATAAATTGAAACTAACATGTGAAGTTTGGTGTTATGTTAATATATACAACTTCCAAAAATTTGTCAGACATGGTGGTCGTAAGAAAGGTGGAATGGGGAATGTTGTATTACATAAAGCGTGCGCTTAACCCAACCCATGACAGGTCATAAGTCCTGTAAACACCTCGGTCACCATATTCTGTTTCCAATTTGCATCTTCGTCTCAATTGAGATAAAATTAATCCTTGAATTGATAACCTGCAATGGGTAAAATCTAGTATTTGTATACATTCAAAATGTTGTAATATCTTTATTAATAAAATTGAAAAATTAAATAAAGTATAAAAGTAAGTTTTTATCGTATAACTTTCTTACGATCGATTGAATGATTTTTCCATACTATAATACTTATAGAACACAAAATAAGTTTTTTAATTTAATTATAAATAGAATCAAATAATGAACAATATTTTGCGACACAAGTCAAATAAATTTTACGATTGTATAAAAAAAAATTTTTTTGGTTGCAAACTATCGTATTAAATTGTGTATTGATTACACAGTACCGGAACGAACGGATGTTATTTTTACCACACGAAGAGAAAATTTAAAAAAAAATTACCAAATGCGTGAAGTTTTCTTTTTACTAGACAAATTGTTAAAGGTTACTAAAGTGTTATGTTTAAACATAAAACAAAGAATTAGAGAAACAGCTGTTAATTGTTATATGCGGCATCTATAGGGTGATGTTTGAACTACACTATATTATTCAATCACTTTACACGTTGCACAGTTAGCTTTTGTGTTTCACACCAATTGGGATCAAAATCGTTTTTGGATTTTTTGATACCAACTTTGTAATGTCTACAAAAAAAAATCCATTATAATGCTATGATGGCAGTGCACAATAGCGTTCTTGTGCCGACCTGGCATTGTGATGTACAGCCCTTATTATTATTAATATTATTATTATTTTGTTGAATCGCTCTTTACATTATTACAGCGTGAACCAAATCGATGTAAATGGTCGATAAATCGATACACACAACAACAACAAACGATCACACCGTTTCTCTGGAAGAATAGGCAGAGAGAATGGACCGCCACACTACTCTATCCTGACATACCTCTCTAGATTCCACCACATTCATCCACGTCGATTCTTCCGACTTCAAATTTGACCGACCTTTAAAATTGGATTAATTTGGTTATGTCATGTTTTTCTCGGTATTCCTCGATTCCGAAATCCATTCACATCATTAACGTATACTTTCTATACCGCTCTCTTCATATATGCTTTCCATACTTTCAAATCAACGCAGTGATCCTTATATATAAATTTATTTATAATACTTTCATCCGCTCTCATTTCTTCCTTATATCAGGATTTGAAATTCAGTCGTACATAATTTTATAACATATACGTCTAAGGGATATCATCTTTACCGTATTTATTTTTTTCTCATCCTTCTTCTGCCAGGTCCATGCTTCGCTTCTATACATAATTGTTGGAACTAAAACCGATACACTATTTACGATTTCTAGTTTGCAAGGTTTATTAGTTGGATCATTGAAATATGGACGCTCAACCCATTCCACTTTTACGGACCAGACGTGAGAGTATGCAACAGATAACTCGTTAAATCATGATCCGAATCTTACAAATCTCTCGCACAGGATCGGATTTCGATCTAGTAAAAAAAAGGATGGAAAAGTTTGCACATTCTGGGTGTGGGATTATTTTATTAATTTTTTTTACTTTATACATGATTTTTATTTCATTCCATAATTAACAGTATAATAATAATTAAAATAATAATAATAAGAATACTCTAACTTCTTACTCTAACACTCTAACTATTAATAAAATTGAAAAATTAAATAAAGTATAAAAGTAAGTTTTTATCGTATAACTTTCTTACGATCGATTGAATGATTTTTCCATACTATAATACTTATTGAACAACTCTAACTTTATAAGCACCGTTTTTGTGATGTAATCACTTCAAGGGCGCATTAAGAAGTGTTTTAAATCTAAATGTGAACGCTTCATCTGATTGATATTCGCGATCGATTAGAAATTATAATAGAACAAAATATGCAAGTTCTAAATTGGGTATGAAATATGAAAAAAAGGGTTTTCAACTTACGTCTGAAGTCTGTCGGATCATTTATGCATCTGAGGTGTGAAGGAAGATTGTTCCAAGCTGATGGACTGGCTACTGCAAGCGCTTGATCCCCGAAATTTGTACTAGGGCAACGCTCTGGCCCAACTAACTAACTAACTAACTAACTAACCATCACGCCGTCTCTCCGAAAGGGTAGGCAGAAAGAATGGACTGACACACTTTAACCGATGCGGCATTCCATCCTTCTCTTTTCGCCCCGCGGGAGACGCGGTGTAATGGGTTGCGAACCTCATCGTCACCAATAGGCATCTCTCGCGCACAGTTCGATCGTTTTGGCTCAACTAATCTTCCTATTGCCAAGGAGCACATTTTATATTTATTATTAATGTCGTTTATTAAAAATTATGGGTAGAAATTCATTGTTAATGGACGAACGATCAATAAAATATACAAACATATTTTTATTACAGAAATTTAGTTTAATATTTTCTTATAAAACTACTTTTCTCTCTAAGTGGCGTCTACTCTTCGAAGGTTTGGCGATCATCAAGGGTATTTCCACCTTGTTGACTGTGACCCTGAACAGCGATGTGGTGCTACTTCTGAACCATTGTCTTAAATTGTGCTGCCAAGAGATTCTTCTCCGACCTGGTCCTCTTCTTCTTGGTATTTTTCTCTGAATTAATAAAAATAATGTGTATGTATAATAAAGTGCGAAAAAACTATATATGTATTTTAAATATTTTTACGTTCAGTTTTAATTTAAAATGCGATATGTAAATAAAGGGAACACCTAATTTTTGAGTCACTTACATAGCAAAGTGGCAATATAAAATGAGAGCGTTCAAAGTGAAATATTGTCTATACGACTTGTGCGTATTTTTTTCGGACAGTTTTCAAGTGTTATTTTATATATGTTGACGTTTTACATATCTTCCTCGGAAACTGACCGATATCCTTGTGACTAACCATGTTGAAGGACAAAGATCTCGATATAATCAAGTGAATCGACGGATACGCAGAATCCATGGTTCCAATTTGGAAGTTATGATATTTTATAGCGTACTGCAGAAACAATCAACAACTGTGCGGATGCCAGAAAATTTTGCATAATTTATTATTTATTTTATTATTATGTAGTTTATTTACTTACGTTTATTTTCCTTTTGCTATTTACTATAATATATAATTATTAACTTTATAGTATAATCGTGTTTAATTTTATATCGAATAAAAATGATTTCTATTATTTCATTTTATTATTCCATGAAAAAGTATTGATTACCAACATAATCAGTTTTTCATTGTTAGTAAAATGAATTAAACAATTCATAGAATGATTTTTCGAATTTTTAATCTTGTTTTGATTGTTTTATGTAACAAATTATGTTTTAAAAGCAACATTTATAAAAATCGGTGCGAAGTTGTCAAATAATGGTTTTGATTTGTAAAAATATAATATTAAAGGTTAGGATATAAAATTATCCAGTTCGGGCCTTACAAAAAATAGAGTTAATTAATACCTTTAGTACGATACTTACACTCGCCTGGCGCTATAGAGTTTTCATCAAGACTGGTATACATTACTAGAGGTATAATTATTATTGTTTTTGCAAATGTGTAGTGTAAGGAAGGGCATGTCAGGTAACTATCTCGGCTTTAGAGGTGTCCCTCGCAGTCCGTGCGAAACGGTCTTAAATATTTTTTTCTAACCTGAATCCCCATGTATATTTTAACAGCAATTTGATTAAAGTAAATATTTTTTTATCTTTATTATCACAGGACTGTTTCTCATTTTACTGTTTCTCATCGGGAGGTACGGAAGCATATGAAGCCAGTCCAGGTGTTTATAAATAGGTGCCTTCGCTCAATATTCAAGATCTATTGGCCCCAAACAGTGTCAAATGCCGTTCTCTGGACCATGGCAGGCAAAAAACCAATTAGAAAAAAAGTCGCTAAACGCAAATGGCAGTGGATAGGTCACACTCTGAGACGGAACCCAGCCTGTATCGCTCAGGGCGCACTAGACAGCCAGACCTATAGCCACCTGGAGAAGAGCCCTGCAGGATGAGGTTGAGGCAGCAGGCCTCAAATTAACAATGGTTATGAAGTATTAAAGTGTTTATTTTTTCATAATGTGCATTCTCGGTTAATTGTATAATAAATAAATATTTTCTCACGTTTAATTAATTTAATATTCATAATAATTTGTAAATATATTTTCGCATACATTTAAACATGCATAAATAAATCTCTCTTTCTAATAACTTGTAAATATATTTTCGCATACATTTAAACATGCATAAATAAATCTCTCTTTCGCCTTTACAAATATTTGGGTAAAGTTATCGAATATTATAAATAATAAAGAGTTTATTTATTTAAAAAAATGTATTTATGATGAAACGTTTTATTAATCTGATTAAAAGCTAAGGCATTAACACTGTTAACAAATTAATTTTTTATTGATTTCTATATAAATTATGTCTTTTTAACTGTATTTTTATATTAATATTATGTACGCGTATTATTATTGTTAAATATTATTTATTTGTTCTTACTGATAACAAATTATTATTAGTGCGTATAACAATTAGCCCAGGTTAATTTTAAAATTTAAATTATTGAATCGAATTTTTAATGCGTTTTTTATTCTAGTCTTCTTTGTTTACACATGAAAATGGAATATAAACAAAGCTATTTTTAATTTCCTAAGTGTATTACAATTTTTTATATATTTTAAACAAAACATTCTAAATATTACTCTTTCCTACAATTTTTTAACAAGGTTCACAATTCAAAAAAATAATCTGGATCTTACAGGCACAAGCCAACATTCACTGGAGCAAAACCAAGGGCTCTGCCCATAACCACTAACTATGATTAATTTTTTTTTTTTTAATGTACACAAATACTGAATTTTTCCCATTGCGGGTTAATCATTCAACGATTAATTGTATCTCAATAGAGACGAAGATGTAAATTGTTTTTTGGAAATGATAATTGCGTAAGCCTTTCACATTGCATTAATAAAGATTTTCTGTTTAATGCTTACATCTAATGTTAATAGATGGCGCTAGTGTAGATTGACCTAAAAATGTGAAGTGTTCATAACATAGTAGCATATGTACATTTTCCAAAAAAATGTCAGACGTGGTGGTAGTAAGAAGGGCGAAATGGGTTGTTAAACATAAAGCGATCGCTTAACCCAACCAATGACAGGTCATAAGTCCTGTAAACGCCTCGACTACCATATTCTGTTTCCAAAAAACAATTTACATCTTCGTCTTTATTGAGATACAATTAATCCTTAAATATGATTAATTTATTTTATAGTAGTTCCTACCTGTTTCTTTTTTGTAATATGATATTTATTTTTATCAGAATTTTTTTTTCTTCTAAATAATCAATTTAAAGTCATTTAAACCAAAAATCCATACCAGGTTTGAAAATATATATGAATATCCAGAAAAAATATATCTCTAGATAACTTCATAGGCCAACTGATCCAACAGGTGAAATGGATTATTGTAGAATAATGATTTGTATTATAATCTAACGTTCTCTAATAGTAGCCGTTTTTTTTATATTAAAGCATACACTAAATTCAATATTATAATGTTTGCAAACCGGCAATTAAGCTTTTGTGGAACATCCCTATTTCGTACTGCGTATGAAATGCTATAAATTTGTACGTGAAATGCTTTCAGTAATTACATGATTATCCACTTGTATTATTAGGGTATACTTACATTAATATAATGAGAGTTATATTAATGCTGATTTTACACTATATTTACTACAAATATGGGAATAATATTTTTATCGTGAATTTCAACACGTTTCTTTTGAAACATTCGGATTCGTTTATTATTTAAATTATATTATATTTACGTGTAGAGGTAATTGTTTCATTCGTAACTTTCTATATATTTTAATTATAAAATATAGATTTTTTTACTTTCATGGTTTGTTTTAATTTATTGATTTAATTATATTCGATATAAACATTTTTCCACGTGTGGAGGCAAGATAGAGGCCTCTACATGTGAATGACTGAAGTTATATAGGCACTAAGTACATATTTTTTTTACAAAAAAATCTAATTATGCGATTTCATTCTATATGACATATAGAACTAAATTGCATAATTAGTTTTTTCAATACATATTTTTGTACCTAGTGCATATTTTACTTCAAACATGCGTATAGTATTACTATGTAGTATCGGGCGCCACTGAATAAGACACAAAGTTGACCAAACCTTTCACTACAATGGTAGAAAAATAGGATATATAAGGTCCATTTAAGGACTATCTCTGAATAATTAGTTATTAGATTTATTTGTCATGTTCAAAGATTCTAAAATCAAATATTTAGTGATTATAAACAGAACAATGAGAAATTAATAATATGTTATTAAATGGAAAACAATTTTACGGCATTGTGAAATTTTATTTAGATGAAAAACATAGATATTTAAAATCGAGGAAAACTTACAAACGAAAGTTTTTTTTAATACAAAGAAGGAGCGACATTTTACGCCCAATATAGCATAAATAAACATGATTATTTTAATGTTTTGATATTGACTTAGCAAGGCAAAACTTTTCACTTCCTAATAACATTCAATCTTTCCAAAAATATACGTTATTCTGATCATTATATTAATATAAAAATAAGGAGCATATTTTAATATTTAAGCAATGGTAAAAGATACTTTAATTTTATAAATATTATATATATCATGATAATAATAAACTTTTAATTTGTTTTAACACCACATTATTTTTAACCACCAACCGGTTTTGCTTCCGCCGGAGCTTCGTCGGGGTTACAAAAGACACATTAAAAGTGTATTAATATTATATTTAATAATGCCACACCACAAACGAAGTACTTCATACAAAAGTCAATAATTTTAGTTGCTGGAAACACACTCGTTTATATTCCAAAATCACGAGTTAGTTTTTTTTTTCTTACTAACGATATAGACTTAAACAGTATTGTTATTAAAATCGAGAATAAAACAAAGGATTGTAATGATTTAGATGACTAATGAACAAAACGGGTAAAACCCTTCCAATCCATATCCTAGAAGATGTCTTGTTCCTTGACGTAGATACTTACGTAGGAATGATTCATTTCCATACCGCGAAATTCACAAAGTTTTATTAATCTTTTTACTATTGACATGTTTCATATATCTTGGGAATGTTTATTGTTATTATTAGATGTCAGCAGCTCTAGTAACAGTGAATATAACAATAAAAATAAATAAAAATTGTAACAGTAATAACATTGTTTCTTGTGAAATAATTTTTCAGATTAACTTAACATGCTAATTATAAATATTATATAAAACGCTGTTTATAATATCACAACTTTTTTAAATATGTATTTTTCGTGACGGCTATTTCGTTAACCGATGTTGACATCATCAGGTATTACAATAATTTCGTTAAAAAAATCATTATTGTGATAGTAGTCATAGTTAAAATTAAGTATGTGAAATCTGCTGACAATTTTACAAACAAACATAACAATAGTGAGGAAAAAAGTGATTAGAAAGGACAATTATACAGAATAAAAATTTAAAAGTATTGTCACAGTTAATAATAATTAGCTTAAGGAACATTTTTTTGCCCTATAAATAGTAATTAACCGTTCTTTTACTTAACTGTAATTAGGTACCTTAGTCAACTCCAGCAAGAACTTTTAAATGTTATCGAAGTAATTATTCAAGTAACATTAAAACAAATACACATAAAAGTTCGAGAAATTACGAAAATTAATTTTAATAATTGGAAAAAATTGGCAATACATTCTAAGGCATGATGAAAAGTTTAATTGTCAAACATTTGAGAATGCCTTATTCCCATAAAAATATAATATTACTTCTAGAAAACTGACGTTTTCATTCGCATTAATATATTATCGTTCTCTTTTTTGTTGACATCCGGATTTTTGCTTATTTTTATTACGATATGCTATATTTTCTTGAAAGTAACAAAGTAAAAAGCACCAGTATGTCGATGCCAGCGAGCCTGGCGAAACCGGTCGCTGTCGAAATAAAGACAAAAGTGATGAAAAAAATATATTTTTATTTAATTATTATTTAAAATGAACTTCCATAGTGAGATTTCAGTAAAATCATTTGATTAAATTAAAAATATTTTATTTTGTATTGTATAATTACTATGTTGTTTTTGATATCACTCGTAGACATACAATCTCGAAAAACCGCTCATTTTTTTATATAGCTAAGTAGAGTAAGAGCGGTTGTACGATATAATAATGTAATGAATAGGAATAATTAGTTTTTTTAAGCAACAATTATTTGCAGCTGTGTGATCAGCGCCGCTCCGTGAGCAACTCCGGTCCCCGTACCTTAGAAAATAACAGACCTAAAATTATATTCTCACAGATTTTCTAAGCATGGTGAAATGCCCAGCTGGCCGGTAATTGGCAAAGATTATTGACTACATTATACAATATGTGCTGATGTATGTTATTACCATACTATCATATTCATTTTACGTAGAAGATCCTCCACGAAAGTTCTACGAGTAATATTTGTTACTTTATTACCACTTGTACGAGTTATAGATTTAAGAGAGAACAGATGCTTTGATACGTGATTATCTAAACTGATTTCTTTTTAACATTTGAATTGAAAAAATGATATGACTAACAACGGGAAATCTGGATTTATAGCATAATCCAAAACTTAATTATCTGAAATAATTTCTGGCGAACTAGAAAAATCGCGTCATTCATAAAATGAAAGTGTGATTTATGTTATCAAAATAAAAATATACATCATTATTAAAAAATATGTATATATTTTAGTTAAATTCCAGTAAGATTTATGACTAGAAGCTTGCTGGTATTTTTCAGAAGATGAAGCCATTTACCTGGGTGGAACTTAACTAGATAAATATCTAAAAATAAATAAATTATTTTCTTTATTTAAAAATATACTGCGGTCATATAATGCGTGGGGAAAAGAACCACCTTCTCCGACTGATATTGGAGGGGAAAATTGAGCGATGCCAAGGGCCTGGTAGGAGTCAGATGTCCTGGCTGCGAAACGTGAGGGAGTGGACCGGCATCCGAAGGAGTGTGGAGGAGCTGTTCCAAGCGGCGCAGGACGCAGGTTCGCAGATGTGTTCGCCAACATCGGGGGGACCCGACAGGGTACATGAAGAAGAAGAAGATTTGAAAATAACATTTGCCAAGAAATTTAAAAAACGACATAATTTATTTAAGTGAATTTTCAAATAATTTTGGATATCGTATTTATTTCTGAAAGTTTGTGTACATTTGCTATTAGTTAATCTGGCAATTATATTGTTTATTCAACTAAACACTCTTGAATTCATTTTCAAAATAATATAGTTTTGTGAGTTATATATACACCATCTAGTTTTCTCATACATTTGTGATCCATGCCTTTACCTAGATACAAGAAACACGTAAATAAAAAACCTTGAATTAGCAGTAATTTGATGGACTAATTTCCTAAGTATGAAGTACGAGACTGCATTTAAAAGAGAGTTTGTAATACTTGGGAAGGTGCTTGGGTTTCTTAAGTCCCGTTTTTATGTAAGGCTAATGCAGGTATTTACGTTTTATGTACCTGCATACTTTATATCATTAAAATTCATGTGCTTATAGCTAACACGCAAATTAGAGCAAAGGTTAAAAAGCGCGGTACTTAATGAAGCCGTACGGGCGTAATTATTTATTTTATATTTTAATATGAAATACATTCCTGCATGTAAACGTGTTATACGAATTCTCAACTTTTTCTAAAGTATTAAAACTAAAAAAATAAGATATACCGGATTTAAAAAATAGAAGAAATATTTGAATATTTTTTTAATAACAATTTATTTCAACACTTGTTTAGAAATTTAAACGGTTACAATTTCAAAATTGAAAATTATTCAAATATGCTTCCACAATGCAAATATAATAAGGCGAGTATAGAAGACAGAAAAAAGAATTAAAACATGTATCATTTATTTCTTTTTTCTTATTTATAAACTTTAATAAATATATTTTGTACGAAAGCAATTTAACACTGATTTAAATATATTGCTCGTCTTCTTGATAAATACAGCTGATTTATTTATTTTGATAAAATAGGTAATATATGTAAAATAAAATAAAATATTAATTCATTTTTTATAATTGTGAAAGAAAAAATATAACACAATTTAATTCGTATAACATTTAAAAACATATTATATAATAATAAAAACCTTTTTATATAAACTTGCAAAGTAATTCAAATCTTATTCAGACAATACTACCAATTCAAGTCATGACGTAATAAACAGTAAAATAACGGAAACAAACTTCCAGATGATTTAAATCCGTCCGTACTTCAACTTCCGCTCTACACAGTGTTGCCAACCCTTCGTTTCTGGGGCCAGGGGTGCCAACTCCGAAGGGAGTGCCGCGGGTGGGGGTGGCCCACCCCGTATTGATTACCGCTGAAGAGCCGCAGGCCGTTGCGTCTGCGCAATCCTGCGCACTGGCCTTATGTACAGCCAGACAAAACAATTTCTGCGTCAACTAATTTCAATATTATTAAAATATTACTATAAAATTAAATGCAATGCCTATATTTTGGTTCTGTTTTATTAAACATAAAGAAAAATCCAGAAAGCGTATTCAATGAAAAGTATGGTGTAATAAAATTATCGCAATGAGTGACACAATTTTCTATATAAGAAACAATTTAGTTTTTGAAATTAAAATAATTATGTTTCGTTTTTTTATATATTTAATATACAACACTCTTACTAACTAACTAACCAACACGCCGTCTCCCCGAAGGGGTGGGCAGAAATAATGGACTTGCCATACTTTTATTTCCTGACATATTTCTTTCGCTTCCTCAACATTCACATATCGTGTCATGCACGCGCGTCGATTACAACACTCACAACACTCACTTTATTAATAAAAAAAATATATATATATATAAATCAAACATGTTTCAGACTCACAAGCCCTTTGTCAGTTGTCACAAACAGTGATATTATAATATAATATCACTGATGAAGGGCTTGTGTGTCCGAAACATGTTTGGTATTCGATTTTTAATTTTAACTAATTAACTAACTAACCATCACGCCATTTCCCCGGAGGGGTAGGCAGAGAGGATGCATCGCCACACTGGCCTGTCCTGGCACAACTCTCGGGCTTCCTCCACATTCATACATCGCACCATGCACGCACGTCGATTATTCCGACTTCGAATGAGGCCGCCTTTTAGTAATTGGTTAATTTGGTCATGCCGTGTTTTCCTCGGTCGTCCTCGGCTTCTTTTCCCACTCACACTGCTTATGTACAACTTTTTAACCATTCTACTCTCATCCATTCGTTCCATATGTCCGAACCATCTCAGGGATCCTTTTTTAATTTATTCATGATGCAGTCATCTGTCTAACATTTCTTTCTTATTTCATCGTTCGGTATTCTATCATACAACGATTTCCCGCACATTCTTCTTAGTGATCTCATTTCTACGGCGTTTATCCTGCTTTCATCCTTCTTTTGCCAGCTCCAAGCTTCACTTTCATACATGAGGGTTGGCACTAGAACTCCATTGTGTACTGCCATCTTCTTCTTACTGAATTCTTACTGAATTCTTCAGCCTCCGGGCGTATTTTGGAGTAGCTCCTACATTTTTCCTAATATCTCGGGTTTCTTTAGACCGATTGATCTATAATTCAGCCCATCTCTCACTTAGTATAACCCGGTACTGATTGTATATATGAATTAGTGATTAAGTGCATAAAATAGTGTTTTTATAACAAATAACTGCATCGCTATTCTGCATTAAAATCAGTTTCGTCATACAAACGTGCAACGTGCTAGGCACCGAACCCAAACACGTGTTATTTTTTTGTGCAAACTGCGTCGAGTGCAAATTTATTATTCCCATATATCTATCGACCCAACTTAAACTCTGTATTTCTAAAGAAGATTCTGCGTTTAAATCAAGTGTATACAGTTTTATATTTTTTACAAAATTTGTGCATTCTTTGTGCGCGATTTCTTTTAACACGTGAAGGCTGTAAATCGAGTGACCTGTCTGCCATGGATGTGCCAACATCTGACAACCTCCTGCAGCAAATTCACGAGCTGCATACCAAACTTGACAAGCTTACAACGTTTGTCGAAACGTTAAAAGTGTGCGACTGTCACTGCCCTTCTGCCACGGCCCCTCTGACTACGGCAGGCCCGGTGCTACCGAGGACTGCTGACGATTCTCGAGCGGGCCCTTCGGCTCCTAACGCTGCGGCTGGCGTGAGCAATGGACTGCGAACTCTATCCCGTCCGGCTACGCGGACCTCAACACGTGCCGCTGTACGCGCGGCAGCACATACAGGGGAGGGTGGAACACCGTCGCCGCAAACTGCTACACCACCTACTACGTATGCTGCACAGGCATCACGGGTGGCTCAGGGGAATGCTGCGATTAAAGGGAAACGCCCTATATCCGGAGTGTCAGTTGCGAAAAAATCTGCGAACGCGACAACCGACGTCCGTGATTCCCGTAAAGAGCTCGCTCCGTCAGTACCCCTTAAGCCATTAAATGTCGCTGTGGGGACAACCTCTGCGCCGCTAGTCGTCGACGGGCAGGCGGCCGGTAATGGTGGCCCGTGGAGTGTCGTGTCAAGGAGACGGCCTGCCACAGTCCGAGGTTCTCGGAGGGTTGACAATTCCCCCCCCTTCCCATCCTCTTCCTCTACCTGTAGGCTTAAATACTATCATTTTCTTCCCTTCCACCCCGAAACCTCGGCTGATGAAATGTCCGCATATCTGAACAGTTTGTGTGAGGCATCATATACGGTGCATAAGATTAAGCCCAAGGAAGGAAGTTCCTATGCATCGTTTAAAGTCGGAATACCGAGTTCGGTTATCTCGGAGGTTCTAGAGCCTAAGCACTGGCCTCGCCGTTCCTTCATCAAGGAGTGGCAGACCGCTGTTTCGGCTCCGCGACTTCCGAGAGCCAGCTGACTCGGTTCGCCAAATCACGTATCCTTCCTGTATCAGAATGTTCGTGGATTGAGAACGAAATGCGCGAAATTTTTCTCCAATGTTTCGGTGAGTGATGCTAACGTAATCGCTCTCACCGAGACTTGGCTGAATTCGAGCGTCATCTCCTCGGAGCTTTTTGATACAGAGAACTACTATGTGTTTCGTAGAGATCGGGAAAACAGTGGCAGCCGCACTCGCGGTGGCGGTTGCTTATTGGCGATTGAGAGGAGGGATGCGCTGAGGGCTGAGCGTGTCTCAAATCTTGAATCAATCAATGAGGACCTATGGGTAAAACTGACTGGACTTAGAAATATAATTTTTATTTGTGTAACATACATTCCTCCGGGGTCTAATTGGGTAGTCTATAAACATTTCTTTGATGCGATGCATACAAATTTCAATCTGGTCGGAGGTAAAAATGTCATCGTGATGGGCGACTTTAACCTACACTCCGCTCATGGGATCGACAATGTCCAGCAAGACTTGGAGTACCTATGCGCGGTCTTTGGGCTTGCGCAGCACAATGGCATTTTGAATTCTGATTTCAGAACCTTGGACTTGATTTTGAGCAATATCAAATTGCAAGTTTCTAGATCAGTGTCTCCATTAGTACCTGAGGATAATTATCATCCCGCATTGGAGTTTGAGTGCTCTGGTAAAAATAATCCTAATATAACCAGAGTACCGCGGCATGATGAAATCTTCAGGGGATGGAACTTCAGTCGGGGTGATTTTCTGAAGCTATACCAGCTGATGACTCAACTTGACTGGAGGGACCTGTACAACTTGTCCTCCGTAAATGATGCCTTACAATATTTTTATAGTGTGATTTACAGTTTATTTGATATGTGCTTTCCCAGAAAACGCGTGAGCAATGGTGGACGGAGATATCCGAGGTGGTTTTCTAGGGAAATCATCGCGGAAATTAAGATCAAACATGCACATCATGTGAAGTGGAAGGCCACTGGCTCTCGGGATGAGTATGAACTTTTCAGTAAGCACCGCTCGGTGGTGAGACGGAATGTTCGGTCAGCCTTTCGAGCATATGTAAGCACCATTGAGGGCGATCTTATGAATGACCCCGGGACTTTCTGGAACTACATAAAAAGCCTACGTAAAGACGGTGGCATCCTAAATACCATGATGCATGGGGATAGAGAGGTTGAGGGCGCAAACATAGCGAACGCATTCGCTAAGCACTTTCAATCTGTCTATAGCAATATTCCCCCGCGGCTTAATTTAAATTCAGCGACCGGTTCGAATACCAGTAAGTGCGCTCATAGCTTTGACATATCTAACATAGACACAAATGATATTAAATCATCCATCAAAGCAATGAAGAATTCGCATTCGGTTGGTCCGGATTTTCTTCCCATCTTCTTCTTTAAAGGCTGCTCTGAGCTCTTAATATATCCGCTGTACTTTTTATTTAACCTATCGTTAAGTACAAATACATTTCCTGATCTCTGGAAAGTTTCTAGGATCAGTCCTATCTTCAAGAGCGGAACAAAAGAGTCAGTCGAAAACTACAGACCTGTAGCAATACTGTCGGCTCCAGCCAAGCTATTCGAATCTATTCTACATAAATTGATATTTCCCAGAGTTGACCCATATATTATAACAGAACAACATGGGTTCAGGAAGGGGCGCTCTACTGAAACAAATCTCATGGTCTTCACAGAATACATAACAAGGGCCTTGGACAATGGTCACCAAGTTGACTGTTCATATAATGACTTCTCAAAGGCATTTGATACTGTGAACCATGACATTCTTATAGCAAAGCTATCTCAAATTGGTTTCTCTTCTCAACTTATTATGCTTTTCACTAGTTACCTTGAGGGGAGGAAACAATTCGTCTCGTACGGAATTTTTCAATCGGAACCTTTTTTTGTTTATTCAGGGGTGCCACAGGGTTCGAACCTTGGCCCACTCCTCTTCACTATATTCATAAACGATATTGCGAAGGTAATAAACTTCTCGCGATTTCTTTTATTTGCCGATGACCTGAAATTATTCCTAGACATAAATAATCCTGACGACTGTCTACGCCTTCAGTCGGATATTAATAATATTGTTACCTGGAGTCACAGTAATCATATGAAATTCAATGTCTCTAAGTGCGTAATGTTATCTTTTACGAGAGCACGGAGAACTATATACCATAGATACACGATGAATAACCAGCAGTTGGCACATGTATCCACTATGAGAGATCTCGGGGTCATCTATGAGAGTAGATTAACCTTTCATGCTCATGTTGAGAGAATTTGTGGCATTGCGCTGAAGATGTTAGGCTTCATAATTCGGACCGGAAGGGTTTTCAGAGATCCCAATGTGCTCAGAGTACTATACAATTCATTGGTTCGGAGCAGACTCGAAAGTGGTTCTGTGATATGGAGTCCGCACGAGGCAAGATATTCCCTTATGCTGGAGAGGGTTCAGAAAAAATTTCTGAGGTATCTCTACATGAAGGAGTATGGTAGCTATCCATGGCTCTATCCCACAGCGTTTCTTTTGGGAATGTTGGGGTCTAATTCTCTGCAGCTTCGAAGAGACGGGTTTCTCATAACCCATTTCTTTAGGCTTATTATGGGATATTTTGAAAACTCAGCCGTGCTGGAGGGTGTAGGTCTTTTTGTTCCCGACAGATATCTCCGACAGCGCCAGCATAGATTGTTTTACCTATCCGCCGCTAGAACCAACCTGGCTCTGGTGACACCGGTGGGAAGGGCAATCAATCTGCTGAACGCGGTCTCCTCGGAAATCGACGTCTTTCATATCAGTGAAAGTACGTTCAGAAGGCAAATACTCTTAATTCTGGAGGGTATCCTGTCTTCCTAATGTTCAACCATCTCTCATGCGTTTCTGGTAGTATATTATTATTTTAACAATATATTATTTTACCTGTTCTCAATAGATGCCTTAAAAATTAATTTTGTAATGTCTATTGATGAAATGAAATAAACTGATGAAATAAACTGAAATAAACTGACATCTGTTACTCCCGATCTTCTACGTATTTCTTATCCGGTCTGAGAGTCTTACGTGTAGCATGGCTCTTTCGTGTTTCCTCTGTGCTACACGGAGTCTCCTTATGGTCGACTTGGTGAGGGTTAGCGTTTCTGCTCCATATGTCGGTACTGGAAGTACGCATTGATCATACATTTTGCGTTTCAGACACTGGGGAATCTTACATTTAAAGAACTTCTTCAGATTGCCATATGCCGCCTACTCAATACCGAATCTTCTCTGAGGCTCAGCAGTCTGATTATCTCCGTAAAGTAAGATGTTGTGGCCGAGATACTTGTATTCTTTGACTTCTTTTATTAGCTGGTTGTCAATCTCTATAGCACCACCGAGGATCAGATTCGTCATTATATTGGTCTTGGTTGTGTATACAATATTTTATATGAGAATAAAATATCTCATAATTATAAAGAAGGAATCTGGTAATTTCCAGGCTTTAACCCAAGTACCCTGGATCAGGAGCTAGGCATTCGTCTCTATCGACCACGTTAGGAGTTAGACTCGACTTAAATCGACTACGTGTATGACTCGCAGTATAAGTGTGGAGGAACCTAGACAGATGTGTCAGCTTACCTTTCCGAGGTATAGTTTATTCACTTCAGAGAGATGATTTGCAATAGTGTTAGTAACACCTTCTAAATTGGTTATGGAACGCTGTCTGATTGGTTCCTGGCTCTTAGGAGGCGAAGTGTATGGCATTAGCTTCTTTCATACTCGGTGATTAGAAAATTACCACTATCTAGAAATTAGGAAAATATATTAATTTTAATGGCGGAGGGACATGATTGGGTGTGTGGTTTTGTTTTTGAATGAAAAGTAGGAAGTATTAAAAAATTAAATAAAAACAGCGTCTATTTTTTTTTTGTAAACGCACTGTCACTCACACTATTGCAAATAATCTCCTAGAAATGAATGAACTCTACGACGTGATGGTATGTTTATATGATTGTATTTGATAAATTTTATCATGAATAAAAGAAATTTTATATAACATAATATTTTTCGTAAATGTGTACTTTTAAAATAGAGGGAGTACCGGAGGACTCCCACCGCTTATCCGAAGCTAATATAGGACGCAGAATCGCCCTTTTGGCAGCTTCGCTTATGAATTCCACCAAGGGTGCCCAGGAATGGCAGTGCTGCCTTCAGTGATTTTTACAATCTATTCAGTTTGTGAATGTTTTTTTTCTGAATTCACTAGTCGCCACTGGCCGGTTTTGACAGACGTTCCCAGTCAGTTAGCAAGATAAAGTGAATAACGTTTCTTCTTTGCGAAAATTGCACTCTCCGAGTAAAACTTGTAAATGTATGTACATATTGTGTAGGTAATTTGTTTG
>JAHDVF020000658.1:0-29699 GCA_022606425.2 Lepidostoma basale
AATTACTAAAAGGTGGTCACATTCGAAGTCGGAATAATCGACGTCGTGCATGGTACGATGTATGAATGTAGAGGATGCCCGAGAGGTTTGCCAGGACAGAGCATTGTGGCGATCCATCCTCTCTGCCTACCCCTACGGGGAAATGCCGTGATGGTTAGTAAGTAAGTTAGTTATATATAATATATAATTATATAAAAAATCTATTTGTGTCTCTCCAAAGGGGTAGCCAAAATAATGTACCACCACGCTGTTCTTTCTAGACATATTTTCAATTCCTCCTTGGCCGACATTTAATATTTGATTTATTTGATCGTGCCAGGTTTTACTCGGTCTTTCGTTTACTACTTTCATACTTTATTTACCACTCTGTCTTCACTTATTATTTCCATGTGTCCAAACCATCTTAACGACCCTTTCTTAATGACAACAGAAAATGCCAGAAAAAACAGCGTGGTGTTTTATAATTTTTGCTTACGCCTTTATGGAGACGGCGTGATGGTTAGTTAGTTAGTTTCGTTAGTTTAGAAAATGACAGGAAAAACAGTTTGGCGATTTATACTTTCTGCCCACTATTCGTTTTATTTTATTGTTATTTAAAATTAATTCGGTATTGAGATTTCATTTTACATTCAGTTTTGGGTTTTCTAAATTTTAAGTAACGTTTTTATAAATCTACATGCCTGTGTGCATATTTTTTTGTATATTTAATATTGTTTCATTATTATTTATAGTATTTATATTAATGGAAGGGATAAGTATTTCCTATACGTTGGTTTCACCTAAGCTTACATCATCCGTTGCGTTATTTTAAATTCTCCAAGTATAAGTAACTTAAATCGCCAGACTACCCTTATGATTCTCAAAAAGTACTTGCGATTCAGCGCTCGAAATCGTTGTTCTTGTTTTTTTCGATAGGGGTGGCTTTTCCGGTCTTCCAAGGGTGGGATTCGGCGGGTGGAGACTTCCTATTGATCACGATCAGGTCACAGAGGGATAAGGCGAGTGGGGGTAGAATGGGGGCGTCGTGTCAGCTGTTTCGTTGGCCAAACCTCGAGATGAATCTAAGGGTGGTCTGTATCTTATGTTGGTATGCGGTCGGAAAATTTTATGTGTTTTAAAATAACGCTTAGACTTTGTACCTGTATTTGGTATTGCTGGGAATCTTTCGTTTACCCGCTTTAGGATTATTTAAATTCGATATTTGTGAATTAGCAAAAATCAAGCCATATAAGAAAAATTTCTAGTTGTATAATAATATTGGATATACTCGTATATTATACAATTGACTGTTTTCAATAGTACACCTTATTTATATGTAATAAAAAACTTATAAAGATATGATGTTTGCCTACACTCAGGAGTAGAATAATTTGAATAATTGTAATCAACGTTTTTAAAAAAAAAAATTTCACATTGAAGGTTACTATTATAAAATGGAGCCATATTTTTATTTCATGATTAATATGAATAAAAACACATATTATCTAGAAGTTATGTTATATTTTTACTATTATATTACGGTTTTATTATATTTTATGGAAATGATACTTTTCGCCTTGAAAATCCATTAAATTTGATTTATTTTAATATAATAATTTTGTTTTTTTTTAACGTTGTACACAACAAACATGTTTCGGACACGGAATCCCATCATCAGTGATATATGGTAAATATTATGTCTTATATCTTCTTCTTCTTCTTCTTCTCCTATGGTCTGTTACTGTAATCAGGTTGGCCTCTCTTGGAAGGTCGACACCCAGCTATCCCTCTATCTTCATAATTTTGTTCGGACATATGGAGCGCATGGATGGAGAATGAATGGTTAAGAAAGTATACGTTAATGATATAAATAGAGTACGGAGTCGAGGCAGACCGAGGAAAACATGGCATGACCAAATTAATAAAATTTTAAAGGTTAGAAGTCGGAAGAATCGACGTGCGTGTATGACTCACTATATGAATGTAGAGGAAGCTAGAGAGGTGTGCCAGGATAGAGTAGTGTGGCGGTCTATTCTCTCTGCCTACCCCTACGGGGAAACGGCGTGATGGTTTGTTGAATGTTGTTGTTCTTTTGAATAAATATAACTACACATTGTATTATATTTTCTCAACACTTTATTTTTCTTTTTCAAGACATGTTTCGTTTGTAATACAACATTAAAAAAAAATATGCATTGAAAAATTCAAAGTGACAGCGAATATAAAAGAAAAAAATTCTTACCCTTTCTCCGTATTTTTTTCTTTTTTCCTAACTAACTAACTAACTAATCATCACGCCGTCTTCCCGAAGGGGTAGGCAGAAAGAATGGACTGCCACACTTTTCTTTTCTGACATATTTCTCTCGCTTCCTCAACATTCATACATCGTGTCATGCACGCGCGTCGATTTTTCTGGCTCCTCACATGGCCGACATTCAATATTTGATTTATTTGATCATGCCACGTTTTCCTCGGTCTTACTCTATTTCTGGTTCCATTTACATCATTAACATATAATTTTTTTACCATTCTTTCTTCATTCATTCTTTCCATATGTCCAAACCATCTTAATGATCCTTTCATTATTTTGTTCATGACACCATCATGTGCACCGCATTCACTTGTTATATTTTCATTCGACACTCTATCATACACAGAGTATCCGCACATTCGTCTAAGAGATCTCATTTCTACTGCATTTATTCAACTTCCATCCTTCTTTTGCCTGTTCCATGCTTCGCTTCCATACATAAGGGGATTTCTTTTTTTCCCTCGGTGCTATATGTAAGTTTAATGAGAAAGTTTATTTTCTATTAGAGAATGCTCTTACTTTATTTATTTCGTATTTCTTTTAGTAATATACGAACAACCCTGCGTAGCAAAATACTAACATGTGTGCTTGTTTTTTTTGCAAACGGCTTTTCATTTCACCCGACCAATGAGCGTACATCGCCTGCCGTGAGATAATTCAAGGTTTATCCCCGAGTAGCAAACTTTGCCTCAAAAGACTTGTTAAACCCTCTGCGGGGAGCGGAGCCGAAGCTGTTCTGGCAAACGGTTTCCGGTTTTCGCTAAACGAGCGCCCAATTAGGATGCGGGAGGTGCAGTTTCATTGAAAACGGCTCGCGCGATGTGAGCTCCGGCTGTAATAATAATTGAATCTTTCAATTAGGCCCGAGCCGAGGCGCAAGACAGGCTGAATGCAAAACGGCCATATTACAATGGCAGGTTGAATGCACTGAATGAAATGTTATTGTTTTTGTATCGCTATGTTTTTATTTGTCGCTGCACAGCGGGTTTTGTCTGTGAGGCAAGTTTCCGTCTCATGATTCCTGATCAGTATCCCGCTGGGAATTCAATACGAGAAATAACATAGATGTAAAGGTAGCTTTTATTTGTTTCTGTTATATTTATGTTCTATGGCAATACAAATGTGAAATTAGTCAAAATTCACGTGCATGGCAGGCTGTACAGTTGAATAATCTATAAAAATCTGTCAAGATAACAGAGTACAGTAAGCAATTGTATCTGCTTATTACTTAAGAGAGACGGTTTTCGACGATTCTCTTCTTTTTGATAATGTTTTAAATATATTTTTTTCAGATCTAATTTCGGTCTGCTAGGACATTATATCGTCGATTCAAAGGTAAAACTCATTAAGTGACATTTAATTATTTTTTTTCAATTTCTGTATTAGACTTGTGAATCCCACGTCAGAAAATAATCACCAAGTGTTTTTATTAAAGAATAACTGTTATTCTTTAATAAATACACTTGGTGATTATTTTCTGACGTAGAATTCACAAGTCTGATACAGAAATTGCAAAAAAAAAAATTAAATGTCACTTAGTGAGTTTTACCTTTGAACCGACGATATGTAAATATTATAATAAAATGTAAAAATATACCATACATTTAAACATATTTTACCTCTTTCCTCCCTAATCAATTATGGAATTTCAATGACAATTAAAACCAAAACATCATTTTTAAGTATATTTTTGTTTTATTATATTTTTACTGTTAAAATATAAAACACTCTTATAATATCACAATTTCTTTTTATTCTCTGAGAGTGTCGTGACAGTTGTTTCGCCAACTGATGTTGGCATCATCAGGTGTTACAAAAAACTAAAGTAACAAATGAAAAGACTTACTTAAAAATAATGAGTTTTTTGCCCTATAAATAGTAAAGTGATGCCAAAATCGGTTGGCGAAACAGCTGTCGCGACACTTTAAGTGAATAAAAAGAAATTGTGATATTATAACAGCGTTTTAAATTTTACCAGTAATAATGTTGAAGTATCATTATGTTTCGGCCAAAACAATGACTATTTATTTTATTTTTGTTGACGATGTAAACGGTATAGCTATCATATTGATTCTCATGACTTGTGATAGGTAGCTAATCTATTGCCATTTTATTGTCACGTGAATTCTAAACTAGATCAATGACAGTGTATTACACTGCTATCGCCGGGCATCGAACCCCGAACTTGCCACTCGACCACAAAGGTCTTTGTTGAGATTTTATTTGTACTTCAAATGTTTATATGTTTTTTAATGTGAATATGTATTTTTTAATTTTTTTTAATGAAAGGCAGTGTAGTTGTAGGGAGTCTATTACGGAATAAGAACGTTCTGAATAAGTGGTAAGGCTCATTCATTTAGAAAGACATTTGCAAATTGAACTAATAAAACTACAGTTAGTTAATGTATTATGTTGATAATTAGCTTTATATTATTACCCAAGTTAGGTGTAATTTGTTTTCAGTTACGAAGCTAATAAATAGTTAATAGACACAGCTGTAAAGGGGCTATAAATGTTAAGTCCGCCCCG
The DNA here is from genome assembly GCA_022606425.2 of Lepidostoma basale. Taxonomy (NCBI): domain Eukaryota; kingdom Metazoa; phylum Arthropoda; class Insecta; order Trichoptera; family Lepidostomatidae; genus Lepidostoma; species Lepidostoma basale. Next base: position 4,820 of record JAHDVF020000658.1, read on the forward strand.
TGATTCTCAGAATGTCGCTAGCCAACATTGTTAGATTAATCGGAAAACGTTTTCCCGAACGGGAAACTTCTCGTCTTGCTACGGCACTAATAACCGGCAAATGTTACAAAGGATTCTACTAGTTTCTATTGTAGCAAGTTGTTAGCAGTTGTGCATGTTGGGATTTGGCCATTTCAATATGTTGTGGTGCAAGTTCAAATTTTAAAATTGACTCAATGTTTAATGCCATATCCACTAGACTTTCTTGTAGCAAGACTGTTTTTGACCCATGATAGTGAAGCATATTTAGCACTTGTTTAATTTTTCTATAATAGCTCTAATATAAGTTATTTACGGTTTTTTGAATAATGATATAAAACTCCATATTAAATAATTAATACGAATGAAAACGTATGTTTTATAGAAGTTTTATTATATTTTATGTGAATGACATGTTTCGCCTTTATTCTTCTTTCTGTGTCCTGTCAGGTCTCCCTAACCTTGATTATCACCTATAGTGATGACCTGGGGAAAAATATCCTGAGTGGTATCCCCTTGCCTTCTCTGGAGGATTTTCTGTCGAGGTTACCTTCCCTTAGCTGAGTATATCCAGTTTTATGGCGCTGGAAGCTCGCCATTCGTCCTCTCTCTATCTGCTATAGCATTAAGTAATATGTGCCACATTGTTCGGGGTTCGCAGTGTCTTTAAAAAGACCTCTCGTGGACGCTAGAGAGTTGTACTTGATAGTAGTGTTGCTGTTGTAAATGCAACATGGCGCCTTACGACATTTTGTAGAGGCATATTTTCCAGCAAAACATACCCCATCGTAGCCCTACTACCCCTTTGAACCCTCCGCCTTGCTATTACACCTTAAAATGACATTTGATAATGCCCTAGACAGGCAAAACATGTTATTTTCATAAAATATAATAAATCTTCTAGAAACAGACATACATACGTATTAATCATACAACAAGGCTTATGTTAACTTATAATTATAACAATTAACATCTAGATATTTATATAACTTTAGTCTGATGTAGTATTCACGTGACAATAAAATGGTGATAAATGAGCCTACCGTTCGCATGTCACGAGAATCAATATGATAGCTATACCCTTTACATCGATTTGGCTCATGTTGTAATGATGTAAAGAGCGATTCATCAAAATAATAATAATAACATTTAATGACACAACTCCATATTAAATAATTTATACAATTGAAAACGTCTGTTTTGTAGAAGATTTATTATAAAAATTGAATTAAACACTTTGTATAAAAAGCACTTTATTTCGAGTAAGGAGCGCCAACCGGTTCCACTCTGTAACAAGCTTCCTCAGGGCTATACTCAAACTAGGTTATACAATTTATGTATAGCCCTGAGGAAGCTCGTTACAGAGTGAAACCGGTTGGCGCTCTTTACTCAAAATAAAGTGGTTTTTATTAATATGTCGAATCGCGAAACATTGGCTTCTTACCAAAGTTTTATAATTATTAATGTGAATGATATGTTTCATATTTTACATTTGACAATGCCTTAGACAGGCAAAACATGTCATTAACACAAATTATACTTAATTTTCTAGAAAACGGACGTTTTTATTAGTATCATTATTTATAATTAATACGAATGAAAACGTTAGTTTTCTAGAAGTTTTATCATATTTTATGGGAATGACATGTTTCGTCCTTCTAAGGCATTATAAAATGTGACGAAACTTCAACTCGTTGCAGTTTATACACACTAGTAAATGGAGCAGAATATGGTAATTAACGAAAATTGAGGTGACTATATACATTTTTAACCAATAATTATTTGGGTAGGTCCATGTAATATTGGACAGTGTTTCTTGGAACTCGTTAAGAAATTTTATGGCAATGGTTACATAGTTAGACGTTTTCATTCGTATTAATTATTTAATATGGAGTTTTACACCATTGTTCAAGAAACAATAAATGAATATTTATAGTTATGTTGAAGAAACAATAAATTAATATTTAGTACAGTATGATTTGCAGAGCCTTTCACAGTGCTTTAATAAAGATTTTCTGCTTAATGCTTCCCAATCTTAATAGATGACGCTAGTGTAGAGTGCACTAAAAAATGTGAAGATAAGTGCAGAATTTTAGCATATATACATCTTCCAAAAAATTGTCAGACGTGGTGGTCGTAAGAAGGGCGAAATGGGGAATGTTGTTAAACTTAAAGCGATTGCTCAACCCAACCAATGACAGGTCATAAGTCCTATAAGCTCCTCGGCCACCATATTCTGTTCCCAGAAAACAATTTACATCTTCGTCTCTATTGAGATATAATTAATCCTTAATATTTATGTTTTTTCATTCAGTTCAAATTTAAAGATGTGCATTTGAATATAGATTCGCCATTCCACCATCGCTGTATACTCTAGTTCCAAATAAGTGAATGCCCTAAAACTTCTCAGCGCTCGAATATCACTCAGCGATGGTAAATATATTATCAGCGTTTGGGCAAATTACATATTCATGACAATAATTTGAGGCTTCTGAGACGACAACAAGACTACCCGAGTAATCTGGCTAAGTACCGCCATAAATTATAACTAATGCAAAGCAAACATTAGTTTACACAACTTAAACTGACGTGATTCGGGCCCAACTGTAAACTCCCCTTTACAACATCAATGCCTTGGAATATTTTTAAGGAAACATTTACAGAATTCGTTTAAAATTCGCGTGTATGGCTCACATAAAAACTTGTATATGAGTTACGAGAAAGTAGTAATTTCTTCGGCAAACAACTAATAAATTATTTCGACAGAGAATCGCACACAACTAAAAATAATTAAAGTTTCATACCCGAAGCCAGGGGTTTGAAAACGTTAAACTATTTAATTAATACGAATGAAAACGTCAGGTTTCTAGACGTTTTTTTATATATTTTATGAGAATGACATGTTTCGCCCTTCTAAAGCATTATCCAACTTTTGATAATGACTTAGAAGGGCGAAACATGTCATTCCTATAAAAATAATAAAACTTCTAGAAAACTGACGTTTTCATTCGTATTAATTATTTAATATGGAGTTTTACACCATTGTTCAAGAAACGATAAAAATACGTAACATTATTATCAAATACTATAATATATTCAACAACATTTTGAATGTATACAAATTCTTGTAGACAAATACTGGATTTCACCCATTGCGGATAAATTATTTTTATTTTACAAGGACTATTATATATTGATTGGTTTGGCGTACTTTCTTTAAATAACGTACTTTATAATACGTATTAAGTTTTGTTACATTTGATTTTCAGATTTGACCGGTTTCGGCAGGTCGTTGTCACCTTCAGATCCCCAGAATATAATTGTTATATTTTTATAGCTGAGGTCATATATTTTTTTATTTTTATATACGAGTATATTTTTTTGTATATAACAGGTCGCTTGGACCCAATTAATGTATACACTTTGTTTTTAGCTGATGATATATTGATTCTCGTGACATGTTATAGGTAGCTAAGCTATCGCCAATTTATTGTCACAAGAATTCTACACCAGACCAAAGACAGTGTGACAATCACATTCGAAACATTCGAAACATGTTGTGTGAAATATTTTTGTTTGAAACCATATTTTATAAATAAAGTTGATAAAACGGTGTTACAAATTCTCATTACAATTAACATATTAACAGAGGGATTCCCCAGAGAGGGACTTAAACTTCAATGTATAAAAAAATATTAAGCTATATCAAATACTTTTAACCATATTTTGGTCCATTAGCTCGGGTACGTAAAGTGAAGCGTATTTAATTATCGCTATATTCGATCGCTATATTGAATGCTGATATAAGAAAGAAATGTAGAGCGAAAGAAGGTATTGTGAACAAAATTATGAAAGGATCGCTTCGTTGGTTCGGACATACGGAGCGCATGGGTGAAGGAAGAATCCTTAAGAAAGTATACGTTAATGATGTAAATGGAGTATGGAGTCGAGGCAGACCGAGGAAAACATGGCATGACCAAATTAATCAAATTTTAATGGTTGGTCATGTCAGAAGCCGGAAGAATCGACGTGCGTGTATGATTCGCTGTATAAATGTGAAGGAAGCTAGAGAGGTATGTCAGGATAGAGTAGTGTGGCGGTCTATTCTCTCTGCCTACCCATGCGGGTAAACGGCGTGATGGTTTGTTTTTGTTGTTGTTGTTATATTGGATAATGGTTAAGCCAGGCGAAACATGCCATTCCCATAAAATATAAGAAAGGTTCTAAAAAACAGACGTTTTCATTTGTATAAATAATGTTATCCATTGGTCGAAACATTGTGATACTTCAGCATTCCACATCTCTATATAGGTTGGCGAAACAGCTGTCGCGACAGTATCATAAAATAAATTATGAACCGTTAAAGAACAGTGAACAAATACATAATTTGAGTGTTATACATTTGTGGCCCGCGTGTCGCTGTTGGTTGACCAATGGCCCAGACTAAAGCCAAAGACGTCCATATCTCCGTAAACAAATTATTGTTTGAACACTTCGAAACGAAATTTCGAGTTTGTTACACAACTCGCCGTTTTCGTCTTCTTAATTACAGCGATTTAGAGTGTAACGATTCTAATTTCGAGTAGAAAACAAGGTATTACCTTTATAGTTCAAGGCTTTATATACGTATAGCTGTCTGAATTTCCACCCCCGCAAGACATATTAACGTTTCTCCAGGGTTGTATAAAAAATACATTTTATCCAAGATAATTTTTAACTAAACTAACTAACTAACTAACCATCACGCCGTCTCTCCGAAGGGGTAGGCAGAAATAATTATTTTATCTCCCAGCATGCAGAACCAACCTGCCTCTGGTGATGCCGGTGGGGAGAGCAATCAAACTGCTGAACATGATCGCTTCGGAGATCGATGTCTTTCATATTCGTGAAAGTACATTCAGAAGACAAATACTCTTGACTTTTGGAGAGTATTTTGTATTCCTAATGTCGAACCATCTCTCATGCGTTCCTGGTATTATATATTCCTTATGTTTTACCTGTTCTCAATAGATGCCTTAAACAATAAAAAATGTTTGTAATGTCTTTTGAGAAAATAAACTGATTTGATTTGATTTGATTTGATAATGGACTGCCACACTTTTCTTTCCTGACATATTTCTCTCGCTTCCTCAACATTCATACATCGTGTCATGCACGCGCGTCGATTTCTCTGACTCCTCACATGGCCGACATTCAATATTTGATTTATTTGATCGTGTCACGTTTTCCTCGGTCTTCCTCTATTTCTGGTTCCATTTAAATCATTAACACATAATTTTTTTACCATTCTTTCTTCACTCATTCTTTCCATATGTCCAAACCATCTTAATGATCCTTTCATTATTTTGTTCATGACACCATCATTCGCACCTCATTCACTTCTTATATTTTCATTCGACACTCTATCATACACAGAGTATCCACACATTCGTCTAAGAGATCTCATTTCTACTGCATTTATTCTACTTTCATCCTTTTTTTGGCAGCTCCATGCTTCGCTTCCATACATAAGGGTCGGTAGAAGAACACCATTGTGCACTGCCATTCTATCTTTTTTGGATAGGTTTTTGTTTGCGATGACAACTTTAAGTGCACTATTCACTTTGAATGTAATTTTTAACTAATTTTAAATGTATAACTGTTAATGCAAAAACTTTGTTTTATATCACAATTGTATTTATTTAACTTTACGACAGCTGTTTCATCAACCAATGTTGACATCATCAGGTGTTACAAAAATATATATCAAATATTTATTATATCAAAAGTGGAAAAAACTTGTAATATATATATTAATTTATATATATGCCTTGTGTTTTAATAAAAAAAAATTATCGATGTAAATTATATAATAATATAATACATAACCCTAATTTACTTGACATCAAATATAAAGGAATACCCTCGTTCTTAAATAACAAAGGAAATTTATTTAAACACTAAGTTTAATACATTATTTAGTTGTAGACGGGTAGGCACCTTAACATGTGAAACTTGCTGAGAATCTCAAGTATGTAGATATCGTATTTCTTGCGGTTCTTATACCGGGACGTGATCCATACAATTTACGAGGATGTTCAATGTACGAGTACATATCGGTGTGTGAAATATCTTTATGTAAGTCTATTTCCACCGATTGTATATAGTGGCTATGTATATTCTCCTGCCTTTAACAGCCTTTGGGAAATATGGCTGTGGGTTCATCGAGAATTTCACCTTTGCGAAAGTTAATTAAGGCGTTCATGTTAACCTATTGTTGAAACCGACAGGAATTAAACAAATTTACGCAATCTCTTGGCTTAAACGTAGGTAAATAAAATGATAAACGGCATTTCTTTTGGGAATATTGGGGATCCATTATCAGCAGCTTTGGAGATATCTTCTTTTTCTTCTTATTTCTCAGCCGATTCCAGTCCATTCCTGGACAAAGGCCTCCTCCATTCGCTGAGACTGTATCTAGGTTATTCTGACGTGTCTGTTTAGATCATCCTTCCGCCGTAGTTGTGGTCGCCCTGCACTCCTCTTTGCCGTCCACGGTCTCCAAGTCAGCAGTCTTCTTGTCCACTTTTCATCTGAGCTTCTGGCTACGTGACCTGCCCACTGCCATTTTAGTTGGCTTAAATATAGGTAAATAAAATGATAAACGGCATTTTTTTGGGAATATTGGGGATCTATTATCAGCAGTTTCGGAGACATCTTATTCTTCTTCTTCTTCCTCAGCCTATTCCCGTCCACTCCTGGACGAAGGCCTCCTCCATTCGCTTCCGTGTCACTCTGTCTTGTGCAGACTGCATCCAGGTTATTCTGACGTGTCTGTTCATGTCATCCTTCCACCGTAGTTGCGGTCGTCCTGTACTTCTCTTTGCCGTCTACGGTCTCAGCAGTCTTCTGTCCATTTTTCATCTGAGTTTCTGGCTCTATTGCCATTTTAGAGTCGCCACCCGGTGGATGATGTCAGTGACCTTTGTTTTTTCTCTCACCGTATCGTTTCTGACTCTGTCTCTTAGGCTTATTCCTAATATGGCTCTTTCTATGGTTCTTTGTCGGTTATGTTGTACTTTCGCATCGGAGCTAAAAGTAATTTCTTTAGACAATCCATTATTTTGGCCGAAACACTATGATAACTAAACATTATTAAATGTTTATATTTGAAACGCTGGTATGACGTATCACATTTTATTTATATGAGTTTTTATTAATTTAAATAAGTTTAATTATCGCTTATTGAAAAATTATGTAAAACTCCATATTAAATAATACATACGAATGAAAATGACTTATTTCGCCTGTCTAAGGCATTATCAAATGTGATATTATCAAATTTGACATTATCATTTGATAATGTCTTAGAATAACGAAACATGTCATTAACATAAAATATAATAAAACATCTAGAGACGTTTTCAATCTTATTAAGTTTAAAACTACTTCTTTACCTATTTTTTATGTCAAATTTTTATCCTTATTTATGAAGTATTACGTAGGGAAGTTTCTGAAATATTTTTTTCATGGTGTGTCCTATGCTAACTTTACTTTTCATAATAATTAAATAAAACGATGTTTTTTAACTACTTCCACTTTTTTCTTTATTTAGACAGCGACCGGTTTCGCCAGGTTCGCTGCCATCGACAGACTGGTGACACTATTGTAAATTTAGTCCTTTATATACATACAGATCAGGGGTGTTAAACATGATTCTGTACAAAAATAATCTTCAAATATTTATATAAAATTTTCTGAATTTAAATATTGGTATTACAGGTATTAACGTATTTAAATTCAGAAAATTTTACATATTTGAAGATTATTTTTGTATAGAATCATGTTTTCCACCCCTGATCTGTATGTATATAAAGGATTAAATTTACAATAGTGTCACCAATCTGTCGATGCCAGCGAGCCTGGCGAAACCGGTCGCTGTCTAAATAAAGACAAAAGTAGAAGTAGTTAAAAACATCGTTTTATTTATTAATATTTGTGAAATGTATACTTATATCTTTGTGAAATGTATACTTATATCTTGCAGATATAAGTATACATTTCACAAATATTTGTAAATATTCTGGTCAATTCTTTGGCGTATAAAATAGGAGTGTTACTCCAGGCGACTTCTAAACAGTGCGCTAGGAGGCGGTAGCCTCTTCGCATTGTGTTAATAAAGTAGTTTGCTAAATGCTAAACAATCATTCTTCATAGATGGCGTTAGTGGGTGGATTGTGTAGATTAATCTTAAAAAATTAATTAGTACAATCAAATCTACATAGATGGCTAACTGGAACTGACACGTGAAGATAGGTATGGATTTGGAGTATATATACAACTTCCAAAAATGTATCATGCATGATCATAATAACAATGGTGGAATGGGGAATGTTGTAATTACATAAAGCGTGCGCTTAACCCAACCAATGACAGGTCATAAGTCCTGTAAACACCTTGATCATCCATATTCAGTTTCCAGTTTGTTTCTTCGTCTCTATTGAGATACAATTAAAAATCGTTTTATTTAATTATTATTTAAAATGAATTTCCATCAAGTGATTTCATTCATTTGATTATCTTACTTTTCATATATTTCTAAATTAAGAAGAGCTTAGCAAAGAATGTGAATAGGGTGACCTGGAGTAATTGCACGTTCGGTGGGATTGGCTTATTAGTTGAATGGAGACCGATCCATTACCCTTGACGCAGGGGACGGGCGGGCGGCGAGTACGGGTATCTTTTCAGCCTCGAACCCGGAAGAAGTACCTGGATTTATAAGCGGCGAGTATCACATATTCCACATGAGGCACTCTGATTTGCATTCGGAATCTGAAATGTTTATTGCCCTCCTCTACACGCAAATACCGACCGACTTGCCAATTCCTCGACTTTTGCTAAATGCAGTAAAAATTTCAGAGGAACTCACACAAAATCTTAACCCTTATCGGACGCTAGCTTTTGAATATTTTCAATTTCAATTTCAATTTATTCAAAAAATTATAAACATTACAGAATAACAAATCCAAATCGTTTATAATCACAATATACAAAAAAAATTAACAATTAAAAAAAAAAATTACAAACAATATAACAAGAAAACAAATGAGAGCAAGTAAGAAAAAAAAGACAATTAAAAAAATAATATTCTAGAACAGTTTGGTAAAGATAAACATTTTTGTACAATAAGTAGAGAAGCAAATAACAATTTAATTTATTAATTTTATTCATGTTCTTCTTCTTCTTTTTGTCCTGTCACACCTCCGTGGTGCATAGGGCCTCAAGGAACCTTCTCCACCCGACTCTATCGCATGCCTGATGCCTAACATCATCCCAAGTGAGGCCTGCTGCCTAAACCTCGTCCTGCAGGGCTCTTTTCCAGGTGGCTCTAGGTCTGCCTCGCTTTCTCTTTCCCCCCATAGGGGACCAGTCTAGTGCACCCTGAGCGATGCAGGCTTTGTTCCGTCTCAGAGTTTGACCGATCCACTGCCATTTGCGTCTAGTGACTTGTTCTCTATTTATGTTACTCTATCAATATTTAATTTTAAAAAGGCGCTGTGTATCAAAAATTGAATGGCGGCCACGCGAGGAGTCAGAGAAATCGACGCGCGTGTATGACACGATGTATGAATGTTGAGGAATCGACAGAAATATGTCAGGAAAGAAAAATGTGGCAGTCCATTATTTTTGCCTGCCCTTAGAGAAGACGGCGTGATAGTTTGTTAGTTTCTGTTTTATTTTTAATATTATAGGCGTTAACACTAAGGAATTCTATAATGGCGAATTTTTATGAATTAAAACACTGCGTTTTTCCAGTTTTGAGTTTATTTTTCTCGACGTGTTTCGAAGGCTTTACACCTTCATCATCCGGAGAACGATTTAACCAACATTATTACAATTTGAACGCGAGAACCTAGGAATCTATATAGCATGCAGAGTACCATATATGGTGTTTTAATTTATATAAAATAACATAATACTTATTAACAATGACTAAATAAAATTGACTATTCTTATTCTTCTCCGGCGCTACAATCCTTGGTGGTCCTAGCCTTCTCCAAAAAACGTCTCCACCCCGTTCTGCCTCTGGCCGCCACCTCCCAGTCTTGCTGCTCCAGGACCCGACAGTCTGCCACGGAACCATCCAACCATCGCAGTCTCGGCCTGCAGAAGTTTTTTTGCCCTACTGGATTGTCATACAACACTCTTTTGGGGAGCTCCAGATCCCCCATGCGGTGCAAGTGCCCTAGCCAGCGCAGTCTTGTTTACAACAGTCTGGCACAGCTTTTATTGAGACCAAAGTAGCATCTGTTTGCTGTGAATATCCTTTTTCCAATCTCTTCACTGACATCATTTATTATATTAGGTGTATAACTTTGCTTCCGCCGTTTTTTCCGAAATTCGAGGCTTTATCGTAAAAAACTGGTTATACATTTATGATTCAAAGTAGTGTCCATTGCTGGCCACTACTTTCTCCCATCTTTTGAAGCGATCCACGAATCGTAGGACTTCCCATTTCAAAGTTTCCAAGTATGTCTTGACCACTTTCGCAACATGGGGTCGAGCATTGTCATGCTGTAAAATCACTTTATCATGTCTCTCGTTGTATTGCGGCCGTTTGTCTTTCAATGCTCGGCTCAAACGCATTAATTGCGTTCGATAACGATCGCCTGTGATTGTTTCAGTCGGTTTTAACAACTCATAATACACTACGCCGAGCTGGTCCCACCAAATACTGAGCATAACCTTAGAACCGTGAATATTCGGTTTGGCCGTCGACGTGGAAGCATGGCCGGGATATCCCCATGATTTTCTGCGCTTGGGATTATCATAATGAACCCATTTCTCGTCCCCAGTCACAATGCGATGCAGAAATCCCTTCCGTCTATGCCTTGCAAGCAGCTGTTCACAAACACATAAACGCCGTTCAACATCTCTCGGCTTCAACTCGTACGGCACCCAATTTCCTTGTTTCTGAATCATTCCCATGACTTTCAGGCGTTTTGAAATGGCTGGTTGCGTCACTCCCAATGATCCTGCCAATTCTTGTTGCGTTTGACACGAGTCTTGATCAAGTAATGCCTCCAATTCTGCATCTTCGAAAACCTTCTCTCTTCCACCGCCATGCTGGTCTTCGACGTTAAAATCACCGTTCTTGAAGCGTTGAAACCACTCTCGGCACGTTCTTTCACTAATAGCGGCCTCACCATAGGTATTTGAGAGCATTCGATGAGCCTCAGCCGCAGATTTCTTCATATTAAAGCATAAAATTAAAACCTCCCGCAAATGACGAGAATTTGGCTCGTAAGCTGACATGTTTAATCGGGAATAACTTTATGATGCAGACACAAATCGACTTATATTTCGATGGCGTTATGTTTACAAATACTTAAGCTTATTGTATGACATCTATGATCTATTTATTCCAACTACCACTTACCGCTACTGCCATCTATTGCAAAACGGCGGAAGCAAAGTTATACACCTAATATTTTGGTAACTAAGGAGCTTACGTAGATTGACTCTTCCATTATATTATTTTTGATTTTGTGTAAATTCCTCTGAAGTTATTCACTATTTGCTTTACTGATTCAATTGTTTAAGGTAATGTTCAACGTTAAAGTATATTTACGTACAACCAACGTCGTAATGCATTTATATTAATTTTGTTGTTTTACATATGACTTAAAAAAAGTAACAATAAAGTTAAACGATTATTATTTAAATTTTCATATGAAGCATTCACTTTGTAGTTAGACATTTAAAAAACAAGAAAATAAATAAAACACTTTGTATTTAACCACGGTATGGTTATTATATCTGATGCCAAATAGTTTCGCTTGGACCCAAGCTTTATCAGGGCAGTAAAACAAAGTTGTTATACTACCCTGATGAAGCTTGGGTCCAAGCGAAACTAATTGGCATCAAATATAATAAACATACCGTGGTTAAATACAAAGTGTTTTGATTATTATTTAATTCATCATTTCGCAGTGAAGTTTTAGTACCAACACTGATATATGGTGAATAGATAGAGTATAGTGAAGAATGGAACTGGCAAAAGAAGGATGAGAACAGAATAAATGTGGTATAGATGAGATCCCTTCGACGTATGTGTGGTAAAACGATGGAAGACAGAATTTCAAATGCTGATATAAGGTAGGAATATAGAGCGGAATAAAGTAAATGAACAAAATTATAACGGGATCATCGGTTTGAACACGTGGAACGCATGGAAGAAGGAAGAATGGTTAAGAAAGTATAAGTTAACGGTGTGAATGGAGTACGGAGTCTTGAGAGACTGAAGAAAACTTGGCATGACCAAATTAATAAAATTTTAAAGGTGTAAGAAGTCGGAAGAATCGACGTGCGTGTGACTTGCTGTATGAATGTGGTGGGATTTAGAGACGCGTGTCAGCTTCGAATAGTATGGCGGTTCATCCTCTCTGCCTAATTCTTCAGAGAAACGGCGTGATGTTTTTTTTTGTTTTTGTTGTTGTTGTTTTATTCATCAAATACATTTTAGTCCAAATTATTTACATATTTTTCCGCTGGATAATTTTTCCTTTAATATTTTTATATTCATATTTTAATTATTATAATTTATTTAAATGTGTCGTAAACATATAAAGGTTAGTAGGAACATTTTTAAATAACGAATTTTTCCTTTGTTTTGAATTGGGAATTTCGAACAATTAAGTATAAATTCTTTATTTAAAAATTGATCAGTTTTTCAACTTAATTATTCTTGTTCGGCTAAGTAAATAATTGCGTGATAGTGTCCCATTATTTTAGTTAAAATTATTTTAATTATGCCCTATTTGCTAATAGGAGTAATTAGGAATATTATGAAACTTTCTTTACCCTGAGCTACTGTGAATATATTGTTGGTTCGGGTTTAGATCCCTCGGAATGGAGTTGAATTAATAAATCAGCTATTCGCTTTACTTTTTTAACTTCTCTCGTCACTGGATAAATTATAATACATATTATTATTTCTTCTATTATATATTCGCCATCACTTTGTGTTATGGATTCAGATTTGAATAACTTTTTGAAATCATTGTATTTGATTATCTTAATTTTTTTATTTGCAGACATGTTTCGGTCCTTCTTCGATGCACAAATTTTAATTGTAAATTAACACAGATTCGTCATTTATATACTAAAAATGGAGGTCAAGTTATGCATAAGGGTGGGGGTAAATTTTAACTACCGTATTTTGCGGACGATAAGTCGCATCCAAAATATCTATACATTTATAGAAAAAAAAAATTGGAAGATAAGACGCCTCGGACCATATCAAAATCGTAATGTATCAAAACCTCTTCTGGCTTACAGAGGTTCATCTCTTGTGGCTATTCCTCTTACGTCTGATGGGAACATTGTTGGAAGGTGATTTGATGGGTTGTTGGTTTACCATATACGGGGGCACGATAACTTAGATTTGGGGGTTTTGATTAAAAATTTCTTACGCAAGCCAGGCTTCTGGGCTTCTATGGTAGTACCGCCACTGAAGACGCACCTCAATTTTTGGTTGAATTTTCAAAGTAAAAAAGTGCGTCTTATGGTCCAAAAAACACGGTAATTCGGATTTAGATGGGGTGGGAGAGGGATAACGGGAACATTTCAAACATGCCAATGAAATTTAAATTTAGTTGGTTGTTTATAATATTATCTTTATTTTTAATGTCCTTTTTTATATCTAAAATTTTAACATTATTTAATGTTACATTTTTATTATTAACATGCAACATTTCAATATCGTTATCTTATTTAAATTTATTTGAAAAAAAATATTTAACTTAACATACATAATATTAAATTGTAATCTATGATATATAAACACTATTTATGTATTATTAAACATTATTTTACACTTTTTCTATTATTTCATTCTAATATCATTTTATTGGAGCAATTATTATTGGTTCATGTTATTGTACAGTTTGGATCCGAGGTATTAGTAATGTCTTTGTGAATATTACATATTAAATGTTCAAAATCAATCATTTGTATTGCAAGGCAATGCATGTTACTTCCATAAAATATAATCAACTTGCGTTTAGGTAAATATTTAAAACCATTTTTAATGTAATTTTTTGTTAATTAAAAATAAAAGTTTATCTTGAATAATAAAACATACAATATATAAAAAATGCAATAAAAATGATAATTATTAGTTTAACCCTTTTTAATATAATATAATTGAATCCTCATCGGACGCTAGCTTTTGTATGCTTTGTATATGTTATTCTATCCATATTTAATTTAAAAAGGCACTGTGTATATTAATCGCTTCATTGGTAATATTCATCTGAGAAAATAATTACTGGCAAATTCCATAGACGACAAGATTTATCATGATTCATTATGTCACTTCAAATGTGCTATACGATTGCAGCGACAAAGTTCTATTGTCACGTCAGAGGTGACTTACGTCCGTTAAGGGTTAAAAAAAATTACACAGGTCAAAGCGTATTTTAATTTGTCATTCCAACTAAAAATCATAGATTCTTACGTCATTTGATGAATGAATACATATACAGAAAACAACTGCTTCTAAGTTCGTTATTAATGAATCCCGAAATTGCATCTCTGGTCCGAGATTGGATTATCTGGTTGTTCGTAGTTAGCGCCGCAATCTGAAACGTTTATCAGTGGGCTAGTTTCACTAAACTACGGTTACGGTCAGCTACTCCTGCAAGGTGACTCGAGCAATGCACGCCATTTTCAATACACGTCCTTAAGTTATAGTAATTAGAAGCATGCCATTAAGTAACCATTTTTTTAACATTCACAGTTAACTACGGTTGCTCAAGTTTACGTTTAAACGAACACGAAAGTTTTTAAATCTCTTTACCACCCCATTAAAATAATTGACTAATGCTTACATCTGCATATTTATTAATCAAAGTAAGTTTTTTATTTAATTTTTATTCATCTTCTTCTTTTTGACCTGTCACATCTCCGTGGTGTAAATAGCCTCAAGGAATCTTCTCCACCCGACTCTATCGCATGCCTGATGCCTAACATCATCCCAAGTGAGGCCTGCTGACTTAACTTCGTCCTGCAGGGCTCTTCTCCAGGTAGCTCTAGGTCTGCCTCGCTTTCTCTTTTCCCCCATGGGGGGGTCTAGTGCGCCCCGAGCGATGCAGGCTGGGTTCCGTCTCAGAGTGTGATCGATCCACTGCCACTTGCGTCCAGCGACTTGCTTTCTAATTGGTCCAGAGAACGGCATTTGGCACTGTTTGGGGCCAATAGATATTGAATATTGAGCGAAGGCACCTATTCGGAGTTTACCAAAAACGAAACGGAACCTACCACCAGGAGTTTACCAAACACGTCCGCAGTAGATTTTCAAGTTTCACATCCTTACAGCAGTACGCTTTTAACGCTACTTATGAATATTGGAGCTTGAGCTTTCTCCAAATGATACTGGAACGCCATACAGGGTGAAGCATGACAAAAGCTCCCCTTGCTTTCTTGAGATTTTTATTACTATCTATTATTTATGTTTATAAAAGCTATAGAGTGATTTTTTTACTGAAATGAGTTATAATGATAATTTATATTCGAAAAATCCTTTAAATTAATCGAATTAAACATTTAGAACCAGATAATTGTACTGAGCTACCGAAACCAGTAAGAACTAATACAAAGAAGAAGAATAACTGAAAATATACCTATTGTTAATTGGTAAATCTGTACAGTCTATTTTATTATCTAATATAAACTAACTAACTAACTAACTAACCATCACGCCGTCTCCCCGAAGGGGTAGGTAGAAAGAATGGACTGCTACACTTTCCTTTCCTGACATATTTCTCTCGCTTCCTCAACATTCATACATCGTGTCATGCACGCGCGTCGATTTCTCTGACTCCTCACATGGCCAACATTCAATATTTGATTTATTTGATCGTGCCACGTTTTCCTCGGTCTTCCTCTATTTCTGGTTCCATTTACATCATTAAAATATATTTTTTTTACCATTCTTTCTTCATTCATTCTTTCCATATGACCAAAACATCTTAATGATCCTTTCATTATTTTGTTCATGACACCATCATTCGCACCGCATTCACATCTTATATTTTCATTCGTCACTCTATCATACACAGAGTATCCACACATTCGTCTAAGAGATCTCATTTCCACTGCATTTATTCTACTTTCATCCTTCTTTTGCCGGTTCCATGCTTCGCTTCCATACATAAGGGTCGGTAGAAGAACACCATATATAATATAATAGAATATAAAAGAATACTAAAAAGATATTTCAATAACCAACGTAAATATTTTAATTGTTAACAAATATTTTGTAATAAAACAGGAAACTGTATTATCAGGTGGCACCATCGATTTACCTTAGTACAGGTAAAACGTAATGTGGCTGTGTTTCCTTACTGGGAGTGACGTCGGCTTATGGTCAGTGCTCATCTCCCCGTAGTACGTACATTTGTTTATAGTCTCTCGGGAAATTCCTCTTTATCACACAATAAATAACAATATGACAGCTTCATACGGTGTTCCGTAAACACCTGAGTTCGTGATCATTTTTATTTTTTGAATGATTTGAATTTCGAGTACGTTGTTTCTTTGATAAACTCTAGACGTTTCCGCACTTTACAAATTATCATTTTTTAAAGATAATCAAACTCTTGAATTAATTTTGAAAAACAATATATTTTCGGACTGCTGACTGCTGCTGCTAAGATGGCAGTGCACAATGGTGTTCTTGTGCCGACCCTTATGTATGGAAGTGAAGCATGGAACTGGCAAAAGAAGGATGAAAGTAGAATAAATGCAGTAGAAATGAGATCTCTAAGACGAATGTGTAGCAAATCTGTATATGATAGAGTGACAAATGCAAGTATAAGAAGTGAATGTGGTGCGAATGAAAGTGTTATGAACAAAACAAGGAAAGGGTCATTAAGATGGTTTGGACACATGGAAAGAATGAGTGAAGACAGAATGGTAAAGAAGGTATATGTAAACGGCGTGAACGGAGCTAGAAATAGAGGAAGGCCGAGGAAAGCGTGGCACGATCAAATCAATCAAATATTGAATGTCGGTCACGTGAGGAGTCGGAGAAATCGACGTGCGTGCATGACAAGATGTATGAATGTAGAGGAAGCGAGAGACGTATGTCAGGACAGAACAGTGTGGCGTTCCATTCTTTCTGCCTACCCCTCCGGGGAGACGGCGTGATGGTAAGTTAGTTAGTTAGTTAAAATTCTTTTTGAATCATGTTTGTGAAAAGGGTAAAATTTTTATGGAAATACAATGTGCATAAAAAGTTATTTTATGTGAATCCACAACATAAGGTAATAGCGAAAATAGTCAAAATACGACTTGATTAATCAACTAACTAACCGTCATGCCGTATCCTCGGAGGGGTATGCAGACAGGGTGGACCGCCAATTCTCTTTTACATTAAAACACCGTTTCGCGTACTCTCGTCGTTCGTTACGACTTCGAACATGGCCGCCTTTTAGTAATTGTTTATTTAGTTAAACCATGTCTTCTTTGATATTTCTCGACTTCTTTTTCCATTCACACATATTGTAATATCACACATAAGAAGTCGGCTGGAATATAGTTTCGTTATTTGATCACCGCCTGGGATCCGATATTCTCTGATGGTGGAGCGAGTGCAGCAAAAATTTCTGCGCTTTCTTTACCTCAGGGAGCGCGGTTATTACCCCTGGCTCTTTCCGACTGAATTCTTGCTAGGTATGCTAAGCTACCAATCATTGGAGAGAAGGAGTAATATTCACTTGGGAGTTCACTTCTTTCAGCTGATTGGCGGCATATCAAGAATTCAAGAATTAATTAATTCTTGAATTGATAACCCGCAATGGGTGAAATCCAGTATTCGTCTACAAGTATTTGTATACATTCAAAAAATGTTGTAAAAAACAACATAATTGGTCCAAGTTTGGCATATAGATAGGAGTGACATCTCCAGGCGGTTTTTAACAATGCGCTAATGGCGGTAGCCTTCTCATTGTGTCAAAAAGATATTCGGCTTAATACTTAATAAACACAAATCTTCATAGATGGCGTTAGTATGTAGATTGTAAAAACTACCACGTAAAGAGTAGTCTTACAGATTAACATATATACAACTTCCAAAAAGTTTGTCAGACACGGTGGTCATAAGAAAAAATGTGGAATGGGGAATGTTGTATTACATAAAGCGTGCGCTTAATCCAACCAATGACAGGTCATAAGTCCTATAAACACCTTTATCAACCATATTCTGTTTCCAATTTGCATCTTCGTCTCTATTGAGATACAATTTAAACGATGCTTTTAAACATATTACTACAAATCTTGCTGACAGTACGGTACCGCATACGAACAGCTAGTAGTTTTTTATTTATCTACTCGTAGATACTGACGGCGGCACGGTATTGTCCAGATGGAGCTGTTGATCGAAGAGTAGCATTGTCATATAGGTACCTATCCAAAACCACCGACTCACATCCAAGGCCATTCTCATCCCACTCGGTTGTGTACACAAGACCAATTGGCTCCCACCCATGGCCATTCCCTGTCACCGTCTCTCGGTCTTTACCCAAGATCTTGACTTTTGTCCAAGACCACCCACGACCCCTCTACTATCCTCCCTACCCGGATAGTCAGGTCCAAATGTCGGACCCAAACCACCACATCCTCCAAGAATCCCTTCACCATCCAAAAATATCCAACCTTGACTTTCAAGAAACAAATTTCCAACATTTAGGGGAGAAGTAGCCTCCGTGGGTGTACTCCAGAAAATACATTATCAATGACCAAAAGATATTGACATACCCAAAATTTCAAAGAAATATTTTTTTTGTCATGATTGGCGTATCTATATTTTTAAATAACACTTAAGTGGATTGATATTATAATATCTCTTATAATCCTTTTGCTTCTTGTTGTTACTCTCATATCGGAAGTTGGATAGCATTTATTTTAACCTTTGGTATAGCAGCTCTAAAAAGTAATGTTGTGCTGCAATTGAACCATTCTTGAAGGTTTTCTAGCCAGGGTTTTCTTTTTTTCTTTTCTTCGTTTTCCGATAATTAGTTGTATATAATCTTCAAACTGATTGTTTGCTAAGCCTTGTTTTCCCCACCTAATTACGTTTGCCTGTGCACTACAAGACCTTTACTGTAATTAAAAAAAGTAATTGCTTCGGTGATTGGTTTTAAAAGCATATAAAAGTAATTGAATCGATTGGTAATTCGTTAAAGTAACTAGTGTAAAGACAAGAAAATGCGCAGTTATATGTATTATTTACATTTTGTGTATGAAAGCTTATATGTATACTAATATAAAACGTTTTATGAATAAAGATTAATAATAAAAACGATTACATCCATTTCCCTCATAAATAAGAAAATAAAGTCTTTGGTAAATTTTTTATCTTTTGATTATTTAATATAAACTAACAAACTAACTAACTAACCATCACACCGTCTCCCCGAAGGGGTAGGTAGAAAGAATGGACTGCTACACTTTAACTGATGCGGTTCTCCATCTTTCTCTTTTCGCCCCCGTGGGAGACGCGGTGTGATAAGTTGCGAACCTTATCGCCACCAAAAGGCATGCATTATTTTATATATGCATGTAAAATACGTACAAATGAAAAGAAACATACCCTATTAGAAAGCTTATATTTTTTATTATATTACTTACATATATTTATAATTAATACGATTGAAACATTTGTTTTCTATAAATGTTAGTGAGAATAGCATGTTTTGCTTTGCGAAGGCATTATCATAAGTATGATAATGTTTCAGCAAAGCAAAACATGTCATTCTCATAAAATATAAAAAAAATTCAAGAAAACCGACGTTAGACCGACCGAAGAAACAATGAACCCATATATTTAGTTTTATTCCCTTAGTTCCACTTCTAGTTCCGATCAGTTTTGGTAGAGCTATCGAAACCGGTCGCTCTGCAAAATCAAACTTTATTTAAATTTAATGATTTAAATAAATTCAAAATTTGTTAAGCGTATTTCCAGGTGTATCAGCTCATTATTATGAAAGATAAACGGGTCATGTCCAGGCTTGAACCCGAATCCACTAGATCAGAAGTCAAGCGTTCTGTCCTGTTATTATTATAATATATTTGATTTTGTTTTTATTGAATTTTTGCCAAATAATGGACACCAGCAGACTCCCCTTTATTGCATTACATAATAAGTTTCACGGGACTCATCCTCTTAAAAGACGGAAGGACTGTTGGGAATCCACTTCAAAAGAGAACTTATCCTCTGGAGAACATAACACATAGGTCTATAGCAAGTAAGAAGAAGAAGATCTCAAGTCCGAGTTCAAATAATATTTTTTAAATTTATTCTTCTTCTTCTTCTTCTTCCTTATTGCAGACCTATGTGGTCTGTTCTCCAGAGTGTTGCTCCTCCTGTGAGGTAGATTCCCAGCTGTCCTTCTATCTTTTAGGAGGTCTTCCACGAGGACGAGTCCCATGAGGGTGATTATGCAATGCAATATAGAGGAGTCTGGTGGTGTCCATTTTTTGAACACGACCGTACCAGTCCTTTTTTCTCTGTCTGCTCCATCTTATAATATCCTCAACCTCACATATCTCTCTTATTCTGGTGTTCTTCACGCAATCTCTCAGTGTCTTGCCTGCTATCGTCTTCAGTGTCTTCATTTCGGATGTCCTCAAAACTTGTTTGGTACTTACTGTGTCAGCTCTTGCTTTTTTAAAATATCATTCAAATTTAAAATAATTTAAAATATGATTAACAACTTACTGACACTCCGCTAATTTTGGCACGTACATCCAACCTTTCAGTTCTTTCATACACATGTTCATATATAGATTAAATAATCATTAGGTATGCAATTCTGTTTTCTCGTACACGCAGTGCTTTTCGTGTATAGCGACTTAATGTAAAATTTAAAAAAAAATTCACTGCGAATAATATACGAGTATAACATATAGGCTATATTTCACGCCTTACAATCGATAGAAATATCCGACGACAGAGATCGCCGATTTTCTTGTAAACTAACCCTTTCAGACATCATCTGATAAAATAGCTCAAACACTTAGGGACCACCCTGTTGAGGATATCCCAATGGCCCGATGGGTGTGCAGGCGTGCCTGCGGTATCTGACACCAGAGAGGAAGCTGGTATTCGGGTTAAACCAGTGGCGGATCGTGGCTATAAAACAATATTAACCCAAAGAGAATTATTTATTATTTTTGAATATTGATGTAATCCTCCGTATTAAATAATTAATACGAATGTAAACGTCTGTTTTCTAGAGGTTTTATTACGCAATATTTTATGGGAATGACATGTTTCGTCTTGCTAAATCATTATCAAATGTGTTACTGCTGTTTTATTATTATTATTTTTGTTATTAATATTTTTTAATAAAAAATAATTATAAAAGGCTGTTACTTGAATAAATAATTCTTTAAAATATATATTAATAAACTTTTAAAAAATAAACTTTTATTCTTTATTATAAAATTTTGAACCACAATAAATATCATGTGTGATTACAATGTAAACGTATTTGTTAATTCAAAACATATTTTCAATTTACTTACCATCACGCCGTCTCTCCGAAGGGGTGGGCAGAAATAATGGACCGCCAGTGTTCTTTCCTGACATGCTTTTCTCGTTTCCTTGACATAATATGCATGGTGTCATGCACGCACGTCGATTTCTCCAACTCCTCACGTGGCCGAGATTTCATAT
Organism: Lepidostoma basale; assembly: GCA_022606425.2. Classification (NCBI taxonomy): domain Eukaryota; kingdom Metazoa; phylum Arthropoda; class Insecta; order Trichoptera; family Lepidostomatidae; genus Lepidostoma; species Lepidostoma basale. Next base: position 26,562 of record JAHDVF020000658.1, read on the forward strand.
TTGGTTGACTTGATCGTGCCACGTTTTTCTCTATTTCTTATTCCGTTTACATCGTTAACATATATTTTTTTATCATTTTTTCTTCATCAAACCATTCTTTCTTCTTCAAACCATTTGATTATTTTGTTTATAGCGTTTTTATTCGCACTGCATTCACTTCTTATATTTCCATTTGACACTCTATCTGTTATGCCTTCTTAAAGTTGAACCATCTCTCATGGCTTCCTGATATTTTACCTGTTCTCAAATAGATGCCTTAAACTGTCAATATGTTTGTTATGTCTATTGAGAAAAATAACCGCGTTTACTTCTTACATTTTCATTTGGCAAACAAACAAACAAACCATCACGCCGTTTCCCCGCAGGGATAGGCAGAGAGAATGGACCGCCACACAACTCTATCCTGGCAAACCTTTTTAGATTCCTCCACATTCATACAACGAATCATACACGCACGTCGATTCCTCCGACTTCTAACATGACCAACCTTTGAAATTTGATTAATTTGGACATGCAATGTTTTCCTCGGTCTGCCTCGACTTCGTACCCCATTTACATCATTAACGTAGACTTTCTTAACCATTCTTTCTCCATCCATGCGTTCCATATGTCCGAACCAACGCAGCGATCCTTTCATAATTTTGTTCATAATACCTTCTTCCGTTCTACATTCCTTTCTTATATCAGCATTTGAGATTCTGTCGTATATCGTTCTACCACACATACGTCTTAGGGACCTCATCTCTACCGCATTCATTCTACTCTCATCCTTCTTCTGCCAGTTCCATGCTTCGCTTCCATACATTAGGGTTGGGACCAGAACTCCATCGTAAACGGCCGTTTTCGCATTCATTCATTTGGCACATTCATATATAGATTTCCGACACTTCATGTGAATAAAAAATTAATATTTTTTTTATTACGTAACTCACATGGCTTTCGTGGAAGGTTCACATGCCACCACAGGTCTACCTCTCTCAGTGGCGCGTCAGGAAGCACAAAGGGTGAAAATAAATCTTGTCTGAGAAGTTTACTTTGTCACTCAAACCGCGATTTTACTATAACGGAGAATCTATCCGTCCTGCCTTTCAAAGCGTCCATTGTTCGGGAACTTTGGATTTTATTACTATCTCCCGGAGCCATCCGCTATCTGGTGTTTACTTATGCTAAATGATTGCGTTTTCGTGCCGTGCACTATCAAATTTTAAGTCACCCCTACAAAAATGTAATAAAAAGCGAAATTTTCTCGATGTTTTAAACTGTAAATTTATTTCAATAAATATAATTACACTTGGTATAACAACACTTTATTTCACTGAAATATAAAGTGAAAAACAATTCTCATGTTCAAAATGTTCCCGTTACATCTCCACTCTTCTCAATCCTAATTATAACCCTCCACTCTTATACATAACCTCACCCCCTTTTAGTATATAGGTGACTGCTTTGTTTTATTTTTTTGTTAAAATCGTGTACATTGAACAAGGTTTTTTGTAACCAAAACATGTCCGTGTTAAGTGAAATAAAGCTTTGTAATACAGAGTTTAATTATATTTATTCAATAAGAATCCACAACGCAAATTGAAGGTGAATATAGAAGAAATGTTAATTTATTTTTTATGTATCATAATTCATCGCCAGAGTTGCTGAACTAACTAACTAATCATCATGCCATCCCCCCGAAGGGATAAGCAGAAATAATAGACCGCCACACTCTTCTGTTCCAACATACTCTCTCGATTTCCCAAAATTCTTACATCGTGTTATACACGCACGTCTATATCCCCGACTCCTCGCGTGGCCGGCTTTTAGTTGATTCGATGGTGTCACTTTTTCCCTGGCCGCCATCTATTTCTTGTTCCACTCACATTGTTGAAGCAAACTTTCTTTACCATTATTTTTTTATATTATACATTATTTTTATGTGTCCAGACGACACTGTTATTTTCTAATATAATAATAGGAACTTCTTTCGTTTCCTAAACACATAGATTTTTCCAATTTAAATTTTAATTGATTCGATTATTTCACGTTTTCTCCAATCTTCCTCTATTTCTTGTTCGGTTCACAACATAAACATGTCATTTCTTACATGTGTCCAAACCATCCTAATGACCCTTTTATTATTATTTTTTCTTGTTACTTTCATTCCCAATGCATTCACTTCTCATATTTGCATTTGACATTCTGTCTATCTTCTTTTTGTTCTGTTTATGCATGATATCAACTTTCTTCCTGTGATGAAGACAACTAGCCTTCTTTCCATCTCTTAGGTGGTCATCCTGGTGGTCGACGGCTCTCTGGAGTCTCGTGCATCACGATCTTAGAAATTCTTGCTGGATCCATTCTCTCGATTTGTTCCCTTCAGAATCTTCTTCATTTCACTATGTCTTCAATTTTGCAGGATTTGCGAATTTATTCATTGGGTATCCTATCTCTAAGGGTTCTCCCCACAAAAGGCCGCAATGTTCTGTCTATCTTGTCTTCTAAAAAGTCGAACTGTCTATCATGCAATCCTGGTATTTTACCTGTTCTCATTCTTCTTTTTTGCGTGCCGTATCAGGTCCCCCTGACATTGGAAATCACTCCGGCGAAGACTTCTCTATCTTGCGCAACCCGAAACAGCTCCCCCACATGTCTCATCCCGTTCCAGTATCTTATGTTGCACAGCCAAGACGTTTGCCTTCTACCAGGACCACGCTGCCCCTCAATTTCCCCCATCAGTATTAGTTGGAGCAAACTGTATTTATCTCCCCGCAGAATGTAACCGAGATATGAAATCTTATGGACCTTAACGTCCTTTAACAGTTGTTTACTACAATCAGCTCTCCTGTTCTCATTAAGATGGCTTAAACTGTTAAAGTGTTTGTTAAGTGTTTTAAGAAAAATAAACTGCCTTGATTGATTGATGAGTTGATTATAGCAATAAATGATTACATAAGTATCTTCCTCGAATATCAAAAAAATCATACACACACTTGAGATCTTGATGTGTATAACTTTTTATCTGAATAAAGTCAGCCGTAGCAGGCAAAGAGTTAAGTAAGTAGGTCCTACATGATTCGGAGTTACTTATTTATGTATATTTATTTTTCTGCCCGTGTGCATACGTACGCATGCATAATACATATGACTGTA
>JAHDVF020000659.1:0-37179 GCA_022606425.2 Lepidostoma basale
GCTTCCAACCGGTTCATTTCATTCACTTTTAGAGTCAAAGTTTCGCAGCCGTATAGTAAAACAGACCATATATAACATTTAATCATTCTTTGTCGGAGTTTTGAGTTAAAATTATCAGTGCAAAATAAGGTTCTCATTTTATTAAATGCAGCTCGTGCAACTTCAATTCTGTATTTTATTTCAATGTTCGGGTCAAGCGCTTTAGTGATAATGCTGCGAAGGTATATAAATAATGCCTTAACAAGTCAAAATATATCATTCCCATAAAATATACTATAACTTCTTGAAAACAGACGTTTGCATAATAATATAAATAGGCTAAAACCCAGATGTCGCCAAAGAGAGAGTACAAGAATATTTTGATTACAAGAGAGCTGACATCAAACGTGATTCTTCTACATTCTACTTATATCGTGACACGCGTGCTCGTCGATTATTCCAATTTAAATATGACCGTCTTTAAGTTAGTAAATACTTTGATAATCCCATGTTTTTACGGCCAGTACACCTAATGTACAATTTTTTAAAGCATGAATGTGAAGAAACGTAGAAAAATGTGTAAGGATAGAGTAGTCTGGCGGTCCACTGTTTCTGCCAACCCTTGCAGAGAAACGGTGTGATGGTTTACTGCTGTTATTGCATTAATTAAAAATAGAATCACAACCGCAGGGGTAGGCAGAGAGAATGGACCGCCACACTACTCTATTCTGAAACACTTCTCTATTCTACTCCACATTCATACAATGAGTCGATTCTTTCGACTTGTAACATGTCCCACCTTTAAAATTTGATAAATTAGGTCATGCCATGTTTTCCTCGGTCTACTTCGACTCGGTAGTCCATTTACATCGTTAAAGTAAAATTCATTAAATATTCTTTCTCCATCCGCGCGCTTCTTTGCGATCCTTTCATAATTTTGTTCATAATACCTTCTTCCGCTCTACATTACTTTCTTATATCAGCATTTGAGATTCTGTCGTACATCGTTCTATCACACAAGTATTTAGATATATATTTAAAGAAATAGAAATACATAATATGAGTTATTGTGAGGTTTATTTAAATGCAGGATTTACATGTATTCGTATTATTCTGATTAAAGAAAACTTTTGTATTTTTAAACGAAAACAATCATATTATTAGATTTCCACGGAAAAAATGAAAAAACACGTGTCTTGCCTATACGGAAAGCTTGGGTATCTAGTGCTTTGTGAACTTTCTTAAGGTTGACAAACACAGATAAAAATAGAATTCAATGGAATAGACAGGCAAAGATGAATAATTTCTCTTGGAAAAAAAACATATAGGTAAGTTAAGAAAGAAGCCTAACTTTTACCACTTGTATATTTTTACTTTACTGTTATTATAACGTACCTTAATATTTGTTTCTTTAAGAAAGATGTAAATCTCTGGAAAAAATGAGTTTTAGAAATGAGAACCCTGTGCTCCATCGCAGCAGAATTTGAGATCAAATCAAAAAATAAATAATACGGTCTGGCTGTGGTGTTGAAGACAAATAATTAAAACAAAGAAAATATACAAAATTTCTTTATTATTATGTATTTAGTGTGCTTCCACTTGTGTTTATTTTCGACCGGCAGCTTGCGGCCATAAGAAGATGGCAGCAAGCTGCCGAAACCGGTCGAACATAAACACAAGTGGAAGCACACTAAATACATAATAATAAAGAAATTTTGTATAATTTTTTGTTTTGTTTTCATTTTTTAAAATGAACTTCTACCAAGATATTTCAATTAAAAACATTAATTATTTGTGTTAAAAAATCAAAATGCGTTTTTAAAGGGAGCTTGTTGGACCAAAATGGCTGAATTGTGACGGCTATCAAAAAATAATCTCAAATCTAACAACCTTTATAAAGTTAAGCATGTGAAAAAACAGACTAAAAACTATGTATAGTAGATTGACAATAGCTGTATTGGTACTGGTAGTAAAACCTATGTAATAACTTTTTGCTTGGAGCTTGTGTTCAAAACAAATACCTAGAGCAAATTCATTGTAAAAAGTTACATTTTCTTTATACATGCACAGACGTGATGTAATGACTTCCCAAGCTCTAAGTGAGTAATCCTTTGGCTGTAGACTCGCCAGCAAATATTTATGCATTGGAGCTTGTTTTTTTTTATTCACTTGAATGTTGCACAAGAATAGAGAGGCTGGAATAAGTCTAACAAAAAAATCTTATTACTCGCGTATACACAGGTACGTTTACACTACAATACACTTACGTATAAACTTGCACACTAATATCGCGGAAAAATGTCTAAATATAAAACATACGATTAGTTCTACTAATATATATTCTAATGACAACAATAATCTCTCGACGGAAGTTCATTTTATATAATTATTTATGAAACGATGTATTTCATAACTTCTTGCACTTTTGCCTTTATTTTGACGGTGACTGGTTTAACCAGGCTGTCGATGCTAGGAAGTCTGCCGAAACCGGTCGTTGTCGAAATAAAGACAAAGGTGGATGTGCCTATTAAAAAAACTTAAAATAGTTAGCTAACTAACTTACTAACCATTACGCCATCTACCCGAAAGGGTAGGCAGAATGAATGGACTGTCACACTTTAACCGATGCGGCACTCCATTCTTCTCTTTTCGCCCCGCGTGAGACGTGAAAAAAGAATTAAAAGAATTAACAACATTGTTTTTATTTATTAAATATTTGTACAGAATAAAAAATCAATCACAACATGTTTTGGGCGTGATGGAGGTCACTCAGGTGAAAATAAACGTAATGTAAATATAATTATGTATTTACATCTGAGAATGGAGATCACAATCGAAACATATTTTGATTGATATTTTTATTCATTGGGGTTCGAATTATCAGTAGGGTCGTGGCGAGTCACATCTTTGCTGGAAGGTGTGATTCTACAAAATGCTGCGAAACGCCCAGTTGCATTCCACCGGCAACACTACTGACTAGTCCAACTCGTTAGCGTCCCTGTCGCGAACCCCGGGCAATGGGATCACACTCATAACCGTGTGATCACAGCAGATAACGAGGGGATGAAAGGCGAGTTTCTAGCGCCCCCAAACCAGATCCAACCAGCTAAGGGAAGGTCACCCCGACAGAAAAATCCACCAGAGAAGGCAACGGGAAACCACTCTGGTCACCTTTTCCCAGGAATCACTATGGCGAAAAAGAGTGAGCAGGAAAAACAAGAGTTCAGAACCTGTTCCAAATAGCGCAGGATAGATGTACGGGACAGATTGCTCCCCCCGTACTATTAATATATATTTTGGCCGCTGACTGCTGCTCGTCTCCGATGTGGTGTGGATGGTAAAACGGAGAATACGGCGTGATGATGATTGTGTAATAAAACAAAGTTTTATTATATGTGGCAATCGGTGCAGGGTAGAAGCGAAGAGAAGTGTGCAGTAGCTCAAATACTGGTTTTCACGTAATTAAGAGCGCCAAGCCTCTTAACGCGCAGCGTGTCCACGCGTGTCAGAATTTGAAGGAAGAGAGAAGGCCGAGTCCTTACAAGACCCGCTTATATAGTCTCCGCAAACTAGCAATAACGGTTATTTAACGTTTTTTACAGTTTCGGAGAATTTTAGTCGCAGCCGCTGTGTTGCTATGGCCTCTGATTGGCTGTTTAACAACACGCGAGCAACCGCAAAACTATTCCAAGAATAATCTCGTTGCTATGCGCTTTCACGCGACTACCGATTGCCTTATTTATTTTAACAAAAACATAAACAAATTAAACTTAAACGAATTAAACTAAAATTAATATAAAATAACAAACATGAATAAAATAATAAAATTAGCATAGTTAAAAATAATAAAAAATTAATAATAAAATAAAAAAATATTAAAATTAAAACTACTCGCATACGTCCGATACACTCCCCCCGTGCAGTCTCGGCTGTACTACAATACTCGGGCGTATCTCGGGCGGTGAGTCCTTCGTCGTTGGGTCGTCTTTAGCTGCTGTGGGGCGCCTCCTGGAGCGCCGGGGGCGGTCGCGAGTGGAGAGGTGGTCGGCGTCTCTGGCTCCGGCTGGAACACTGCGACTCGGACAGCAGGTCGTACGTGTCTCCTGCTGCTGGTCTGGACCGCCACGGTCCGTGTCTGGCCGTCATCTGCCGGGGTGGCCTAGACGACCCATCCGCGTGGCCATGTGTTCCGTGGCAGCGATGGGTCGGTGAGCAGCACTAGGTCCCCCACCTTGATGGGTGGGCGCTGATGGTGCCACTTCTGCCGATTGCCGATGGTTGGAATGTATTCCCGGAGCCAGCGTCTCCAGAAGCCGTCCGCGAGCTGCTGGTTGATGCGCCATCACTCGCGCAGACAAGCCTCTGGTTTGCCTTTCGCCTGGCGTGTGAGGTGCAGTTGCCTCGAGGCTCCCCCCATCAGGAAATGGCCGGGGGTCAGCGGCTCTTCGTCCTGCGGATCCAGTGCGACGTGGGTCAGCGAGCGATTGTTGACGGTGTGCTCCACCTCCGCTAGTGCGGTCAGCAAAGTCCAGCCGCATGTCCTGTGGCTCCTCTTCCTGCCGTAGTGCCAGAGGTGTCTTATGAATGCCACCATGTTCTGCACAGCTAGGCAGAAGTCTACAAGCTGCTCGTTGGTGCTGGTGTCCATCAGGGATGGCAACTTCCGCACCTTCTCCAGCATCAGTGTAGCGATGGCGTTTGGGTCCCCGAAGCGGCGTCCAAGCACATCAATGATGAAAGGCACTTGTGATGGCTGGAGCAGGAGGGTTGCTATGGCCTCCCGGGCCCTCCCAGTGAGGGCGCGCTGCAGTCGGAGGAGATTCTCGGCATTGGTCATCCCGCAGGTGGCGGTTGACTGCTGGAACTGAGCGTGCCAGGACGGCCACTCCAGAGGATCGCCGAGCCATGAAGGTCGCCATTTGATGTCCCTGCTCCGCAGACATCTGAGATGAGTGGTTGCGTGCGCCTAGGAGCGCCTCTGTCATCAGTGCGGCTAGTTGGGCAATGGGCTCTGATCCTGGAGCGCGTCCTGCTCCCGGCGCGTTATCCGTGGTGGGGGTAACAGCGGGTGGCCCCTGCCACCCGCCGTTTGCGGCTGCTGTGCTCGTGGAGGTGGCAGGTCCCCACTGCGTGCTGCCCAGCGCCAGGCCCTGCAAGCCGGCTGCTGGAGCGGCGTTGTATGCATTGATTGGCTACCACTGCGTGCCGCCCGGCGTCAGGCCCTGCAGGCCGGCCGCTGGGGCGGAGCTGGTGCAATTGATTGGCTGCCACGGCGTGCCGCCCGGCGCAAGGCCCTGCAGGCCGGCCGCTGGAGCGGAGCTGGTGACATTGATTGGCTGCCACGGCGTGCCGCCCGGCGTCAGGCCCTGCAGGCCGGCCGCTGGAGCGGAGCTGGTGCAATTGATTGGCTGCCACGGCGTGCCGCCCGGCGCAAGGCCCTGCACGCCGGCCGCTGGAGCGGAGCTGGTGCAATTGATTGGCTGCCACGGCGTGCCGCCCGGCGCAAGGCCCTGCACGCCGGCCGCTGGAGCGGAGCTGGTTGGCTGCCCTCTGCATCCACTGTTGATATTCTCCCACAGCGATCCACTGTGAGAGAGATGATCGGTGCCTCTGGCTGGATACATGTCGTAGGACGGCAATCCACCGTCCTTTGCGGGATCTGCACATCCCCGCTGCGCGCCGCTGGGTGGCGGGTCTCCTCGACCGGCCGCCGGCTCGCCAAAGTGAGGTTGCTTCCCTTGTTGGTGTCCACTGGTCAGCGTGGAATATGTGGACTGCAGTAGCTGCTGTGGAGGACTGGGCTGGGCCGGCAATGCTCCGGCTTTAGTCGTGGTCCCCTGGAGCAGCAGCGAGGCCTGAAGCTGCTCAATTTGTGCTGCGTGCTGTTCGTCCCGGCGCTCCATGAGTCGGTCAAAGGCGAGCCATTGTGATCGCAGCTCGCTGCGCAGTAAGCGGACGACGTCCTCTGTTGAAGGTGCAGACAGGTCCTCATCCTCGCTGTCCGAGTTCCTACTCGGCCATGGTGCAGTTTTAGTAAGAGCGGCCCCGCCGACCGGCTGGTCGGCTCGTCGCTCTGATGCGTCACTTCTTCCAGTCATTTCCAGACGTTGAGCTACTTCTTCGCTGTAGAGGGGCGAAGGCGAGCACTCCTGAAGCCACTCGGAGGCTGGCTGGTCTCTAGAGGGGATCCGGCCAGCGGGCGCAGGCTGCTCGATTGCGATGAGGGAGGCTGCCGGGGGCGCTAGGCCCTGGTCGGCAGCGCTGGCAGGTGGTGCAGTCTCTCCGGCGGCGGTTATAGAAGGTCCAGCAGGCGCACTGGAAACTTCCTTCCCGGAGCGGAGTGAAGGCGACATCGGAGATGAGACTGATCCGCGGCTCGAAGGACCAAATCGGGCTCGTCAGGATCAAATTGGAGACGAGGCTGATCACGGCTCGAAGGACCAAATGTACGGGACAGATTGCTCCCCCCGTACTATTAATATTTATTTTGGCCGCTGACTGCTGCTCGTCTCCGATGTGGTGTGGATGGTAAAACGGAGAATACGGCGTGATCAGGGTAAAAGCGAAGAGAAGTGTGCAGTAGCTCAAATACTGGTTTTCACGTAATTAAGAGCGCCAAGCCTCTTAACGCGCAGCGTGTCCACGCGTGTCAGAATTTGAAGGAAGAGAGAAGGCCGAGTCCTTACAAGACCCGCTTATATAGTCTCCGCAAACTAGCAATAACGGTTATTTAACGTTTTTTACAGTTTCGGAGAATTTTAGTCGCAGCCGCTGTGTTGCTATGGCCTCTGATTGGCTGTTTAACAACACGCGAGCAACCGCAAAACTATTCCAAGAATAATCTCGATTGAGCTACTGCATAATCTCGTTACTATGCGCTTTCACGCGACTACCGATTGCCTTATTTATTTTAACAAAAACATAAACAAATTAAACATAAACGAATTAAACTTAAATTAATACAAAATAACAAACATGAATAAAATAATAAAATTAGCATAGTTAAAAATAATAAAAAATTAATAATAAAATAAAAAATTATTAAACAAAAACTACTCGCATACGTCCGATACAATAGATATGCATTTGCTGTAGTGATGCCCAACGTTGGAGAGACCTGACACGGCACCGAAAGAAGAAGAAGGAGAAACATATTAAGTAAAAACCGTGCTGTTAATTCCATTCCGAATTACAATGGAATTCCACAGTCTTTTTCAGACGTTGGATAATGCCTTAGAAGGGTAAAACATGTCATTCCCATAAAATATAATAAAACTTCTAGAAATCTGCCTTTTTCATTCGTATAAATTATTTAATACGGATTTTTACATCATTTTTCAAGAAACTATAAATATTGAAATTTCGATTATTTTAATTTATTTTTAATATTATTTTGTGCCACCCAAATGTCTGGATTGGAGACATTTGGGTGGCAAAGTCGGCAGCAGACGTCAAAAAGGCGGCAGGATCGCGGAGTGGACTATTCAATCGAAGTGATTGAAAGATATCCCCGCGTCATCCGCGGCGGTTAGCGACCGCTGCCGTATAACTAGGATTTTCAATTTAAAAATTTGTTCAAGGAAATAACCGTGAATGAAATTTACATAGGCGATTGCCGGTTGATCGATTAAATTAATAGAAACCCTCACAATGGAAATCAATTTACGGGCGAGCGGTTTGCTCTCGCTGTGTCATCATTTTTTATGGTCTTCAGAAGCGGATCGAGGCGAGATAAAACGAATTCTTCTTTCTAGAACAATCTGTACTAGTTGCGACCCCTAGAATGTAAGTAATGATTTTCTATCCTTATCAGTAATAAGTTTTAACTTTGTTACATATCGAGCCTTAGCCTCCAGTATTCTTCGCCTCCAACTCCTCCTGTCCTCCGCTTCGACCCTCCAATCTGACACTCTTAACAATCTTGTTCCATCTCTCCCAACTTCATCCTCCCATCGCAGCCTTGGTCGTCCAATTGGTCTTCTACCACCTGGGTGCCACTCCAGCAATCTTTTTGGGGTTCGCGATGATGGCATCCTCTGCACGTGACCGGCCCATCTCAGTCTATTCAGTCTGACCTGTGTGGAGAGACTGGGAGCTTTGTAAATATTGTACAGCTCGTCATTATGCCGCACTCTCCAGCCTTCACCGTCATTCACAGGTGAATGACGGTGAAGGCTGGAGGCACAGTAAACCGTGAATAATATTCACGGTTCACTGTGAATATTATTCAGTAGGAAGAGCAATTCGGAAGTTGAATCTAATCGTCTCGGATTTTGACATTTTTAGTGTCAGTGAGGCAGTGTAAGAGGAATAGCCAGTAGAACTGAACCTCTGTTAATCAGAATATCCAAGTCCAAGTCCAATATAATAATATTACAAATTCTGGAAAGAGTACTGCCTCAATGACGTCGACATATTTGGGACCCTTCTTTATTATGTCTCATTTCTTCTTATTCTTCTTCTTCCTAGTTGTAGACCTATGTGGTCTGTTCTCCAGAGTGTTGCTCCTCCTGTGAGGTAGATTCTCAGCTGTCCTTCTATCTTTTAGGAGATCTTCCACGAGGACAAGTCCCATGAAGCTGATTATGCAATGCAATATAGGGGAGTCTGGTGGTGTCTATTCTTTGAACATCACCGTACCAGTCCCTTTTTCGCTGTCTGCTCCATCGCATAATATCCTCAACCTCACATATCTATCTTATTCTGGTATACCTTCCGCGATCTCTTAGAGTCTTGCCTGCTATCGTCCTCAGTGTCTTCTATTTATTATTTAGGCATGAATAAACTATAAATAATATTGTAAGAGTTATTTATCAACAATAATGAATTGTAGGAAAGCAATAATGAAAGATCTTCCACTCACCTGCAATATCAAAATTAATAAAAAAATAATAATAAAAAATTAGGATAAGAATGGTGGTACTGGTGAAAAGTTTTTAATAACCGCTTTTAAAATGTAATCTGTCAACATTATTTCTGAAATTTATTTATTTATTTATAAATTATTTTGTAATACGGTCCTGGTTGGAGTAATAACATTTTTTTGTAGACACCTTACTGCGGCCGGACCCTGTGAAGCCTGACTCCCGAATCTTGGAAGTCATTTCGGAAAAAATATTCCGGTGATATCTAAATTTTAACAAAGGGTTCCCGTCCAAGTACTCGGTACAACATGATGGTATATCTACTATTCTTCTTTTAATAGTGCTTGAACAGGTTTCCCCGACGTTGGCGATCACTATGGCAAATGCTTTCTTTTACCCGAGGTTGTTATAGGCTGCAGCGGCGCCCTTTCGTCAGCCTCGCTCATTCACTTCCGAGGCCTTTTCCTGGCCATCCGGTACTGACGTTAACTATTATTTCATTTACAAAAATCGGTATTCACTTCAATTTTTATCCACTTATTATTTTTGCGATTTCTAATGAATTTTTCCCAGTCATGGCATATAGAGAAGGCATTCGACACGGTGTAATGGAGAGGGTTCTTTGGGATGATGGAAAGAATTGGAGTCAAACACAGAGACAAACGAATTATCCAAGCGATATATAAGGAAGAAGCCGCCATTCTCAGACTGGGCAAGGATGAAAAGGAAGCAAGGATAAGACAAGGGGTGAGACAGGGCTGCTCTCTTTCCCCTGTACTCTTCAATGGCTATATACAATGTGCGATATATGAAATAAGAGAGGAAATGGAACATAGAAGAGGTGTAAGAATTCACGGACGGAATGTAGATATGACAAGATTTGCAGACGATATCGCCATTATTGCCAACGATGAAATTCAACTAAAAGATACCTTAGATACCATGGAAAAAATACTAAGTAAAACGTATAACCCCGGGCATTCAAACTTCTGTATTTTCCCCCTCCTATGCCCCGCATTTACATACACAAACACATGTTTTATTTAATTATTACTTACAACTACATGTTAAATATAAACCATAAAATCATCTTATATTTAATGCAATATAAAGCAAAACAAATTGTGTAAGGAAGACGGGACACAATTATTGGAAGTGGAAGAGAGTAAATGTTGGATTTAGGTAAAAGAAACAGTAGAGTTAGTAGACAGGGGAAGAAGAGACTTTAGTAGGATATACACAACAATCCGGAAAAAGTTTAGTTCTTTCTTTAAATTTTAAATAAACACGTGACTCCGCGCCCCATAAGGGGGGAGTGTTACTGGAATGTTATTTATGTTTTTTTGAACAATGATCTAAAACTCGTTGTTAATTATTTTAAAACAATTTGATTTAAAAAAATGCTTTTTATTATTTATTATCAACTGCATGTTTATAAATGATGCCCACTTCATACATATTTATACCTAAAAAAAATATTGCGAATGAAAAATATGAAGATATAAAAATCTTAAAAATTAAAGTCAACTTTTTAATTACGATTAATAATTTATATATAAAGTGTCACCAAAATAATATCTACACTTAAAAAAACACGTTTTAACAAATGTTTATACTTTGATATCTTCATTACTGCATCTCAATAAAATAAATAAACGCTTATAAACATGTGAAGATAGTTATCTAACTTCTAAAAAAAGGAAATATTCAGGGTTTTTTAACGGCTGATGTATTATCTTGATCGAATTTCACAAAATCAGCAAGGAAACAAGATCATTAAGGACCCCTTTTGATGTCATCAGTAAATGGGTGACTTGAATCAATTAGATTCGTTTCAGTAAAAAATACTCGTTGAATAAATTAAACCTTTTAAAATTAGCCAATTGTCAATTATTTCTGTTTGTTTAAAATCGTTCTAATGGAGTAATTCCGATTCAGAGAATTTTGTAATTCAGAGTAATACCGGAATAAAAATATTACCGTATACTCGTATATGATAATTTATTTTTTTCTTCAATTTGAAATTATTAAAATTGACATAGGAACAAATACACATAAATGTTCGAAAAATCAAGAAAATTTGACATTTGATATATCATTGTATTGATGATGTCAACATAGGTTGACGGAACAGCGGTCGCGAAAAGTAAAAATACAATTGTGATACATAAAACAAAGTTTTTTAATTTAACAGTTTATAATGTTAAAGTATGATAGTGTTTCGGCCAAAACAATGGACGAATGTTTTATGAATTAAAACACTATTTTTTTTCACTTTTTATTCATTGTTTTCGACTTGCTTCGAAGGCTTTACACCTTCATCATTGGGAGGACTTTATAAACTTATATCGTTCGTTTATATCATTCTCCCGATTATGCCTTAAAGCCTTCGAAATATGTCGAGAAAAATAAACTCAAAAGTGGAAAAAACAGTGTTTATGTAAGACATAAAAGATTCGTCATTATGGAATTCCACAGTGTTAACGCAAGTTTATCTAAAATAAAAAATAAAACTACGAAAACATCGGTTGAACAATGTTTACAATTATTGAAAAAAAGTTCGTATTTTGAAAGCTGTGTGATGTATTATATTTTTAGAAGTGACGTATTTTGGCTTGCAGGGCATTATTAAATGTCGATGTAATTGTTATGAAAACAGACATTTGATAATGTCCTAAACTTGTCGACATATCACTGCCATAAATGTGATAAAATTTACAGAAAACTCTTGATTTTCACAATACTTAAAAACCAGTTCGAATTTCATTATACGAAAACCTGCTCTTTAGATTTTGTTTGTTTTCTTGAATATTTTATAAGTTTTCAAGGACTAACGTCTTATTTTTCAGGCCTTGATCTCTCTAATAGTGGATATAGGCCTCTTCTAAGCGTTTCTACTCTTTCACGTATTTCGCATTGCGGCTATATCGTGGACCATCTCTTCTGCAGCTCTGGTAAGGAAACTGATAAATTTTAATTCCTTAGTGAAGAAAATAAACTAGAATAAAAAATCTTGAAACATTATATATTATCTATTAATTGAAGGCTGGTTATTACAAAGATGCTACATTGTTTTACACATAAAACAAAGAAGAAAGAGGAAAAACTGTTTATTGTTACGTGTGTCATTTACCACTGGTAGAATCATTAGACTGACGTTTGAACTACACATTATTATTTCATAACTTTGCACGTTTAAACAGTTGTAGGCCTTTGGGTTTAGCAACAATTAGGATCAAAAATTGTTTTTTTTTTCTTCTTTGTTCCCCATACTTTGTGTTATGGATGTTTTATTTGTCTTTTTCTTTTTTATATATTTTGACTGCCACACCGAAGGTTCGATTCTCGGCGGTGACAGTGAGATTGTCACATTGTCTTTGATCTGGTGTAGAATTCCAGTGACAATAAAATGGCGATAGTTTAGCGCCCTATCACATGTTACTAGAATCAATATTACATCGATCTGGCACGAGCCGTAATGATGTAAAGAGCGATTCAACAAAATTATAATAATATGCATTGATCGTTTTAAAGTTAATTATTAAAATAAAATGTATTTTTAAAATTTAAATTTGAAACACTGTAATTGTTCGTATAACTATTTATTTGAATGAGATTTTCGCGACAGCTGTTGGGTCAAATTATGTTGGTATCATCAGGTGTTACAAACAACATAGGTTGGAGTAACAGCTGTTGCGACAATTTCATTAAAATAAATTGTGATACGTATAATGACAGTGTTTTAAATTTAAACATTTAATTATGTTGATGAGGATTAATTGTATCTCAATAGAGACGAAGATGTAAATTGTTTCTGGGAACAGAGAATTTGTATACATTCAAAATGTTGTTGTATTATGTTGATGAATTGATAGCATTTGTACCAAAACAATTAATTATTTTAAAAGGTGTAAAAATAACATAATAACTAAACAAAGAAAGACTAATACAAAAACGAATTTAAAATTCGATACAATAATGTAAATAAAAAATTTTTCGTGTTTTTTAATATTTTTTAATACTCGTAATTATTGGATTTAACAAAGTTATTTTCAATTTTCTAAGTTTATTACTATGGAATTCCGCAGCCTTAGCGTTCAATAAACAATAAATCATTGAAATGTAAATATGCGTTAATATTGGAACATTACGTTATAACATAAATACAACGACAAGGCTATATGATTTATGTTCTCAAATTATACACACACGATAAGAAGAATCCGTCCGAGAAGAATCGGGTAACAAAGCGTCTATCCATTATTTACGTAGCAATCAAGATTAGCTCTTTAATAATCATCCTGTCAACAAATGTGACACCTCCAGATATTATTACGTCCGCCGTTTTAAAACACACCACGTGATTGATTTTATGGCTAAGTCATTTTAAATGATGATGCATTCACAACACGATTGGAGATACAGAGAAGCTGTACGCTTCCACGCTTGACTCGAAGCTACACTAGTAAATACAATATTAAAATTTTTTCACACTATTCACACAACTGTAAACAAAATATACAACAACACAACAACAAACCATCGTGTCGTTTCACCGTAGGGGTAGGTAGAGAGAATGGACCGCCACACTACTCTATCCTGGAACTCCTCTCTAGCTTCCTCCACATTCATACAGCGAGTTATACACGCACATTCTTTCGACTTCTAACCGTAACAAAGCTTTAAAATTTGATTAATTTGGTCATGTTATGTTTTCTTCGGTCTGTCTCGACTCCGTACTCCATTTACATCATTAACTTATACTTTCTTAACCATTTGTTCTCCATCCATGCGCTCCATATGTCTGAACCAACGCAGCGATCCTTTCATAATATTGTTCATAATACCTTCTTCCACTTTACATTCCTTTCTTATATCAGCATTTGAGATTCTGTTGTATATCGTTCTACCACACATACCTCATCTCTACTGCATTTATTCTGATCTCATCCTTATTCTGCCAGTTCCATGTTTCGCTTCCATACATTAGGGTTGGGACCAGAACTCCATTGTGAACGGCCGTTTTCGCTTTCATTGATATTCCGTGGAGAAAGAATGGTTAAGAAAGTATACGTTATTGATGTAAATGGAGTACGGAGTTGAGGTAGACCGAGGAAAACATGGCATGACCAAATTAATCAAATTTTAATGGTTGTTCATGTTAGAAGTTGGAAGAATCGACGTGCGTGTATGACTGGCTGTATGAATCTGGAGAGGTGTGCCAGGATAGAGTAGTGTGGTGGTACATTATATCTGCCTACCCCTGCGGAAAAACGGCATGATGGTTTGTTGTTGTTGTTGTTGTGTATTACACTAAAGGATTGTTAAAACACAAAGCATAGATAACATTCTAAATTATTTTTCCTTATTTAGTAGAGTTAAAAAGATATTGATTGTAGATAAATATAGCAAGAAAGTAGTAAGACAAACTTTCTTGTTTTTGTGACAGCATAGAAATGGGTTTTAGGGGAGGGGGATCCGGCAACTTTTTACTCTCACACACTCCCACTAGATGGATGTTCTCGGATCAAATCTCAGTTCAGTCTCAGGATTAAAGGGGCCCTTTTTATCTCTCCTTAATACCGGCAGGATTAACCGTGACTCTCGTCGATAGTCTGGCGCAGGGGTGCCCAAACCGGTCCTGGATTTATCGCGGACTAATATATTTTTTTCATCCGTTTGGTATTTATCAACACTCTCCAAACTTATGAACAGTCACGCTATAAGCCGAAATAGACATCGGATGAAAAAGGTTATTCGCTTCTTTATATATGGTTTGAGTAATCATAAAGAGGTATATAAAACTGTATTTATTTAAAACAATTGTGTTCTTGTGACGACATTTACGCATGGAACTGGAAAAGTGAAAAATAAAAGCAGTATAATTTGCTAAAAATTAGATCTCTCAGACGAATAGGTAATTATTATTTATAAAAGTTTCTAAACGAAACTATGCCAACAAACACTCTTTAGGGGTAGGCAGAAATAATGGACTGCCACACTGTTCTTTCCTGATATACTTTTTTGAATTCCTCAAGATTCTAACATCGGCATGGACGTCGATTTCTCCGACTCCTTACGTGGCCGACATTAAATTTTTAATTGATTCGATCATGCCACGTTTTTCTCGGTATTCTTCTCTTTCTGGTTTCTTAACTTATACTTTTATTCCCATTTCTTCTTCATTCATTATTTCCATGTATCCAAACCATCTTAATGATCCTTTCATTATTTTATACAAGTTTCGATTTAAGGCAACATAAAATGGATAAACGTGAAACATAAAAAAATAATTATACTCGTATATGTTTGAGATGGTTTGTACACATTTAAAAAAAGTTTATGTTTATGATGTGTTCGACTAAGACAGAAGAAAACTTGACTGCAAATAAACAGACAATTTCTTGAACAATGATATTAAACTCCATAACAAATATTTAATGTAATAGAAACCTCTATTTTCTAATAGTTTTATTATATTTTATGTAAATATCATTCAGATAAAATATTATAAAACTTCTAGAAAACAGACGTTTTCATTCGAATTAATTATTAAATTTACGATTATTAAAAGTCAGTTTTGAGAGGAGTCGAAAAATTCGGCGTGCATGCATGACACGCTGTATGAATGTTATGGATTTATCAATCCCCAATGCTCACACCTTTGTTTAAACAACATATTGTTTTATTTCTCATTTTCTTTTTTTATATACTTTGTATATAAAACACTAACATTAAAAAAAAATACTTACATAGATATGTTTCGGACAACCAGTCCTTCTTCAGTGATACATATTATAAAGATAAATATTCAAATTATTATAAAATTGTTTACATGATCAGATAGATGTTATAAAAATCTTTATAACATCTGTCAGATCATGTAAACAATTTTATAATATTTTAAATATGTATCACTGGTGAAGGACTGGTTGTCCGAAACATATCTATGTAATTATTTTAATGTTAGTGTTGAAAAAAAAAAGAAAAGGAAAAATAAAGCATATCCAACACAAATTATGGCGAACATAGAAGAAACATATTGTTCAATTCACACAACTCAATTCAACACACGAATTCATGTATAATTAGATAATTGTTTCCTGAAAATTGTATCATGATTATTCGTGAAAATATCTCAATTCATGTTATATATTTTTAAATATACACTATAATACAATCGAAAAGCTTTGTACTGGATTCGTACCCGAAAACTGTATTGAATAAAAATCGAATTAAGAGGAACTCTGAAAGAAGAAAGCCAAATAAAAGTTTTTAATTGTGTTCCATCTAAAACACCCCCTTAATTTATTTAATTAGTCAGAACTTCTTTAACGTTTTTAGTTAATTTTCTTAATTGACTTAACCAGTATTGATAAGTTCGGATTCACCAAACTTTAAAAGTAGACGCCGAAGCACAAAGGATGGTGTATTTAATTACTCCTATTATTATAAACTAACTAACTAACTAACTAACCATCACGCCGTTTCTCTGGAAGGGTAGGCAGATATGATGGATCGCTGTACCATTCTGTCCCGACATACCTCTCTATCTTTTTCCACATTCATACATCGTAACATGCACGCTTGTCAATTTTTCCGACTTCGAACGCCTTTCAGTTTTGATTAATTTTGTTATACATGTTTTTCTTAGTCTTCCACATTTTAACCATTCTTCTCTCGTTCTTTGATCCTTTTTTAATTTTACTTATGACATCTGCCTTACATTTATTCCCCATTTCGTCGTTCGTTATTCTATTATATATCGTTTTCCCGCACATTCTTCTCAGTGATCTCAACTCTTCGGCATTTATCCTACTCATCATTTTTCGCCAACTTCAAGCTACACTTTCATTCCTTAGATTATTATTATTATAACACTTTACAAAATATTTAACTGGCATTATATTTGTATATTTGAAGAAAAAAAATGTAAGCCGAATTTGTATTATATATTTTTAAGAGAATGTTGCTTAAATAGAATAAATTTGGGTGATTATATAATTCTGAATAGAACATTGGCGATGTTTACTAAAAAAATCATAATATTAGATTTTTGATTAACTTTTAGACGATAATACTGTATAATTTCATAATGATGGATTTTATTTATAGTATAAATAAAATACCTTTTTCTACTTTGACATTACTTTTCCCGACATTTTTCTAAGATTTTACATCTTTATCACCAAGAGAACGATATAAAATATTTAAAGTTTAAATCATTCTCCCGATGAAAAATAATCTTATAAGTGAAAAAAACAGTGTTTTAATTTTTTGTAAACCCATCGTTTGCACGTCAAATAAATATTAAATAATGATCGAGTAAAGCGAAACGTATAACTTTTAAAAATTCGTAGACAGTAAGTGTTTTCCTTTGATAATAATAAATTTACACTGGATTTTTTCAAAAGAAAACACTGTTTTATATTCCACTATACTATATTTATAGACTA
This sequence comes from Lepidostoma basale, assembly GCA_022606425.2. NCBI lineage: Eukaryota > Metazoa > Arthropoda > Insecta > Trichoptera > Lepidostomatidae > Lepidostoma > Lepidostoma basale. Next base: position 17,300 of record JAHDVF020000659.1, read on the forward strand.
CACAACATGTTTCGGAGTTACCTCCATCTTCAGGTGTAAATATACATGAGTAAATATATGTATATTTACACTTGAAAATGAAGGTAACTCCGAAACATGTTGTGTAGTCTATAAATATAGTATAGTGGAATATTAAATAGTATTTTCTTTTGAAAAAATCTAGTATAATTACAATGGAATTCCATTGTTAACGCCGGAACTTTCAAGAAATTAATAATAAATTTAATATGGAAAAAATATATTTCTTATATATGAAAATAAAAAACAATCTTAAATTGTTTCTGGAACAATGTTGTTAAACTTCATATTAAATTATCAATGCGAATGAAACGTCTTATAAAATAAATTTATCTTATGGTAATTAGTTTATGGTATATATTTACATGGTATATTTACAAGAGATGGGCGAATGGAGAGGGATATTGAAAGAAGTGTTGGGACAGGCAACAAAGTGAATGGTGCACTTAAAGTTGCCATCGCAAACAAAAACCTATCCAAAAAAGCTAGAATGGCAGTGCACAATGGTGTTCTTCTACCAACCCTTAAGTATGGAAGCGAAGCATGGAACTGGCAAAAGAAGGATGAAAGTAGAATAAATGCAGTAGAAATGAGATCTCTTAGACGAATGTGTTGATACTCTGTGTGTGATAGAGTGTCGAATGAAAATATCAGAAGTGAATGCGGTGCGAATGATGGTGTTATGAACAAAATAATGAAAGGATAATTAAGATGGTTTGGACGTATGGAAAGAATGAATGAAGAAAGAATGGTAAAAAGATTATATGTTAACGATGTAAATGGAACCAGAAATAGAGGAAGACCGAAGAAAACGTGGCACGATCAAATAAATCAAATATTGAATGTCGGCCATGTGAGGAGTCAGAGAAATTGACGCGCGTGCATGACACGATGTATGAATGTTGAGGAAGCGAGAGAAATATGTCAGGAAAGAAAAGTGTGGCAGTCCATTCTTTCAGCCTATCCCTTCGGGGAGACGGCGTGATGGTTAGTTAGTTTATGGTAATGACATGTTTTGCCTTTCTGATAATTCTATAGTATCTTAGATGAAACATTTCTTTCCTTTAAACGTTAGCAAAACTTCTAGAAAACAGACGTTTTCATTTGTATTTATAATTTCATGTTAAAAAAAAACAAAGTACATTGCCTACAGAGGCATTCAATTCAATTACGCATGCATCTGGTGATAATAAACGTATTGCAATGTAATAACACTAGAATTTCAATCAAACCGGAAAGCAGCAACGCCGGTCTCGGGTACAGATCGATCGAATTATTAATGGACCAATTTCTGAACGAGCATCGTTAGGTTCCGATAATTTGGTGAGGTTAGGTTAGGTAAGGTTAGGCAAGGCTCGAAGGAGCCGAACGCAATTGGACGGATATCTGTTAACTGAGATCAACCCACGTGGGTAGATGCTGATTCGAAATATTATTTATGAGTTACGTACGAGTATGATCGTATGGGAGTACGAAATTCGGAAACCAGATTGAAATTCAAATATGAATAATAGGCGTCTTCGTCGTCAGTTTCATTTTAAATAAAGAATGTTAAAAATATTTATTGTTTCTTGAACATTAATGTAAAACAATTTATAATGCTTCAGGTAGGTGAAACATGCCATAAATTACAATAAAACTTCTAGAAAACAGACATTTTCAATTGTATTAATATAAAAAAAATATTTAAACTGTTAAATTAAATAACTTTGTTTTATGTATCACCATTCTGTTTCGTCAACCTATGTTGACATCATCAGGTGTTTTTGGGTGTTATTGTTTCTTCGAGTATAATTATATTCATTTAACATTTTATTTGATGGTTGCTATTTTTATTTATACTGGTTTTAGCCATTTTAACCATACTTTTTCCAATCATTAAAATTGAATTTATTTATGAATTTATTTTTTTAATTGAACTGTTTCTTGAACAATGATGTAAACCTCCATATTAAATAATTAATACAAATGAAAACGTCAGTTTTCTAGAAGTTTTATTCTGTTTTATGGGAATGACATATTTCGCCCTTCTAAGGCATTATTAAAAGTCTTCGCTCGATTTGATAATGCATTAGAAGGGCGAAACATGTCATTTCATACAAAATTTAATAAAACTCCTAGAAGACAGAAGTTTTCATTTATATTAATCAACCCGACAGAGCACTTGAAGAAGAAGAAGCGTTGGTCATGTGAGGAGTCCTATAAATCGACGTGCATGCATTATACGATATGTGAACGAAAGAAATTGCAGGAAATAACTGTATGGCGGTCTATTATTTCTGCTTATCTCTTCGGAGAGACCGCGTGATGATTCGTTAGTATTTTTTTTTTCATTATTTATCTCTTGGGTTAGATCAATTTTGCAAAACCAGGATCAATTTTTGTTGATTGTGGTCTGAGCTTGCGGTGGCCTCTGGGATAAATAAAACAATAAACAAAAGCAAAAAAAGCAGGCCTAAGGTGCCTACTCGGTCGGACGCTTTCGGTTTCCGCTCAACAAGGACCGATCTGCGAAGAACCTGTATGGATCTGAAAGCGAGATTTTATCTCGATCAGATTTCATTTTAATATTTTTTTATTCTGCTTTCTTTTGTTTTGACCTTTTTGCATCGCTTTGTCGGAATCATGGATTTTAAATTTGCATATGTATTTCGATTTGATTTTGACCTACATACGTATGGTTCATTAATATATTTTTAAATGATGCGTAAAAATATTTGGAAAAAGGTATACGATGTTTACGTAATAAATTACACTTTTTATTTGAGAAATAAGATAGGCATTATCTTCTTCTATCTGTGTCCTGTCAGGTTTCCCTAACGTTGACTATCACCCTTCATAGTGATGACCTGGGGAAAAATATCCAGAGTTGTATCCCCTTGCCTTCTCTGGAGGGTTTTCTGTCGGGGTTACCCTCCCTTAACTGGGTGTATCCAGTTTTATGGCGCTGGAAGCTCGCCATTCGTCCTCTCTCTAATTGCTATGGCACTAAGTAATATGTGCCACATTGCCCGAGGTTCGCGGGGTCTTTAAAATACCTCTCGTGGACGCTAGAGAGTTGGACTTGATAGTAGTGTTGCTGTTGTAAATGCAACATGGCGCCTTATGACATTTTGTAGAGGCATACTTTCCAGCAAAACATACCCCGTCGTAGCCCTACTACCCTTTTGAACCCCGGCATTATAACGAACAAGAAACTCATAGATAAGGAAAATATGCAAATAATGGATCCAACTAAACTCCCTCTCAATGTATTGCACAGTCAAGCTTAAGGCAGACCACCAAAAAGATGGATCGACAGCTGGGAATCGAATTCGCGAGAGGCCAATCTATCAAGAAATAGGCTTACAGTAAGAATAATATTTTTACCAACAACAACAACAAACCATCACACCGTTTCCCCGCAGGGGTAGGCAGAGAGAATGGACCGCCACATTACCCTATCCTGGCATATCTCTCTAGCTTCCTCCACATTCATACAGCGAGTCATACATGCACGTCGATTCTTACGGCTTCTGACATGACCAACCTTTAACATTTGATTTATTTGGTCATGTCATGTTTTCCTCAGTCTACCTCGATTTCGTACTCCATTTACATCGTTAACGTATACTATTTTTATAATTTTCTCTTCACCCATGCGCTCCATATGTCCGAACCAAAGCAGCGATCCTTTCATAATTTTGTTCATAATACTTTATTTCGCTCTACATTCCTTTCTAATATCAGCATTTGAGATTCTGTCGTGCATCGTTCTACCACACATACGTCTTAAGGACCTCGTCTCTACCGCATTTATTGTGCTCTCATCTTTCTTCTACCAGTTCCATGCTTCACTTTCATACATAAGAGTTGGGACCAGAACTCAATTGTGAACGGCCATTTTCGCTTTTATTGATAAATTCTTGTTTCCAATAACTATTTTGTATTATATTTTAACCAATTCTAACAAAAACAAAATTCTGTGATTGGAATCATCAAATGAGACTCTTAAAGAATAATAAATAATGTACAGGTTTAAGAATAGAATCAATACCAACCAAGAGATCCGTACGTGACCCAGCAGCTCCTTATAACGAGCATCTTGAGAACCGGTCACCTAGCATGGATTGAGCACGTATGCCAAGCCGGAGAGACCAGAGCAATCAAGGCCTTGTATGTATCAAGACCAACCGGAGTAAGAATGCATAGACAGAGCCTAATGGATAATGTTCTGGCTGATGTGGCTAGATTGGGCGAATAGGACTGTTGGAAGCAAATGGAGCAGAATCGAGAAGCTTGGATCATCAAGGAGGCTCAAACTTTTCAAGTGTTGAGTGGCCATAGGAAGTTAAAGTATCATAAAATACAGGAAACTATAAATACCCGGAGAATGGAGAGAGATGACCAGGATCAGGAGCAAGTGGAAGACTGCTGTCGAAGAGATAAAAACCCACCCTTGAATGTAGAAGAAGAAGAATATGTGAATACATATATATGTGATAAGATCTAACAATAAAGTATTCTGTTGCTTTCTGTATAATAAATTGACTCAGTGGAGCATTGATAGCATCATTCCAGTTTAATTTATATATCCTGGGATCGATTCCCAGTCGGGACATATTTGTATTATTTTTAATAAGTATTGAGTTTAATGTATCAAAAAGTTTTTTTTCACTTATAAAAATATATGTATTATCTTTTAACTGTTCGAAAGTAAAATATAAACTTATTTCGTTCTTTTGCGATTGAGGTATTCGACAAATCAATCATGTCGAGAGAATTAAACACACCTAAGTAGAAATTTTATTTTTAACTAACTGATAAAATGTATCCTAACTAATCGATGAAATATATCCACAGAAGCAAAGATGGCAGTACACAATGGAGTTCTAGTGCCAACCCTCATGTATGGAAGTGAAGCTTGGAGTTGGCAAAAGAAGGATGAAAGCAGGATAAACGCCGTAGAAATAAGATTACTAAGAAGAATGTGCGGAAAAACGTTATATGATAGAATACCGAACGATGAAATAAGAAAGAAATGTAACGCAGATGACAGCATCATGGATAAAATTAAAAAAGGATCCCTGAGATGGTTTGGACATATGGAACGAATAGATGAGAGTAGAATGGTAAAAAAAGTTGTACACGAGCAGTGTGAGTGAAAAAAGAAGCCGAAGACGACCGAGGAAAACATGGTATAACCAAATTAATCAATTACTAAAAGGCGGCCCACCGGGGAAATGGCGTGATGGTTAGTTAGTTAGTTTGTTATTAAATATCACGATTTATTTAAATGCCTGATGATTCCAACAAAGGATAGCGAATTAACTGTCATAAATTTTATAAGGTTAATTCGGAATAAACTATTCGGAATTCTTTAGAGCAAATAAGCCAATATATTCTGTACTTGAAAGCCATAAAGTCTTAAGTGAAATTTTGGACGAAATGAGTTATGACAGTTATGTCAGATTTTCATAATATTTTTAATGCGTTAAGGGATTACTATACTATATACTGTCTTCACAATATATTATAAGAAGGATTCTCGAAGGATCAAATATGCGAATCCGAATGATATTTCAATAAAAAAATTCCAAGAATTAGCAAAACGCCGCATTAAATCAGTACAGGAAAATTGTCATTTCTTATAATCCATCGTTTGAGTAGGGTCTTTCGTATCAGATTGCGGGGAAGACAGTCAGAAACACTTCAAAAACCGCGCTTACCAATAGCGGTAGTAAACAATTCTCAACAATTAATCAAACCCCACATATATACTTTTTTTTTGCTTTCAAATTTCATATGATGCCGTTGAATTTTCGTTAAAATCGCATTGCCGTTTTGGCGAATCGTGGCTTTTGGGAAAGGGACTTGTCCTTTGTAAAATGTCTCGAGACAGCATCTTGATCTCGTGCCAGTTTCTGAAGTCAAAACGTTTTTCTTGTGATGACACGCGCCTTCAGCGGTCGAGGCTCGGTTCATTATAAAGAAAATCGAAAATGTCTTATCAATCGTTAATTTAATACTTCGATTTGCTTATCGACGATCGCTGCAAACCACTACAAATGTTATACTTTGTATAATTTTACGATAACTTATAATACATTGTACATTTAAATAATGCTTACAACTTTCAAATAGTAAATCAAGATCCAATTATATCTAGTGGACAATTTTTTTTTTACATTTTCAACTTATTAAACTAAGAATAGTTTTATTTGTGTGCGTAAAATGAGTGTTTTAACAGGTATTCTCATATGAAAATATATTTTTAAATGACAATAGAAAAATGTGTGTTCTTGATACAGGTATGATATGCACACGGCTTAACGATTGCTTGTACTGTATGTTATTATATAAATAAAAAAAAGAATATATTTCGTCTATATTTACCATAACACTGTGTTGCGGATTAATTGAATAATGATTAATTCTTTGTAAAAAACACTTTATTAAAAAAAAAATTAAATAAACACAAACATGTTTCGGAAACAAAAGCCATTCATCAGTGCAGTTAATTATTGGATATACAAAATACATATTAAAACAAAATTTTCATGAAAGTTATGAAAAATTTGTTTACATATTTATTTTGTGTATAACAATTAACTTCACGTATGAAGGGCTTCTGTGTCCGAAACATGTTTGTGTTAATTTTTTTATCAAGCTTTAGATAAAATTAAGGCGCAAACACTGTGGAATTCCATAGTGACGATTTTCTTATAAATTAAAACACTGTTTTTTCCACTTTAGAGTTTATTTTTCTCCACATGTTTCGAACGCTTACACGTTCATCTTCAGGAGAACGAAAACTTAACTAACTAACTTACTATCACGCCGTCTCCCCGGAGGGGTAGGCAGAAAGAATGGAACGCCACACTGTTCTGTCCTGACATACGTCTCTTGCTTCCTCTACATTCATACATCTTGTCATGCACGCACGTCGATTTTTCCGACTCCTCACGTGACCGACATTCAATATTTGATTGATTTGATCTGCCACGTTTTTCTCGGCCTTCCTCTATTTCTAGCTCCGTTCACGCCGTTTACATATACCTTCTTTACCATTCTGTCTTCACTCATTCTTTCCATGTGTCCAAACCATCTTAATGACCCTTTCCTTATTTTGTTCATAACACTTTCATTCGCACCACATTCACTTCTTATACTTGCATTTGTCACTCTATCATAAACAGATTTGCCACACATTCGTCTTAGAGATCTCATTTCTACTGCATTTATTCTACTTTCATCCTTCTTTTGCCAGTTCCATGCTTCACTTCCATACATAAGGGTCGGCACAAGAACACCATTGTGCACTGCCATCTTAGCTTTTTTGGATAGGCTTTTGTTTGCGATGACAACTTTAAGTGCACCATTTATTCTGTTGCCTGCCCCAACCCTTCTTTCAATATCCTTCTCCACCCTCCCATCCTTTGTAAACATACTTCCTAAATAAACAAATTCATCCACTTGTTCCAGATTTTCACCGTTTACACTAATGTTGCAGACTGTCATGCTTCCTTCTTTTTCGAAAATCATTACCTTAGACTTATTCACATTCATCATCAAATCGTATCGCTTGCATACCTCATACATACTAGACACCAGGGCTTGCAGTTCGTGCTCGTTCTCAGGAGAACGATATAAACATATACCTGTATATCGTTCTCCCGATTATTAAGGTGAAGGCCTTCGAAACACGTCGAGAAAAATAAACTCAAAAGTGGAAAAAACAGTGTTTTAAATCATAAAATTTGTAATTTTAATAAAGTGATGTTTACAAAGATTATTCAAAACATTATTCAATTAATGTATTTTTTTATTATATTAATCTCCTCAAAAAGGTAGACAGAAATAATGGAACCCCACACTGTTTTTTTTAGATACTTATTTTGCTTCCTCAACATTCATATGCGAAGATTGATTTCTCCGACGCTTCTCGTGGCCGAAATTTAATATATAATTGATTTGATCGTGCCACGTTTTCCTCGATCTTTATTTCTTTGTTCCGTTTACATCGTTAATATATGCTTGCTTTATCATTCCATTTTAATGTAATAAAAATTATGATCAAAATTGTAATAAACTATCATTATCATAACTAAAAAAAACGTATTTTGTATTCGATTTATCCAAGACTTTGATTGATTATAAAGAATTTATTATTCAATAGGTACATTTAAATAACATAAACGAATTCATCAATATATCATCAAACATATATTTCATTCATTCAATAGAGTATCTACAAATGAATACTTTGTATATTTTTTATCGTAAATATGTACGAGTATGTAGGTACCTATATTTATGTATTTTATAAATAACTAATATTTTTTAAATACCATATATTATCACTTATATTATAAATTTAAAAAAATCGCTAGTGTGCTGCGGTTTCCAGATGATTAATAACATTATTCGAAACGTAATTTTTTTGGTACCGTTCACAATGTATAGTTATATTTTTTGCCCAATTAATTTCCGATCTTTTTGATAACTTCGACACCACGATATGAATGCACAGCTATAATGGTTCAAAACATTCACACATAATTTTTAAGATAATATCAATTTATTTCATATGAATACTAGTATGTGACTAAACATCAATTATATGTAAGTCTTCTGGAGTCCTGGTATCAACCTTTATGTTTTGAGATAAAGCATGGAACTGCAAAACAAGGATGAGTGCAGAATTAATGCGGTAGAGATTAAATCTCTAAGACGTATGTGTGATAGAACCGTGAATGTCAACTTTTGATTTGAATATTCTAAAGATTTTCAAATATAAATTAAGGAAGAAAGGAAGTAAAAAGAGAGTATGGAGTTGAAAAATATAGATTAAAATACGGCATTACCAAATTAACAAAATTTTAAAGGTCGGCCGGTCAGAAGTAGAAAGAATTGACGTGCGTACACTACAAGCTGTATAAATGTGGAGGAATCTAGAGAGGGTTATCTAGGTAGTGTAGTGTGGTGGTCTATTTTCTCTGCTTACCCCTTCAGTAAAACAGGGTGATGTTTTTTTAGTTTATTCGTTGTTTATGACTTTATTTTTAGTGGAAAAAAAATAACAGCCTTAAAACATACCTTAGTTGTTCTTCTTCTCTCCACTTTTGGATATAGGCCCGTTTCATCTTTCTCCACTCGTCCCTGTTTTTTACGGCAATTGTTATTATTATTATTTTGATGACATATATTTTAAGTGCGCCGTTTTGTAAAATCTATTACTCCAAAGGCGCACTAGGAAAAGACTGACCGAACGTGCAGTCTTCAGAAGTTTCCTAAATTTGGAGTCACAATCCTCATTCTTAATACTAACATAGAGGCTATTCCACGCCAACGGACCCGCAACGCTAAAAGCACGATCATAGAAACTTGCTTCTTTGGATCTGACTGGAATTGTTATGTTGTTTGCATTTGCTTCTACTGATCGGATTTGCAGTCATCATTCCATATTGTAGGTGGCCTTCCGATACTCTTTACCTTGTTCAATATTTATTTTAATATTATTATTATTATTATTTTGTTGAATCGCTTTTTACATCATGACAGCAAGAGCCAAATATATGTAAAGGGTATTTTAGCTATCATAGTGATTCTCGTGACATGTGATAGGTAGCTAATCTATCGCCATTTTCTTGTCACGTGAATTCTTCGCCAGACCAAAGACAGTGTGACAATCACACTGCCCTCGCCGGGAATCGAACCCGGAACCTTCGGGGTCGCAGTAAATGCACTTACAACTCAGCCGCGAAGGTTGTCTAATATATATTTGTTATTAGTACAAAATATTTTAATTTAAGTGTATCTGAGACAAAAAAAAATACAATAATTATAGCCTTAAAGTTTACACTGATGAAATATGTTCAGACAAGTGAAAAAAGATCATGGATGGCATGGAAGCGGATGGAGTTGGCCTTTGTCCAGGAGTAGGCAGTAATATAACCGAAAAGAAGAAGATATCTTATTGATTGATATAAATGTATCGATTTCCGGGATGCAAATGTGAATCATTTGAATATGTGGCTCTAATGAATGTTTCTTAAAAAAGGTGGGTGTATAACTTGATTGAAACAAGTCAAACATTTGTATTTCAACTATTGAAGATGATGAATGAACCAAAGTTGATTATTAATTTCCAAAGAATTAATCACGACCGTCCGAATGTAATGCATTTCAAATAAGTCGAATGAATATTTATGAATCAAATTGATTAAAATCAAAGCGAAATTCATTACGAATTTATATGCGATGATAAATTTAGAGATTTAAATAAAATATTTGATTATTTAAATCGAAACTCTGATTAATTGGAAGTCTTTGAAGTCAAAAGTGGAAAGAGAACTTTTGTTTTTTTGTTCCTCTTCGATTCTTTATCTCAGAGTGTTTTTCAGTATTCATCTCCGGTCGGCCCGGATTTGCGCGGGTGTTAAATCTTAATATTCCGGGAAATTGTATGAAACATATGACAAATTAATGTTTTAAAATTTTGTACATTTTTGTATCAATACAATTCTCAATTGTATGTTTTGCAATATCGAATTTCAATGCTTTAATGTGAATTTTTTTTTTTAAATTATAAAATAAAATTTCTTGATTATTTCTGTCCTTGGTAAGTATGTTTTTAGAATTACGTAATATATCGTACAAAATCTAACTAACTAACTAACCATCACGCCGTCTCTCCGAAGGGGTAGGCAGAAAGAATGGACTGCCGCACTTTTCTTTCCTGACATATTTCTCTCGCTTCCTCAACATTCATACATCGTGTCATGCACGCGCGTCGATTTCGACTCCTCACATGGCCCGACATTCAATATTTGATTTATTTGATCGTGCCACGTTTTCCTCGGCCTTCCTCTATTTCTGGTTCCATTTACATCGTTATCATATAATTTTTTTACTATTCTTTCTTCATTCATTCTTTTCATGAGTTCTAAGAGATCTCATTTCTAGTGCATTTATTCTACTTTTATCCTTTTTTCCAGTTCCATGCTTCGCTTCCATACATAAGGGTCGGTAGAAGAACACCATTGTGCACTGCCATTCTAGCTTTTTTGGATAGGTTGTACATGTACTTATATTATTATTATATATAACACGCCCACAATTCTAATCTATAAAAAATACTCACACTACTCCAAATCTACATATTTTTTATAATTTGAACACTGTTGAATTCCATAATTTTCAGTTTTTATGAATAATTTTTTTTTTAAATTTTTTTTTATTATTTTTTTTTTTTCTTCATATTTTGAGTTTATTTATTCTTGACATGTTTCAAACGGCTTAATCCTTCATTGTAGAATATTTTAAAAAATAACAAAAAACTAAATTTAAATTTAGACAGAAAATAATAATTTCCGTGTTATTTTTCGCCCTTTGTATTTATTTTATTTCATCCCCCCGACAATGGTGATTTAAAACATCTTAGCAACATGCCCAGAAAAATGTATTCAAAGGTGGATGAAAAATATATTTTCATTCAATAAAATTAAACAAAACCTTTTAATTATATGTTTACCGACTTATTATTAAATTATTTATTTTAAAAACAAAATGAAAACGGTATTTGTAAACTATTATAGATAAAGCCAGTTAAATCTTGATCTGAAGCAAAACTGCTCGACTCTATTTTTAAGTAATTTTATAAAAAATAATTATCATTAACAAATATAATATTAAATCTCAAAGCCTTATAAAGTATGAAAGTTTATAATCTTTAAAATATCCCGAGATTTGTTCCTGGGATTGCGATATTGCCTCCCCTTTTTGAAATGATGGCTGAATGTAACGTTTTGTCATTACTAAAGTATTATCGGAAACCTTTTTGAATACACATTTTTTGTTAACATTAATGCGAAGTTTTGATGAATATTTAAATTCACGAATACATCTTAGAAGTCAATCGGTTTTTTATTCTTAATACAGTATTTTATACGGTAGACTTATGGGAATGAAACAAATTCTGAAGTGATTAAATGTATTCATCGCTGATTGATTAAAAATAAAAATAAAATTTATACGAATTTTTTAACACAAAAATGTGCATAAAACAAACCATGGATATAATGCACTTATACCAAGAATGACTAGACTTACAAACTCTTGTCTTGATTAAATCTAAAAGCTTTTCTGTCAAAGCTTAAAAAGTATCGACCTCCGCCAAATTCATAATTTTTTAAAACCAACTCAAATTTATACTATTTGTTGTCATTATTTGTACCTTGCAACCCTACCACAATATGATGAAATACGTCGCCCGCTAATTGTTAGTCGTGTTGACGTGGTCAATCTCTAGTACATTTATTTATTAATCCTTCCTTTTTTTATCTATAATAGGTATTCTTAACTTCATTACGCTTATTTTTTTCTGTTACTGAATTACAATGTTCTTATATTTATATCAATTTACGTCAATATCAAAATACAATAATAAAAAAATGAAACTTATATCTTAACTAACTTACTAACCATCACGCCGTCTCCCCAAAGGGTAGACAGAAAGAATGGACCCCCACTCTGTTCTTTCCTCATATACTTCTCACGTTCCTCATCCTTCATACATTTTGTCATGCACGCACGACAATTTCTCCGACTCCCTTTACAAACTGAACACTATAGAATTCCATAATTAAGATGTTTTTATAAATGAAAATACTATTTTCCGACGATCAATATTTTATTTATTTGATCGTGCCCGTTTTCGTAGGCATCTTAAAATACTTAAATACCTATATCGAAACTTTCTCCTATATATTACTAAACAGCAAAATATTATTCAAAGTTATATAAATATTGATAGAATTACGATTTCGACAGGGCGTATACACCCATCACCTACTCGCGCATTTATTATTGTGTTTTGTTTGAGCCAAAAAAAAAACAGTGTAATCTCGTTTCACATGTACCAATAAAGAATCTCAAACAAACAGTTATTCGTATCATCTCTACCGTATAGTCATAACCTAAAAATAAACCTTGAAACAAAAAGCGGAAATTGAGTGTAATAAAAACGAAAATACATCCTTCCGCTTGTCTTCCTGGTAGTGAACACTCTGGAGTTAAACAAGCAACAGTACCTATTGATGGCATCAAATCCCAAAGCATGATTATTTGACATGTACAACCCTCCCTAATAAGTAAAATATTCATGGCCACATCTGCGCCTATAAATATTGAAGATGTGAGCCCCGGGGGGTGATTCTCTTCTTTCGCCTACTTACTTACACCGAAATCTAAACAGATTAAGCCTCGGGCCCCACCGATATAGAAGATTTCTGGAAAAATCAACCCTCCGTTGTGCAAAAATCGTGACATCATTACTCCTCTTGGCGAATTTGTGAATTGCGCCTGATTGTGAATATCCTCGGAGATAAAAAATATAATACCCGCTTTGATATAAAATACGCGCTTAGGAGGTCCTCTGTGTTTTCGGAGAACAATCAAAAGCAGTCCTTTAAAAAAATATTTTTTTAGAAAAAAATTAAAAACAATGTAATCTGTTTGAATTGTTTCGTTTCTAAAGTACATTTACCGAAATTATATAAAATACAATTTTCATTTATTCAAGCCCGCACAAAAATAAATCCTTTGTAGAGATTAAACGAATGTATGTAACAATTTATATTATTTTGGGAATTTTATGCAAAAAATATGTTATTTTCTATTATACAATTCCTGTTATTAACTTATTAAATGTGTATTAACATATTTCATATTTTAATTCAAAAAGTTTACATGATATAATATCAAAACATACATTTTTATTAATATCTTATTATAAAATGTTTAATTTAAATAAACCTTCTTAAAATAATTTTAATTAGATGTCGTTCTTATCTTCAAATTTAGAATATATTAAAGTGATGTAATTTTTTTAAGTAAAAACCCTTGTTGAAAATATTCGGCCGTGAATTGATAGCAAAAAAATCTTATTGTTTTTACAACGAAGATAAATTTATTTTCGGTGTCTTCATATAATTATTTTTTTATTTTGGGTAACAGACAGCGATTTGCATCCATATACTATCACTCCGTTTCACCGAAAGAGTAAGCACATAAAATATTACCCACAATGTTCTTTCCTGACATATTCTTCTCGATTCCCCAACATTCACACATCTTATCATTTACGCACGTCGTTTTCACATGTCCGAAATTCAATATTTGATTGATTTGATCGTGCCACGTTATCCTCGGTCTTTCTCTTTTACTTGTTCCTTTTACGTCATTCACATTATTTATCTCTCTTACGTTTCTTTCTTTATATCTCTTTCTTCATTCATTATTTCCATGTGTTCAAACCATGTAAATGACTTTTTTATTTTCCTTGTATAAGACAAGTCGTTTGAACCCAATTAATGTACTAAATATTTTTTTTATCTATTATTTTGATTCTCATGACATACATAGGTATCCAATCTATCGCCATTTCACCGTCACGCGAATTCTCCACCAGACTAAAGACAGTGTGACAATCACACTGCCATCGCCGGGAATCGAAACCGGAACCATCGGTATGGAAGTCAGAGCTCTTAACACTCTGCTACTAAGGTCAACATTATTTTGTTGTTTTTTATTATTTTTTTCATAACTTCATTAATTCATTTCTTATATTTAGCATTGATATTACATACAATGAAACAATCTAAAAAGGCCAATTACATTCTACCACATGTTTTATATTACAAAAACGCTTAAACATTATATATAATGTATACCTAATACAGACTAAAACACACATGTACACATACATACATATGCAAACACATACATGCATATGTAATAATAATAACAACTGTTATAATATTTGATATTTCTTCTATATTCGCCATACATTGTGTTGTGATGATGCTTTATATCTCTTTTTCTTTTTTATATACTTTGTATATACAACACTTATATTAAAAAAATTAAATTACATAGACATGTTTCGGACAACCATTCCTTCTTCAGACGTTAACATCTGTCAGATCATGTAAACAATTTTACAATATTTTAAATATGTATATTTATAATACTCGTATGTATCACTGAAGAAGGATTGGTTGTCCGAATTTTATTTTTTTAATATAAGCGTTGTATATACAAAGTATATAAAATATAAAAAGAGAAATATTTGATATTGTTTGCTGGTTGTATTGCACTCATACAATACGTATTATGAATAAGGTAACATAATAAAAAAAATCCTGTTACAATATTCCGATACACCCAACACGTACAGACAGTTTAACTAACTGCCTTGAAATATTAATTTGAACGCATATTTCTTCATCGTACTTGAACATAATGGAACAAATATCAATTGATTGCTATTTCATGTCAAATACATGTGCGCAATATCCCAATATGAGCAACGTTCATACTAGCAGTTTTTATTCAAACAGCAACCATTAGACCACCAAATCCAACCCCGAAAACATGATACTTGAATATTTAATGTAATAACGTTATCTGCCGCGGAATTTGGCATCCCCCTTTCTGTCTCTCTCCCACCCTTAGCCTTTTCCCTCGGGATGACATTTTTTGCGATCCTGTATAATAATAATAAAATATACTCCTTCAGTCCAGCCCGGAAAACGGAGTCTAGGAAAATATTGGACATCCCATCCTGTCATATTAAATTATTAATAAAGTTTAATAATGTATATGCGATTCCGATGAAAAGGGCAAGCTTATGCAGCTAGAGAAAATCCCTATTTCTATAAAGATACAAACATAATAAATCAGAAGAATTTTGAAGATTGTTGTGCATACATGAATAATGATGTTGGTATACAGACAGTCAATTCATTTAATCTTCTTTAGGAAGTAGGAACCGAAGATTCACGTATTCGTTATACACTATCACTTGATACATTTTTTTGAAATGTTTTGAATTGAATTATAACACAAATGACGATACCTTTATTGTGTGTTTTCTGGCTTTTTCTGACATGTTTAAATTATTTGTTGACATGCTACAAAAATAACGCAGATTCGTTTTTTGTAACTAATTAAAAAAAAAATTACGAAACATTTATATTACGGATTATGAATAAGGTTATATTTTCTTTATAAATGGCTCGGCTCATCTTTAAAATTCTAGTTAGCCTTTGAACGAAAAAGAAGAACATCTTTAGTACCAATTACTAAATTAAATCTCCGAGAAAACACGTATAGTATTTCAAAAAAAAATATTTATATATACATACCATTTTCAAATATAGAAAATGTGAAAATATAAGGAAGGTAGAATGGACGCTAAGCGAAAAGGAACTTCAGTATGATGATATCGATGTATGGGAGATCATCAACAAAATGATTGGCACCATAATGTTGGAAAAGGATGCCGATTTAAGGCAAGAGAAGAAGGAAGGAATTAACGATGTGTGAAAAACGTGGTTTATTCCTTCTACAATGACAAAACTGCTCTCTTCTCTCTCTTCTCTCCGTTTGCCATTTCCCATCATCTGGAGTCAGCCCTCCTCGTACGAAAACGCCAAACTTTTCTGTTTTGACTCATCTCCACTGACAGATTCTCGCGTTGGAGCTCCTTTTCCATGTCGGCCCACCATGTTGCTGACAAGACTGCAATGAAGAAATACCAAAAGGTGGTACCGTTGGAGAAAAAAAGCACTAGAAAGGTTTCCTGAGTTTGTCCATGAGAAAATTTCTCCCCCTCAACAAAAAAAGGCTGTTTTTTTAACAATTGTTTTTATGACGTATATTCCAGACGAATTAGCATTCTATTATATATTATATATTGAAAGTTTGGCATTATCTAAAAAAGCAATGGATTTATTTTACGCCTGATTTTTTCTTCGGTCGTCTTTATATAGTATAGAAGTTATTTTAGTGCCGATAATTTACATAACATTTGAAGAAGGTGAGGACTCCGTATTTCAAAGTACCTAATTTACATCGAGTTAACTATTGCCTCATTTGCAGACACTCTAAATATCGATTCCTAAAATAATGGTGTCTTCTACTGATTTGTAAGATCCGGAAAAAAGGAAAAATTTAACCCTAAGGGCGTTCGCAATACGATGCTGCCATCTCTCAACGGAATGCCGAAGCATCGCCTTGAATAAATTTACAATTCAAATGTCATATTTCACGGTAGTATTCCCCAAACCCGAGTCTTCCTGAATAATTGACTCATTTGAATTAAAATTTATATTTCTTTTTGCCGCCGAAATGCCAGAAAAGCAGACATAACACAAAGATGTACCAATTAAAAAAAGTCACTCGTTCTTCTCCCTTTGATATCAAATATCGATTTACATTATAAACGTGCATTGGCAAATGATTTATGTCTCCGAGAGCGCTTATGCTAAGACCTTTTGTTTCATTTTTCTTTCAAAGCTTTCATTAGCATAATAGACGTTATTTTAGGCGGCCCTTAAACAGAAGCAATCGCATTCATTTCATGTTTCTTTTGAGATAATATTTTTTTAAAAGTCATAACAAAATATAAGCACCAACATTCAAATAAATCAATTATACTTAGGAAATCAAAAAACTTTGTTTAATTTACTATTTAATAAAATATATTTAAAAACACTACATGTTTCGGAGAATACTTCCATCTTCAGGTGTAAAAATATAATAAAAACTATACAAAGAAATGAGATGAATGAGAATACGAATAATGAACTATACGAATGAGATGAAAAGATCCGTGAGTGCAATGAAAAGTGGAAAAGCTGTTGGGTTCGATTGTATTGCCATAGACTTTATTAAAAGCGGTGGCGAAGTGGTTTCTACATGGTTATGTAAGTTATTTAACCAGTGCTTGGAGGAGGGATATACGCCGCTAGACTGGAGGAGAGCAGTAATTATGCCCCTGTACAAAGGAAAAGGATCGCGTATGGAATGTGGAAACCACAGAGCTATTAGTCTTTTTAGTGTCGTTGGTAAAGTCTATGGCAGAATTTTAATAGAAAGAGTAAGAAAATTGACGAGTGACAAAGTTTGGGATGTGCAAGGTGCCTTTATGAATGGCAGAGGATGTATGGATCAAATTTTGGACTTCGTACATTGACAGAGAAGTTTCTGGCCAAAAATCGCAAACTTTTCTGTGCATTTGTCGACTTACAAAAAGCATATGATTACATTAATAGAGAAAAGTTGTGGAAAATATTGTCTGAATATGGAATAAGTACAAAACTGATCACGGCCATTAAGTCGCTATACACGGAAAGCACTGCTAGTGTCAGGAGATCTTACAGCCTGGTTTGATATCAATAAAGGTGTCAAACAAGGTTGCGTAATGTCCTCGTGGTTATTTAATCTGTATATGGACAATTGTATGAGAGAGCTGAAAGGGTTGGATGTGGGTGCCAAAATGAGCGGTGTGTCAGTAAGCTGTCTCTTGTATGCGGATGACGCTGTCCTACTTGCTGACAACGAGCATGAACTACAAGTCCTGGTGAATTGTATGTATGAGGTATGCATGCGAAATGATCTGATGATGAATGTTAATAAGTCAAGGTAATGATTTTTGAAAAGGAAGAAACCACGACAGTCTGCAACATTAGCGTGAATGGTGAAAATTTGGAGCAAGTAGTTGAGTTCGTGTATTTAGGTAGTATGTTTACAAGAGATGGGCGAGTGGAGAGGGATATTTAAAGAAGGGTTGGGGCAGGCAACAAAGTGAATGGTGCACTTAAAGTTGTCATCGCAAACAAAAACCTATCCAAAAAGCTAGAATGGCAGTGCACAATGGTGTTCTTCTGCCGACCCTTATGTATGGAAGCGAAGCATGGAACTGGCAAAGGAAGGATGAAAGTAGAATAAATGCAGTAGAAATGAGATCTCTTAGACGAATGTGTGGATATTCTGTGTATGATAGAGTGTCGAATGAAAATATAAGAAGTGAATGCGGTGCGAATGATGGGTGTCATGAACAAAATAATGAAAGGATCATTAAGATGGTTTGGACATATGGAAAGAATGAATGAAGAAAGAATGGTAAAAAAATTATATGTTAATGATATAAATGGTACCAGAAATAGAGGAAGACCAAGGAAAACGTGGCACGATCAAATAAATCAAATATTGTATGTCGGCCATGTGAGGAGTCAGAGAAATCGACGCGCGTGCATGACACGATGTATGAATGTTGAGGAAGCGAGAGAAATATGTCAGGAAAGAAAGGTGTGGCAGTCCATTCTTTCTGCCTACCCCTTCAGGGAGACGGCGTGATGGTTAGTTAGTTAGTTAGTTAGTTTACAAAGAAAGACTTATAAAAACGTATTTAAAATTCGATACAATAATTCGAATTTAAAAATGAACATGTGCTATTTGTTATAAGTAGGTACTAACAATTATTTTTTTAACAATAAGAACTAATGAATGATATTAAATAATAATAATAAATGATGATAATATAAAAAAATATATTAAAAAAAAAAAAAAAAAAATTTAAACATAATTAATAATCAGATTCCTCCTTTTACTCCTTTCTCCTTAAATACTTTGTCTACATTTAATCTCCCAAGCTCTTATTCCCAATCAAATGCAAATTAATCATTTATTAATTACTATATAAATTATGTATTTTCAAATGTATGGTTTTTTCTAAATTACATTTTTTTAAATATTTTTTTAATACTATCATCATAAATTCTTATTATTTAATATTATTTATTATCTCGTACTGTAAAAAAATAATTGTTAGTACCTCATCATCATCATCAGCCGTCTGTCATCCACTGCTGAATGTAGGCCTCTCCCAAAGCCCTCCACCGCCCCCTATCCATTGCCGCTCCCATCCATCCATGTCCAGCAATCCTCTTCAGATCGTCGGTCCAGCGGGCCGGGGGCCGTCCAACTCTACGGAATCCTGTACGCGGTCTCCACTCCAGAACCCGTCTTCCCCA